>JAJHSJ010000012.1:30209453-30809453 GCA_021015155.1 Magnolia officinalis | reverse complement strand
TTTTCTTCTTTATGGTTTAATGTGGTTCGATCCATGCAACGATGATTTGGGGTTCTTTCAGTAGTGTTTTTACAATTCATGAAAAAGACTTCATTTCTATGTATTTGGCCTTTTGCAATAAAGTAGTTTTGATTTGTGTCATTTGGATTTTTGCATTTCTTTTAAGCTCCTAATGTGTTAGATATTGAGTATTTTGTTGGATATGGAAACCTTACATCTACCTCGCCTGATTTTTTTACTATACTTTTCTTTTACCATTCTGCAGTTCTGATGCATGTAGTGATGATTCTGGATTCTTCTGGAAGTGGTTGTTTTATTATTGTCTTTATTAGACTGTGAATTCATGTAGTAGATTTCACTTGAATGTACTTCTCTCTCTGTCTCTCTCCAGGATTCAGGAAGTACTGGATTTCATTTGAATTTCAGGAAATATGCTTGTGCCTGTATTGTCTATTTGTCTCTCTCATTGATTGTGGTTTTTCGTGGGTTTTTGCTTTGTTGATCATTTGGATTTTTTTTTTTTTTTTTTCAAATGATTTGAACTTCAAATATGTTATGCATGAGATTTTGAACAATTCTTTCTTTTGTAATTGTAGGGCACTGGATTCGTTCTTTTCCATGTGTAAGTTTCGAAAGGAAGGTTTCTGATGGAATTGTGGAAATTTGAGCATTAGGATTTTTGAGGCAATGGAAAATCCTCCTGTTTTGGGAACCACTAAGATTTTGGTCTTATGGAAAGATGGTGACACATACACCATGTTTCACTTCTCCCTCCGACAGTTGGAATTCAATCAGGGTCTTCGCTATTCTCAGAGGGCTGGTCTTAGAGGAGAATCGAGCTGGTAAGATAGCTCACTGAAAATGGTTGATGGTGTCAGGCATAAAATTACTTCAAATTCTCAATATTTGAGATGTTGTGCAAGTTCTCATGGTGTCAGCACCCATCATTGTAAAGACTCTTTCCTGAATTTGCACCTAGAAGTTTCAATGCTTTGGGAAGAGAGGAATGTCTTGATTATTAGTACTAGAAAGAAGAGCTCATATGGCAGTGTTGCTGAGAACTTGAGTGAATCTTCCATTCCCAAAATTGCAATGAGGCCAAGATCAAAGTTATTGGTGTTGGAGGTGCTGGTTCCAATGCCGTCAATTGAATTATAAGGGAGTTCCATGAAGAGTATCAAAAAGAGCAGAAAGAGCTATTAGTAGAGGAGGCTGTTTATGATGCCAATATAATTTTTGTGATGGTAAGCTCAAATCCATCCAATTCAATTTTCAATCTTAATTTAGATATTATTTCTTTTGAAAGATAATGATAATTTTATTGAAAAAAGTGCTGAGACGGTGCAAAAGCTACAACCCCAGGAAAGTAAAATTACAATCTTTCAAAACATCTATACAAGTGGTCCATTCCACAACATACAGCTTCGCCTGCTAGAGAACCGCTTCGCTGCATTGTTCATTCCGAAAACACCTTCATTCCTTTCCCCCCATATTGCCCAAAGGCCAACCACAGGCTCGACAAGCTACCCTTGCTTGCTTTCCGGGCCCCACTTTATGCCAAGCCATAAAGACATCTCCGATTGAGATTGTCATCGTCTAAGACATATTGTAGCACCTAAAACAACCATGCCACACCTGCCACACGAACATGCAATGATTAACTGATTCAGCACTCGCCATGCACATGAGACACGTTCGGGATCATCATTGACTGTTTTTTAATATTGTCGATGGTCAAAGCCCTTTCCCTTTTGAGAGGTATGTTCCACGTCTGCCCAAATGCATCATCTGTCCTCAAAACTCGAGTTAGATAGTAAGAGTGAACTAAGATGTGCCCCTACTTATCTACGTCACCTCTCATTGGGCAACATAACTGGAGGTGGCCTAGGAACAATACATACTCCATCTCGTCATTGAGAAGGTAGCTATGATAGGGGGTGACCAAATGGTTGCTCCTTCGCACAATGAGAAGCATCTAGCAACCGGAATACTGCAAGTTGGAGAGGCGGGCTATGCTAAAAAACATGGGCTTCAACGAGATCTCCTTGATTCATACATCCTCCCAAAAGCGGATCTTCTCTCCATTACCAAGAGAGAATCCAACGCCCTCTATAAACTTAGACTTCACGCAAGTGACCCCTTTCTAGATTGCAAATGCACTGTAAGGAGATGAGTCCTTGGTTCACCATCCCCCTTCTTGGCACCTGTACTTGTTGGCAATATTTTCTTTTCACAAGGCACCCTCTTCTGACCCAAATCTCCATGGCCACTTTCTTGGAAATGCGAGGTTCATTGATTCCAAGTCTCTAATGGCTACTCCCCCCTCTTCGTAAGTCTTGCACACCTCACTGTAGGCTATTGTAGCCTTTTTACTTAGTAAAAATAACTTAGAAGGGAATATGAGAAAACTAATTTTTGTTGTAGTACTTCTTCATATATGAAAATGAAATCCATACACATATTTATAGCATAAAAAACTAAGGGACATGACTCTTCAACAAAGAGACATGAATCTTTTCAACTAAGGGACATGTGACTCTTCAACAAAGAGACATGAACCTTTTCAACTAAGGGACATGTGACTCTTCAACAAAGAGACATGAACCTTTTCACAAAAGTGCATTAATTCAACACTCACTACACCCCTATTGGTGGAACTTCTTTTTTGACCCCTACCACAAGAAGTTGCGCCTCATCCTCTCCAACCTTAAAGGCCTTGATTTATCAAAATGTGGATATGTGTTGTTGCATCTAGCTAGCACAAGTGGGGCCCTTGGTCAGATAACTGGCACCATTGCATGGATGGTTCTAGATTGGAAGACCCTAGGCATCTAATATTTGACCCTTTTTTTTGGATAATTAGTGTATTTATTAATTGTCTATTTGTCGGCCACTGATCAGATGTAGGATAGTTGAATATGTTGATTGTTTGGTCACCCCTATCCACGATGCGACCCATTAGCTCAACGGTTTGGATCATGTGGCCATTAAGCTTGACCCGAACCAACTGGCACATCAGGACAGTTCACGTTTTGATACATTAGGAACCTATAATTTCTCATCTTAATTTTAATGTTTGATGCTAGACTAAAATTTAATTAAATTTTTTTTTTTTTTAAATTTTATTTTTTGGTATAGTTTGGTTGATAGTTTTTCATTGTTCTTGTAGCTATTCATAGCATAGCAATCTTTACCGGATTAGTATCACATTACATATCGCACCTTTGGGATACGGATACGTATCGGTTCTTACATGTGATTGTATTGTGGAATTTATTGCACTTTTTGAGAAACATGAGGAAGCATTGAGAAATTGGTCGAATTTTTCAATGAAACTTTAGAGATTGTTAAAAAAGACATTAATATACACTTTTAAATAATAACATCACAAAAAATAAGTGCACATAATAGGTTTTCTTTGTATAGGGTCTTAAGCTATGCGCTGTTTGACTGGATTGATGCAAGTATATTCAAAGTCTATTTAGATAATTAATAAATGTAAGAAGGCATGTATGTAAATACAAGTAATATAAAAAGAAGTAGAAAACTAGAAATATACCCGTGAATGATGTGTGGTTGTGGCTTAGACCCACATAGAGCTGCGCTGTGGCTCAAAATTATCATCTTCATCTTGACAGGGTTGGGAATAGTACTGCTGCTCCACAAATCACGAGTAGTATGCCAGGTCATAGTAGAATGGTACTAGTGCAGATACTGTCTGACATAACTCTGGTATTCATCTTCTTCAAATTGAACCAGTATGCCCATTTGTGAGTACTGCATAATTGTTACAGTCTGTGGCTGATATGGATTTGAGGTGGGCACATATGTAACTCTTGAGTATCCATATTGCTGCCCATGTCTAGATTGTGGATATCCTTGCCCATATGTGGAAGTGAACTCTTGACCGTAGTTGAAAATAATGTGCCGTAACTGATGGAGTTGCTCGTCGCATATCCACCAAGTCCATATCCGTATCAATACTGCGGCACAAAACTCGGGCTACATTCCCATGTTTGTGATTCATATTTATATTGTGGCATAGAACTCAAGCTACCTTCCATCGTCCGTGATCCAGAACTAAAGCCACCCTGCCTCCAACCAACGTGCGTCTCTCATACACTTTGCCAACAACTCTAAATCTGTCAACTTCTGAGTTTGCTTCTTACTCGTGTATACTTTATTAATGACAAGGTGTGGTGGTTCTAGTGAGTGAGAACCATGGCCAGTGTCTTGAGTGGCATGATCAAAGTCCCTTTCCCTAGTGAATAGATTAAGAGGCCTCTGAGACTGACTCCCAAGATGATTCTCACTGTCGCTACCTCCATCCCCATCGCCACCATCACTATCGTCACTATTGTCATTGGAATCTCCATCACCATCACCATTTCACTAGACCCATTACTCGTATTGCTCTGTCTTGCTCTCAGTGTTTAATAAAGTCTTGCCACCATGTCTCTCGTGTGATAGTGACTACTGTGGGCTGCCCTTTTGACTCCTCGTTAATGGGTTAAAAGCTTCTTCAAGAGATCTAGCTTACTGTACATGAGCGTCAATATCAATCCCTTGTATTGTTGCCTCCGCTACATGCGGCTTAGGTCTCCCATTTGAAGTATCCAAGTCGTTTGCCTTAACTCACTCACAAAGTGGGCCCTTTATATTCTCTTCAGTATATGCATGCTGACTAATTGTCATCAAGTCTAATGGGTCTTCTTGTGCTTATTATTATTATTTTTTTCCTTCCGTGTGTAGTAGCCTTTTTCGTACCTTCATGTTGTAGTAGTTGTACATTAGCTTCTAAGGTCTCTCATACCCCAATCTGTTGCGCTTGTTCGTGTGAATGAGAGAAAATGTATTCCAATTTCTTTCACAGCGTGAGGAGGACACCGTCTGTGCGAGCACATAGACAACCAACTGTTGCAAAGTCTCACAATCACTCCCATACATGGCCCACCATTTGCTTGCGAAATAGATAATTTTTTTTTCCTTAGTTTAAAATTTACTCCTAAATATGAAAACCAACTTTTAGTTGTAAGAGGTAACTAATGCAACAACTCACATGCCATCATTTGGCTCCTCACCTTTTTTGCGACATCACACGTGGCGTGGGTGGCACCACGCCCTCATCCCCACCCTGCACTTCAATGCTCATATTCTTAAAGTCCGGGCTCGCTGTTGTATTTGTGAGGATGTTATCATAAATAAAAAACTTTGAAATAAACTTTCTCACCTTTTCCTCACATCCCCTCCACTAAACATTTCCTTAAGTTTCTTTTGTGTTCTCCCTGTCTCACTATAGATCCTTGGATTTGAAGGTATATTTGGTACCTACATGCTACTGTTGTAGCCCATACCCAATATTCCTCCCCTTCTACTACAACCCTCTACCCGCCCTAGAACTCTTCCCATGCTCCACTACCCTCTCCCTCAACCCTCTTGCTCCACTCCCTCTACCACGCTCATTTGGAGATCCCTTAAATGTGAGCCTACTCGCCTCTCATCGCCTATTCTGATCCATCTCCCATTGATCTTGTAAGGACTCCTTAACAATGCGTTTATAACAAGGATCACTTTCTTCATCCAAATCCACTACATCCTCACCTCCGTACGGTGCCCACCTTAAATCTTCCCTAATCTCCCTCTCTCATGCCACACAGTTGTCTACGTCTCTCTTTTTTTTTTTTTTTTCCCTTCTAATAAATCCTTCGTTTGCTCTCTCGCATTCTTTCGGCATTTAGGACAGTCTACGACATTACGATATCATCTCGCTAAATGTTCCTTCAAGCGGGTTACCCTTCCACTATTCGATATGTGACCATACAGATTGCATCGGGACCCGAATCGATTATCAGGAAGAGGGGTCCAGTACTTCCATCTAATGTCAGGTTGTCTCTCTTTTCCTCCTGACGTGTTTTACCTGCAAAAGAACATCATGTTAGCAAATGAAGTGTACTACATCCATAATTTTGAACATTTATTAATTATTTTTAAATTGAATTATTAATTATACTTAAAAAATCATCAAACACTCTTAAACAAGGTGTTCTGTAACGGTAACGGTGGCCGTAATGGCCGCCACCGTTACCTTTACGATACGGGTCGTAACGGTTGTTACGGCCCTCGTAACGGCCGTTACGGTTACTTTTTTTTATTGAAAAAAAAATCCCGAAAAACCTGTATTTGCCCCATAATGTTGATTAAAAAGTATGGAAAACCTGTATCTGCCCTATAACAGACAATTATGGGGCTGTTATGGCCTTTATAGGGGACATAACGTGTCTTTAATGACAATTACGAGTCTTTTCTTTTTTTTTTTTTTCTATAACGGCTGTTACGATCGTTACGACCCCGTAACGATCACCGATAGAAAAGAAATTTCAGAAAAAAATTATTTTTTAATATATATATTAAATTTTTTTTTTTTTTTTTTTGAAAAATCTCCAAAATTACATGAATCAGTAGATCAAGCCTCATGCATGTTTGGTTTTGTGTTTGGACAATAAGATTACAACAAATTTGGAAGAAATTGTGGAAAATTTGAATTTTCCCTAATTTTCTCCAAATCAGACCACCTACCCCCAAATCCCAAAATTAGGGTATATGTGATGATGATTTCATCAAATACTCCTACATATTCTGAAGTTGGGCTCAAATTGACTACTGATAGAAGTGAAATTTTGAAAAAAAAATATATTTTAAACTAATTTTTAATTAAAAAATAATTTCTTTTGAATTTTTTTCAAAACTTCATGAATCAATAGATTAGGCCTCATACATGTTTGATTTCGTGTTTGGACAGTAAGATTACAACTAAGAGAAATTGCAAAATTTTTGAAAATTTCCCAAATCGAATCACCTACCTTCAAATCTCAAAATCTAAGGTTTGAATATTTGATTTTCTATGCAAAACATGAAGAATCAAGTATTTCTAACCCTTTGGCACTAATTGATATGATTTAAACTAAGAAAAAAAAGTTCAAAAATGCTAAAATACTCATTGAATCGAAACCGACCTGAAACTGCTTTGATCTTGATTCCCGCTCGAAAACTTTTTTTTTTTTTTTTAATCTTAAAAAAGATTCAAGAGGATGGATCGAAACCCACCCTAGAGGTGTTTAGAAAGGGAAGGCGGAAGGAAAAATACGAGAAATCGAGTTTTTTAGTTTTTTCTTAACATAATTGTGGCTCCCAGACAATATTGTCGATATCTATTGATATCGATAAATATTGTCGATACATAGGGGGAAAAAAACAAAAGAAACAGTAGCGATATATCACAATATATTATGATATTTGCGAGACTTTAATGCGGTTAATGATTCAGCTGAAAGGCTAGGATACAGAAACCAAGATCATGAGAGCTCGAGGGAATTCATCGAAGCAATCAATTCGGCCAGCCTATTTGATGCAGGATTTGTGGGGAATAGATTCACCTGGAGCAATAACCAAGTAGGAAACACCAGAGTGTGGGCCAGGTTAGATAGGCTCCTTTGCAATTCAGATTGGTTCAGCAAATTTCCTGGTTTTTCTGTCAAGCATCTTCCCAGACAAAATTCAGATCATGCCCCGCTTCTGGCCTCTTTTCCTCATGAGATTCCTTCAGCTCCTAGGCCATTCTGATTCCAAAGGATGTGGTTCCTTGACGAATCATTCAAGCGAGTCATTGAGGAAGCCTGGGCCGGAGAAGTCTCCTACCTCCCCCTGATCAATCTTTAGCTGAAATTGAAGAAAACGAAAATCTGCTGAAGGTCTGGAACAAAGGCTTGTTCGGCAACGTCTTCGATAATGTTAGAAAGGCCGAGAAGGATCTAGCGCAGCTAGAGGAGAATTTACAAACTGATTTGAATATCAGCCCTGCAATCTTAGAGGGAGCCAAACAGAAATTATCCAGGATGGAGTTAGTAGAAGAAATATTTTGGAAACAAAAGGCCCGGAACAATTGGCTCGACGAAGGCGATAGAAACACGAAGTTCTTCCATCAGTCTGCCTCAGACAAATCAAGAAGAATGGCGATCCAAGAAATTCATTTGGAGGGTGGGGGCGTAATTCATGACCAGCCTTCAATCCAAGCAGAGGCAGTTAATTTTCTGTGCAGCTTGTTGTCTTCCAAGCAGACTGAAAGTAATGCGGTAGATGTGGACTCTCTTCTTCTTCCCATTTCGTCCCTGCTCTTGGCGGAAGATAACGATAGCTTGCTCCAAGTCCCGAGATCGAAGAAGTTAAGAGTGCAGTTTTTGCGTTGCCCAAAGATGGGGCTCCAGGTCCAGACAGTTTCTCATCGGCCTTTTTTGCGGGTTGCTGGAGTATCATAGGTAAAGATCTCCATTCGGCAGTCAAGGCATTTTTCCAGGGTGATTCCCTCCCCAGGGCTTTCACTTCTACTATGGTCTGTTTAATGCCGAAAGCTGCTGCTGTTAAATCCTTTGGAGACTTCAGACCTATCAGTCTCTGTAATGTAGTGTACAAGATCTTTACAAAGATCTTAGCAGACAGACTGGCCGGCGTCCTTCCCAAGCTGATATCCCTAGAGCAAGGTGCATTCATTAGAGGGCGCTATATCGCGGAAAATATTGCTCTTGGGCAAGAAATATTCAGAGACATGGATAAGAAAATCCGTGGAGGAAACATTATTTTGAAGCTCGATATGAAAAAGGCATATGATCGGGTTGAATGGTCTTTCTTGAAGCAGATTCTACAAAAATTTAGCTTCCATCCGCATTGGATAAAATTAGTGGAGTCTTGCTGGAACAACAACTGGTTCTCTGCTCTTATTAACGGGGTCAGCTGCGGTTATTTCAAATCCTCTAGGGGCTTGAGACAAGGGGACCCACTCTCCCCTAGTCTTTTCATCCTTGCTTCCGAAGCATTCAATAGAGGCATCTCGAGACTTGTTTCCTCTGGGCAGTGTACTCCATTCAAACTTAAGCAGGGTTGTAGGCAGATATCCCATTTGTTGTACGCCGACGATACCATGCTCTTTACCAATGGCTCCTGCAGGTCTCTTGGAGTTATAAAAATTTTTATGCTAAAATATCAGGTAGCTTCTGGGCAAAGAGTAAATCTGAGGAAAAGTTCCTTCTATTGTTCCGCTAAGTTGTAGGTGGACAGGATCCGTAGTATCGAAGGTTTGTTGGGGATAAAAAAAGCCGCTGGAGATCTGGTGTACCTTGGGGTGCCCATTATAAAAGGGAGAGTTAAAGTAATGCGTTCAACCACTTGCTCGACAAGATGGCTTCCAGGATTCAGGGATGGTCGGCCAAGATTCTATCTCAGGCGGGAAGGCTTGCTCTCATTTCTTATGTTCTCAGTGCGGTCCCAATCCATACGCTAGCGGCTACGGTGGTCCCTAAGTCTGTGCTGAAAGCAATTGATAGCTTATTTGCAAAGTTCTTCTGGGGTTGGAGTGAGGGGAAGTCGAAAATTTCTTGGAGGAAGTGGAGCACTTTAGCAAAACCAAGGGAGGAGGGGGGTTTAGGTGTGAGGAGATTGAAAGATGTTATGCTAGCGCTGCGATTGAGAATGGCTTGGGAGGTTAGATTCGGCCAGGGGGGCAGCCTCTGGGGTGGCTTCATGCGTTCTAAATATTCGATCGGTGAGTCGGCGAACATGGAAATCAGAATTTCTGCTACTGCCTCCCCGTTGTGGAAGGAATTGCAGGGCCTCTTCCCCACCCTAGATAGGAATGCCTAATGGAAGATTGGCCATGGCGGTTGTAGTATGTGGGATGGTAATTGGTCCGGGCTGGGTCCTCTATCCTCCCTACCTTTGATTCGGATCTCCCCGTCTATGTGAGACCAAAGTGTGGCGGATTACTTTGACAGGGAAGGTCTCAAACCGAACGCCGAATCTTCTCTTCCAGATTGGCTGGTGGACTTTATAGAAAAGAGAGGCTTCTGCACGTCGGGGTTTGAAGACAGTCTGATTTGGCCACACGACCCCTCAGGTAAGCTTACTACGAAATCAGCCTGGCAGATCAGTAGAGCGAGCGACACAAGAGTAGAATGGGCCAAAAGAATTTGGCATCCCCAAATCCCTCCAAAAATTTCAATATTTGTTTGGAGATTGATGCACAGGGCCTTGCCAGTTGATGCAAGTATTCAAAGGAAAGGTGTAAGTTTGGCTTCCAAATGCAGCTGTTGTGGGAACTCCACGGTTGGAATGCATCATACTGAATCGCTGCAGCATCTTTTCTTGGATGGCGAGCTAGCAGAAAGGATTTGGACCATGGTTGCCAACTTCTTTGGCATTGTGTTGTTCAGACAATCCTCATTATATGGCAGATTGCATTGGTGGTGGAATAGGTCGCTTCCGGCTTCGACATGCAAGTTGGGTTTCCGATTAGCCCTTGCTTTCACCCTGTGGGAGATTTGGAAAGCGAGGAACTCAACTAAATACGAAGACAAGGAACTGTCTCCACCCGTCGTCCTCCTAAAGATTAAGCATTGGTTGCTTAGGCTTTGCCCTCGCCTCAGCAATTCAGGCCTGTTTGGAGTGCAGCCTTCCTCAAACTATCAGTCAGTTGCTCGGTCCAGACCCCCCAAATCTAGCCGGGGCTGTATAGTAGTCAGATGGGAAAAGCCCAAACTGGGCTGGTGGAAATTAAATGTAGATGGCTCTTCCCTTTCAAATCCAGGAGCTGCAGGTGGGGGTGGAATTTGCAGAGACCACCTAGGAAACATGATATTCGCTTTTGTCAACGGTTACGGAGAGGCATCTAATAATGCGGCTGAGTTGCGGGCTATTTATGAAGGGATGAAGCTCAGTCTATCCTATGGTATAACAAAGGTGATTATTGAATCTGACTCATGCTGTGCAGTCAAATCGTTACAGGGTAATGGCAGCAATTCCTGGAGATGGTCCTACTGGTTGGACAGAATTCATTCTCTCAGCTCTAGGGGTATTTTCCGGTTCTCTCATGTGTTTAGAGAGGCCAACGGTCCAGCGGATAGTCTGGCTAAAATAGGAAGTCGATCACAAGGCAATGTCATCTTCCACAGCATATCGTCCCTCCCAAAGCTGATTAAGGGACAAGTCCTCCTGGATAAAATAGGGCTCGGTTCCATTCGATGGCTGGGGAAGCCCCATTCAGACTAGGCTCGGTTGGGTTCCTCTGTTCGAGGCAGTAGGGGTGGTAGTTCTTGGCTCATCCCCTGTTCCTTTACAGCCCCTTTTAACTTCGTTCTTGTCTATATGGTGGTGTCACGATAGGAGAGGCCCAAAGTATTTTGTAGGGACCCTCCCGAAATACCGTAATTTCTCAACAGATGAAATATACAAGATCAGCTTAAAAACAAAAAAAAAGGAAACAAAAAAAAAAAAAATATTATGATATTTGCGATATCGTACGATACATTGCGATATATTTAACAATACATAGGATTTTTGATACTCCACAGGGATTTCGTATCGTGGAGCTGTGATACCGATAATATTGGCTGATATGATCAGAGAAAAGATGTGATTTGAGAGAAGCTGGAGTGAAGTGTTAAATCATCATAGGAAGCTCCCAAAAAAGACTCCCAGGTGGGTTCCACCTCCAACAGGGTGGTGAAAACATGATGGGAAATTTCTGGTGCTTTGGCATTAGGGGAATTGTTAGAGAATGACCAAGGAAGAACCAAGCTTGCTCCTCCAGACCTTCCAAGGTCTGGGACTGCAGTCGGGCGGAACTAGAAGCAATAAAAAAAAAGGGCTGCAGCTGACTGTTACGATTCTTGGCTCTTTGGATAGGGTATTATCATTGGAGGCAGCTCAAAAAGCTGTTAGTGTGGGTTACTTGAGTTGCGTCCTTGGAAGCGGTATTTCAGGGTCAACGAGATAAGGGGGCCATTGTTGTCATTTTTCAACCTTGTTCAGCTTAGTTCCTTAAATGGAAAACTCCTTGGCTGATGTTTTGGCCAAGGGTAGCAAGGCAATATTTATAAGTTGGTGAGTGGTGACACTTATCCATTTCCTTGATGACACTGCCTCCATCTTTTCTCGAAAATGGTCGTTGTTTACTTATTTATAAAAAGGGTGCAGATTAGACACTTTTTTCATTGCCTGAACATACACTGATGCATGTAAACTGCTTTCTCTTTTATCTTTTTGCTGACCGGAATGGGTGGGTGAACTGGCACAGGTGGCACTCCAGTGATTGCATGAGTTGCAAAATTGATGGGCATCCTGACTGTTGGAATTGTTACAACCCCCTTTTCTTTTGAGGGATGAAGGCAGGCTGTTCAAGCACAGGAAGGAATTGCAGCTTTGAGAGACAATGTTGGCCCACTGATTGTCAACCCAAATGACAAGTTGCTCACTGCTGTTTCCCAGTCTACTCCCGTGACAGAAGCATTCAATTCGGCTGATGATATACTTTGACAAGGTGTTCATGGTATCGCTGATATCAATGCGGTATGGATTTCATATTTGTGCATTTTGTTTTTATGCATGGCCTTCTATTATTTCTGTCAAGAATTGATTGTGTATTATGTGTACAAGATATACTATTATGATGCATGGTTCATAGAAATTTGATAAAGTGCCATCCCCACTCTACACATGAAGCATGTATGGTGATCGAGTGATTGGAGATGTTGATTGTGTTGGCGTTTTGGGCACATTATGTATGGCTATCATCTATCGGCCAAAACTTGTAGTCATTGAACTCTTGAGTATCTAATCATGGTGAGTATTGCCCATTGATTATGGATCATTGCTTGCTTTTGGTTAAGCATCCCTAATCATGCCATTTATCATATGGCTATTGTAGTTTTATCATGTTTCCTTATTGGGATATGGTCTGTCCATGTGATGGCCACCCATTCTGAAGCAGGACATCTGGAAATAGAATTACCTGAACGGTTCTGTGAGATAGGTGCAGGAAGAACTGAAAGGCCAGCAAGTATTAATGCGTGTGAAGAGTGAATTCCAGCAAGGGATCAAGTAAAGGCTGCAAGTGAAGGCTTAAGCAGCAGAAAACGTACCAAAATGGTAAAATAGATAGGAAGATGATGTTTTGAAGAAAGAGGATGGAAGGGTGAACGGCCATGTATCAAGGGATAATTAGCTTGAGATCTCTCCAAGCCGTAGACCGTGTGGACTCGCACCATGTGCAGAAATGGGAAAAGACAACTAATTCTTTCATTCAATAATAATTCCAAATGTCTTGGTTCATATACATACAGGACTGGTTGAACATAGTTTTCCGAACAGAATGCAAACTGTGTCATTGCATGAATTTGTATTTGATAAACTCCAATCTATAAAATAGTTTGAAAAGTTTCTCCTACTTTAAATGGGTCTGCGGTTCAGATAAATTTGCAAGTTGAACAAACACATAGTTTAACATTCATCATCTTATGTTTACGTATCCATATGTATCATATGTGTATTCTTTACATGGTGGATGAATGGACTGGTGTCTAACTGGAGAAGGAATTGGTGTGTGAGAAGGGCTTTTCCTATGCTGTTTGTTGTCAGTTTCCTGGAGGAATGTTTGGAAGAGATCTGGTGAAGTGATGGAGTTTTTGATCACCTCGAAGAGGGGAACAGCTGTAATAAGGGGTTGTGCATTCATTAGGATGGGAATGGTAGAAGAATTTGAGAGGGCAGTTGCTCAGATGAATGGGAAATGGTTTTCAGGGAGGAAGCTTACAGTGCATAAGGTGAAAAACAGGCCGGATGTTGTAAACAGTATGTTGGAGAGGTGACAGGGAACCAGCGGAGATGATGTGAAGTAGAGCAGTGGGTCTTCTGGAGATCCAAAGAGTCGTATGGGAAGCTGAAAGGGAAGCAAGTGTCGGTCAGCAGATCCTTCAGTGAAGTGGTGAAAGGGAAGACCTCGGAGCCCTCTGCGGGGGAATGTAGCTCAACCCCCTGAACCAGTTGCACATCAGGAAAGAGATTTTGGTCTTGGGTTGAAGAGACAGAGCTAGGAAGAACGGTGAAGGTACTAAGTAAGAGGTTGTTGGGCCTGGGTTGAGGAGATGGGAGCTAGGAAGAGAGGTGAAGGTCCTAGGTGTGCAACTCAGGTGGGTTGGGTTGGGTTGGATTGAGGGTCAACCTGAGGTCGATCCAACCTCAAGAGGATCCAACCTGAACCCGCAACCTGACCTGAATTCCATCCCAAGGTTCCCAACCCAAACCTGACCCGAATTCCTCTGTACTTAACCCTAAACCGACCCGATCTGGCCCACCTGACCCAAATTCATGTGATTATTCACAAACCAAGCCGACCCAAATTTGCTCGACCTAAACCCAACCTGATTTCAGATTGCGTTGGAGTTTTCCAATCCTAATCCAACTTTAGGACCCTGACAACCTGAGACAACCCAACCTGAACTCCGGTTTGGGTTTGGCTTAACCCAAACCCAAGTTGCAGCTCTAGAAGGTACATATGGAGGTTTTCTCAGTTCCTGGAAGGTGCTGAAGTGGTGCCTATTTGCTACAGTTAAGGTTGGAGTGTCAATTATGACGGTAGGTGAATGGCTGTCTGAGAGCTGCAGTGTTGGAGGACTGTGTTGTCAAGACTCTTAACTGCTCTAGTATGTGGTTATCCTTGTGTTCTGAAGCCGTTTTTGAGAGGATTATTCATGCTAGCAGAATCATCAAGGATGGTCCAATCATATCTATCTGTCATTGGGTTGATTGGACCCTACTAGGTGAAGGGAGATGAGTGGTTCCAGCCGCGGAGCTTGCCACTGGAGATCCGGATTCTAGACGCGATGAAAGTTGCTGGTTCATGCATCAGCATCAGTATCAGTATCGTAGTAGAAATAGACTCAAAGATACTGTACTGTGAAGAGATCAATTTTGCTAGGATGAACGTAGGAAGGGCTCAAAGCTGCTCCAATGAGAACTGAAGTGTGCATTGGGGATGTGGTGATTGAGATTACGGTTGTTGGCTAAAGTAGCATAAGGGAAGGGAAGGTAAAGGATGCGGCTGGGGCGGTTAATTATCTGCTGTAGGAAGAGCTAGAGGGGTGGTGTCTTAAGCCATTGAGGGAAGGTGTAAGGAATGCATGCACCTGCAGGCTACCAGCCAGGGGGGAATGCATATTGTGCCCAAATTGGTGCTGCAGGTGGTCAGGGTGATGCTTCCAGGCTGATGTTCAAGACAGATGAAATTGATGATTTTGAATCAGGATCGTGTGTGGCTGCTGTGGAGTTTGTGGAACTCCTTCATGGAGATGCTCGTGTAGAGTTTCCCTTAGTGGTTGTTTGGCAGTATGGATTTTGGGTAATTAGGAACTGGAATCCAATATTTTCAACCCAAATCATGTTTGGCACCACCCCAAAATTCTGGATTTCAAATCCAACTTGGATTTCAAATCCTCACAAGGGCCCATTTTACAATCCAATAGAAAAGGTGGGGTGCAAAATTCTAGATTTTCAATCCTCTCCAACTATCATAACTGATTGTAACGCCCTGAAAATCGGAGGTCGAGCATAAACTCATCTCCCGAGTTCCAACGCATCACTTATGCAACATAAAAAATGATGATTGAATGTTGTTCGTATTAGTGCATTAAAGATGAATAGGATTAAGCCAAAACAACATATCATACTCCAGAGACAGTTAAATTATGCAAGCGGAAGACTGTAATAGATATATAAAATATATAAACTATTGTAAGTCTCCAGAGTGTGAACATGTTACCAGGTTAAATATATCGATGTATACTCCAAAAATGGACAAAATGAATATACAAGGGTGCTCCAGAAGAGTAAACTAAAGTGTAATGGCATCTAATCAACAACCTTGTAACCCCGTCGATCAGAAGATGGTCTACATAGACCCACCTGATAGCTGTGTAAGGAGAAACCCTCCTCATCATAAAAAATCCGGTTCCGCTTCGCAAGCATCGCCATCATCTGAAACTCAAACAGGGTCTGGTTTGGTGTTTAAACACCGTCCCGTAATGTGGGAGTGAGTGATCAACTCAGTGGAACAATAGAGCATAGGTTAACATGTTATCAATTCAGTCAAGCAGTAATGATAAAGCAGTACAATCAAACACTCCTAAATTACTCTTATTAATGCAAGGATGAAATGTAGTCATGATGCATGTCCTTGCCAAACCACCCTCGTGCGACAACATCTTACGTCCGCGGCATGCGTTCATCCCTCAGTGCTCCACAACGTCAGGCACATGCAGTGCTATGTTATGAGCATGATTACCGAGTTGTTATTAGTCCTTTTCATACAGCAGTATTGAGAAACTAAGGTACCTCCCTTATATCATTCCCAACAATGATCTATTCTAGGGTCGTCAGTCCTAGGTAATCTCATACGATGATGCAGTTCTAGGTTGCTGTAAAGGGCTGCCAGGGCTGTTACACGTACTCGTTGCACCGCTCCCCCATCACCTTATCAATACAGGCCTAGTTTATACACTGTTTACTACAGGAAGGCTCGTCGCCTTGCCGCAAATTCAGAGTATGCTCGAGGTCATTACAAAGGGCTGTCAGGGCTGTTACACGCAATCATTACACCACTCCCCCATCACCTTATCAATGTAGGCCGACAATTCGAATACAGTGTCCCATACCACCATATTCGGCTCACTAGTCTGGGTTGCTCACTGGTCACTACGGGGAGACACATCGCCCCAGCGTAGGCCGACGGCTCGACTACGATGTCTCATACCACCATGCTCGGCTCATGAATCTTAGCGGATCGAGGTACCAAGGTTAACGGGATTTCACTGGTGAGTTCGGTACCTTAGGTTCAAGCAGTAGCGTCCAAACATGGTGAACATACATTAGACAGATCGGGTTACTTGACGAGCTCGACTAGCACGAGCGCACAACCAGCTGAACGACATGAAGTGCATAAGCACTTCGCGTGGCCTAACCACTGTTGCCAACCGAAGTACGACTCGGGTTCGTCAAACACATCCTACGTGGCGAAGGAATCTCAGCCACGAATTCAAAGCCTGTTACCGATTGCCTGGACTATACAATAGCCCCAATCACATTCAATTACAACAAAATATCCTAGAAGACAGTTAAAGCAGTAATGAATCAAGATTTCAAATCATACAATCAAAGGTCCGATATCATCCGCTTTAGGGCTGCCAGGGCTGTAGCACGGAATCGTTACACCACTCCCCCATCACCCTTCACAGCTTTGTTTTTACATTTTATGGAATACAACTTAATCATAGATTTATACATATGCATTACATAGATAAACAGACACGATAAGATATGGTACATGAAGGAAAGCATACACGTAGTTAAAGGGGTTGAGAATCATATCTCAACACCCCAATACATTACAATTAAATAACTACTTACTCATTCAGATATTTCAACAATCACTTTAGACTACATACATCAACATACATGACGTATGTTGATCACATAGGTATTAGGCCAAATCCTTTCACTAGGGAGTTGCCCCATTTATAACATGCGTGCACCCATGACGGATAGCCATGGCAAGCATGAATCCACGTTCCATATTCATTCGTTCATTTTCACAAACACTTGGGCTACACACTTTAACACACATAGCGTGCATTGGCCGTGGCGTGATTTAGGGCAAATCCTTTCGCTAAGGGGTTGTCTAGTACACCTCAATCATGTTCTTACATTCAATACACATGGCAGACACAAATCATGAATCTATATTCATTCAGGCATTTCAACAAACACTTAGGCTACACAATATAACATACTCGACGTATGTTGATAAAACATGTATTAGGCTAATCCGTTCACCCAGAAGTTGATACACATGTATCCAGCATACATAGACAACAATTAATCATGGCAAGCACAAATCCGTATTTCATACGTATACGGTATTTTCTACAAATATGAGGAATACAGCATATTCAACATAGTTAACATATATCTGAAAAACGAAACGGACAGCACTTTGTACATGTACAATAGCATCCACGTCAGTAATATATCCTTAACTGACATTGAAAGCCTTGAAAACCATAACCTATACGTCTAAAGTCCGCACCTTACGCCGTAGAAACGTAACGAATTTGGTAGAAATGCTAAGTCTTCTTCAACGATGCTATATCAACCTATAGCATGAATTAAGTCAGCTATTTCGCAACTTACAACCTTTGAAACCCTAGAACAAGTTAGGGTTAGAGTTTCCTTACCTAAGAATGATGTCAGAATCGCCAGAAGAGCGACTAGATAGTAATGGTTAAGCACGTATGATGGTAGGATAGAGCACCAGGATCCTTCTCCCACACTTTCTCTCTCTTTACTCTCTCTCCTAGGGTTTTCTCAAATTCGTATGGGATGAGAGAGTGAGGATTTAAGGTCCTTATATAGGCCCAGAACTCACGGATATAGACTCAGGCCCAAGGTATACTTAGGTTATGTCCAAAGGGAGACTGTTCCGTCTCAACGGAGCACTTCTGGAAGCCCCCCTTGAGCCAAAGGTCGGACTTAAGCTCACAGACATTGGATCTAGGTCGAGTTACGTTTTCGGTCCGATCGGATTTACAGGTCGCCCGTGGCGGACCAATTTCAGTTCAACGGTCACCGGAACTCAATCAGGGCCACAAGTACACTGACCCATGTATGAAATTTTCCCTGATCCGAGGGTGTATTTGGGTCAGATTCTGACGGTCTGATTGCTCATATCAGGCCCGCAAGCGACAAGTCTCAGATTACTTAAATTTGGAATTTATTTCTAATTAATTTCACGTTTCTCACACTCTTCACTCCGGGCTCAAGCGAATAGCCCCAGGACACTATCTGGATTTGATTTCCGAGATGGTTGTCAAGCCCAGCAAGGCGGTCCTAATTCTATAACTTCGTATTATTCGGACTTTCGATGTGCGGTCCAGATCCGATACGGAGTTTCGTAATGTTCCCGAGAGAAGCCGGGTAATGAGATTGATCCTAGCTTATAGGGTAATGTAGCGTCAATGATTCTACAAGTTTTGGGTCTTGCAGATCGTATTTAAAGTGATTAGTGCGGATTTCGTAGCTAATCCAGTTTAGCACTTAGTTAACTTTGTCTAATTCCTAAAGGATTTGAGGTTTGAGAGGTTCATAAGGGGTTAGGATCTACCCCTTGCCTAAGGACATCTAACTCCAGGTTGGCAAAAATCTGGGGCGTTATACTGATTGGGCAGGATTAGTTGATGATAGAAAAAGTACTTCAGGATATGTATTCTGTATGAGATCAAAGGTTATCTCATGGTCATCAAAGAAGCAGATGACATTTGCGTTATGATCCGCCAAAGCAAAGTATATTTTAGCTAGTGGAGCAACATGTGAAGCAATATGGATTAAAAAGATTTTGGGCAATTTACAAAATGAATAAAAATCGCCTACTTCTATTTTCTGTGACAACATGTCAACAATTGCCATGACAAAGAATCCAGTCTTCCATAGTCGATTAAAGCACATCGAGCTACGCCATCACTTCATCAGGGAGTTAGTTGAAGAAGGACAAATCGAGCTGAAGTTTTGTAGGTCAGAAGATCAACTCGCAAATATTTTTACCAAGGCCGTGACCATAGAAAAGTTCATCAAATTCAGAAAAATGATGGGAGTGCAAGATTTTCAAATTAAGGGGGAGTGTTGAAAATATAATTTGAAAATAAATGCTATTCATAGTCTAGTCTAAAAAGTATCTAGAAAGTGTGTTTTGAGAAATATCTAGAAAGTATCCCTAGTCTAGTCTAGAAAGTGTCTTTTGAGTTTCCTAAGTAATTATGCTCTTTATAGGAAGTTGTAGTGCATTTACTCATGTATGTAGATTCTTCCTCAAGAGTCTATAAAATGGGACCTTCATGTGCGTAGGAGGTAAGAGAAATCCTCCCTTCCAACAATTCAAAGCATTGTAATATCCACTTTCATAATTCAAAATATACAAAAACATTCTACTTGCAATTCTCCTCAGTCCAAAAATCTTTTCTTCCTCTCCCCTTCTCCAACAATAACTGCTCTCTCCTACTCTCTTTAAGGTCCAAAATCCAGGTTGCCAAACATAATTTCTGGATTTTACAAGATTAAAATTCCAGGCTGCCAAATGCAACTGAAAGAATGCAAAATCCAGGATTTGGATTCTTAAGTTAGAATCCATGCTGCCAAATGACCCCTAAGTCGTGGTACGTGTAAGGTATTCAAAATCGGTTACGTATCGGCTGATATGTAATGGTAACGGTGTTAAACCATTCACTCCAAAAGCTCAAGCTGTCAGAGTGTTGTGTATTAATGTATATCAAGGGACTTTATCACTTCAACACCCCCCCACACGTGTGGGGTGAGAACTCCGCACGAGAACATACTGACGAGGGTGGAGGGACACTCACACCATAAATAGGTCGGGCTTGATTTCCCAGTCCCTGGGCTGGACCTGATTTTTCCTGACCCCCCGTGGGAGAATAATATATTAGCGAGGCATATTTGTTGCTTTCGAGGTTCGAACATAGGACCTTCCTCTCCGATACCATGTCAAACAACCATTTACTCCAAAAGCTCAAGCTGTCAGAGTGGGGTGTATCAATGTATATCAAGGGACTTTTATCACTTCAACACCCCCCCGCACGTGCGGGGTGGGAACTCCGCACGGGAACATACTGACGAGGGTGGAGGGACACTTACACCATAAATAGGCCAGGCTTGATTTCCCTGTCCCGGAATCGGACCTAATTTTCGTGGTCCCCCGTGGGAGAATAATATTTTAGAGGCATATTTTTGCTGCTCTCGAGATTCGAACATAGGATCTTTCGCTTTGATACCATGTCAAACAACCATTCACTTGATCTAAAAGCTCGAGCCGTTAGGGGACGACATGTCAATGTATATCAAGGGACTTTATCACTTCAACAAACGGTATCAACCGTTACGCGATACGGCCCCAAATGGGGCACCTCTGTTTTTTGGGTTTGTAACGGCCGTTCCGGTACCGTAACAACTGTTACGGGCCATAACCCTAAAGAAAATGGGGGAAAAAAAAAAAAAAAAGAACATACCTTCTTTTTTTTCCTCCTCTTCTTCTTCTTATTATTATTGGGTTGTTGCGGCTGCAGCTGCGGCGGCGGCAGTTGCTGCTCTCTCTCTCTCTCTCTCTCTCTCTCTCTCTCTCTCTCTCTCTCTCGTTTCAGTCCCCTCTCTTGTTTCCCTCTTTTCTTTTCATTTCCCTCTCTTCTTTTTATTTTTCAAAAAAAAACGAATGGACTGCGTGGCTGTTTCACAACCACGCAGTTTCTCTTTTTATACTCCGCAGTGCACGCACTGTTTTATTACGTGGGGGTGGGGCCCACCTTGATTTATGTGTAGTAAATCCATCCCATCCATAATTTTTCAGGTTCATTTTAAGGCACAATCCTTGAAATGAAGGGATCCAAATCTCAATTGGACCATGCAGTTGGGATTAAATGCCCACCGTTAAAATCTTCTTAGGGCCCACTATAATGTTTATTTTCCATCGAACCTGTTGATGAAGTCACATAGACCTTCACCTTGATGAAGGGAGAACACAAATAACAGCTTGATCCCAAAATAAAATGTGTTAAGAAAATTTTAATGGTGGGAATTAAATCCTTTTTTTGTGGTCCACCCAAGATTTGGATCAGCCTCATTTTTTGGTCCATGCCTTGAAATAAGTTGGCAAAAAGGATGGACCACATGGATATACAACAAATGCATTGAGGTGGACCCCACTTTTAAAGGCATGCTCTCTAGTGGTCCATCGAAAATTTAGATCTACTTGAATTTTTGGACCATGCCTTAAAATGAGTTGGCAAAACGGATTAACGGAATGGATATACAAATACATCGAGGTGGCCGGCCTGGGCCACTAGCAGTCCACCTGAGATCTGGATTTACCTCATTTTTTTCCAATACCCTTAAATGAGTTGACAAAACGGATGGATGAGATGTATATATAATACATAATCGAGTGAACCCCACGTACATGGCCCTAAAAATTTATACATGAGGTATATATCAACTCAAAATTAACCAATTAAATTTTGGGACCATTGTTGCTAAGTCACAATCCCAAAATTAAATTGTTTGAACAATTTTCACTATTAGTTCGTAGATACTTGTTTTTTGAAATAGGACCATTTGATGTTTTTCATTTTTCACTGTCCAATAAATGTCCACCAATCTATTAGTGGTATAAGTGCCAATAGATTGCATTAATTTGAGGCTAATTTAGGGCATCAAATGGTCCCCTAATCAGCCCCGAATTGACAACACTATTTACCCCAATTTAATTTTAATTTTAATTTTTTAAATATCTATTGAGGAAAATGATATCAAATTGTTAGGTATATGAATTACATAATAGGATACAAAAGTCCCTAAACTCTATATATTGAAATGAAATGTACGTGAGTCACGAAGTATGCAATGCACTAGCACTATAAATAAAAGGAAAACTTGAAAATATAAGATGTTTTGGTATTACATTCATTATAGTAAATTTATATAGATATTATATAGTTAGAAAACTAAATATAAAAGGTTTGTAGTTAATTCCAGGTTGTCAGGTTCATAAATCCATCAGACAACCCGATATAGCATTCTCACCAAAGAGTGGACCGTTACACCATCATAAACATGTTCCAAATTATAAATGAATGCATATTTGGAATATTTATAATATTCCGGATTTAATGGATATTTTTCCATAATTTTTTAACAAAAAATGTTTTTTGCACCGTTACACACCCCGTATCAGCCGATACGCGGTGTATCAGTATCGGTAACGGTGGGCACCGTTACGCCCACCGATACTGCAACGGAACACATTGGGTACATGAGACTTTGGGAGTGAGGCTATTGAGGAGCGTGATGTTCTCCTTCATCACAATCAGCATCTCTTAGCTGTTGGTGGAGCATGCAGCGACACAACATCTTGCAAGTTTTCAGAATTTGTTTTCCATAGAATTTTTTTTTTTTCCAAAAAATTTAAAGCAACCAAATGGGCCCTTATGGTTTATGTACCCATATTTATAAAGTTGTAGGCTATAGTTTCCCTTTTGCACTCAAATTTCTCTCCCAATAACATGCACAAATCCATAGCAATTTTTGAAGGGATTCGCCACATGTGATCATCCAAGTGCATATGCAGATTGATCCAGGGTGGAACCTGATTCCCTTAGTCGGGTCCAGATGAAACTTTTTATGGCACATTTGCTGTGAAACCATGATGTAGGAAAACTCAGGTGAGGCTTGCTCCCATTTCTCATCTTTTATTCTTAGAATAAAAGATGTGGATCATCAGCCAAGTTTGTTTCCAACCATTCCTCGGATCATCAGCCAAGTTTGTTTCCAACCATTCCTCTGAATGCTACTGATCATATCATTAGGATCATCCTATATGGGTGTTTTTTGAACCTTTCTGAACCTTTTACATAGACCGTTTGGTACCAAACAGTAGGTGTTACCATGAAAATCAGGTTGGTCCACTTCATGTGGATGACACCTTTGGAACCAGCAGACAACCAATGGTCTGACTCATCATATAGTTGTGGCCTGTCTAACAAGTGGATCAGCCTGATTTTTGACAAGAGCGATCATCGTGATGTGACCTTTCGTTTGCTTAGTATGGATGTCATACACAAGTGGCATGTTGGCAGGAAAGATAGGCCTCCATGGCAAGTTCCCATGTGGGTTGCATGTAGGTGATCAATTCTCTACTACAATACCAAAGTATTTTTCCTTCTAAATATGAAAACTACAGTACTTGAGTGGGTCCTACCCATCCTTTCTTTCTTTTCTCCTTCACAAAACCACAGTTCTGAGTGGATCTACCCATCCTCTTTTTCCTTTTTTCCTTTTCTCCTTCACCTTCCATTTTATTTTCTTCACTGTGTACATGTGCAGCGGCCCCAAAACTAAGCCCATCCAGGTCACGAGGCAAGCCACCTTTGAATGAAGAATGAATGGTTCTATGTTCGAGGTACATGTCTGGTCTACATGATGAATAAACCTGCTTGATTTTCGGGTTACGAGATATACCAAGTTGGGGCCACCTGAAAAAAGCCTGGATCTTTGGCATTCATAGGGGTACTATGATTAGGTATCTTGCATAGGCATTCATAGGGGTACTATGATTAGGTTGGCTAATCCATGGGAGAAGATGGTCAAGATCTTTGATCTCTACCTTTTCCAACGTTCCCATCATCCGAAGAATTGAACAATTACCCATTGTACCTCTTGGTCAATTTGTGTGACGTAGATGGATAAATCGAGCTGTTGCAATCATCTCGGTGATACCATCTTTGGATCAAACCATTGATTCTTGAAATCGAAGGCAATGAAAACCTCATAATGTTATTTATGCAATCCTGATTGATCAATGATACGATTTTCTCAACCAAGTGCTGGGGATGTGCTTTGTTCAACTAACATAGCTTAATCCAAATGGATTTAAACGACATATTTATTGTCATTTGCCTCCATGAATGTGATCAGATTGTTAGTCTTTTGCAGGGTAAAAACCATTCACTGTGAATCCTCTGTCAATAGCGATGACTTGACTGGTGATATATGAAGCAACAGGCAGGCAAAGGAACGCCACCAAAGATGAAACAACCTTTGGATTGCCAAAGTGTTGAAGGGGAGTTCGAGCCATCATTCCTTCCACCAATTCCTCGTTTCCAAGAACCTTTAAAAGGAGGAAAAAAGAAAAAAAAAAAAGAAGAGAGAGAAAACATGAATTACATTATTGTTGTGAGGGGGAATAATATAGTAGACTACAAACTGCTCTAATAGGGTACTAGACCAATCTGAGAGGAACAAGTGGAATCCAGAACCAATTTTCCAAAATTTTTTTTGATTTTATTTATTTATTTTGCTTAAAATTGCTTTCAAGATTCCACTTGTCCCTCTTGTTGGTCTAAATACCGTATGTTAGTTCATATTCTATTGTTTCATTTCCCGTATGGGAGATGTACCTTTCAATAAGTTTGTGAATTATCAAATTCTCATTGGGGTGGAGTAGCCAGTTGTCCAGAACCGAAAGGTCCATTGCACCCAATTAAAAATGCACTTTCTGCTTTAAGGAAAATGCTGATAAACTGGCAGCATGATGGATGATACACAGAACTATAAATTGCTTACAAATTGCCATGTGGCATGCAGGTAATTCAAATTAATTTGTCTAGATCATGGGGACCCAGTTTAGATGTACAATGAACTGAAAGTCACACTTATTTGAATATCGGATTGGTGAACGTTTATTGGACAGTTAAAAATTTAAAATATCTGATGGCCCTATTTCGACCAGTGTCCATGAATCAGAAGTTAGGATTGTTGAACCAATCTGATTTTGAGACTGTGCCTTGGCAATATTGGGTGCCTCAAAATTTAGCTGGTTTAATTTGGTTTGATGTATGCCATGTCTACAATTTGTGAGTGCCTGTGTATCAAGGGCCAGAGTATGAAATAACTCCCACATTACCCAAATGGTGGGTTTTTTTTTTCTGTAGGACTCAAACCTCCAGGGATTCAGATTCACAAGGGTGATTGGTTTTCCAGATTCTTTCAACCATAAGTGAATAGAAAATTGGAGGGGAGAATTTTACAGGGGCAGACATGGTGGTCTTGTTCATCCATGGTGCAACACAATTAGTGCATATATTGTGTTTCGTCCACTCGCATGCCAGATTCTTTGTCAGGTGATTCAATGCTCCTAATAAAAATATAAGACTAATTAGAAATTCTATGATTCATTTGTCATTACAAAAAAAAAAAAAAAAAACCTCTTGAATGTGTTGTGCTGTGGCACATGCGAGATTTCAGCATTCCTTCAGTTCCGTTACCCTTTTTAGATCTGCTGGCCTTAAACTTAGGCCATTTAACACTTCAGCTGGGCTACAGCATATCAAAACAAATGAATGGAAAAAAAAAAAAAAAAAAAAAAAAAAAGAAAAAAAAAAAAAAAAAAAAAACCAGTAATTTATTTTGTATGTTGTGCCCTCCTGAACAATGGAATTGTCTGGTTTTTAGGCAGAAGATTTAAGCATGATTTCCAACCTTATGGGATGCTTGTATCTCACACATGCATTTCATAATTGCACATGTGCCCATGTGTGGATGTGTATGACTCCACATGTGTGGACATAGCCAGCCTCTAATTACACGTGCAAATGTGTCATTCCAAGCTGTCCATCAAGCTGTTACTAAATGAAGATTCCCTTGCCCCATAAGGCTAGTCAACTGATCAGGTCTCTCAGAATTTGTGAATCACACCCAATTTTTTTTTTTTTCCTACCCATCCGTTTGTTCCTCAAATTGCCAAGGACCTCAGATCAGTTGAGCAAGGGATTCTACATGGTTGGACCTGCCCGATGGACAACTTCGAGCCTCGACCCCCTTGTAAGTGGGTCTTTGTTGTGGCATGGACTGGTGGGACTGGGTCATCGTGTGTGTTTGCGGTTGATTAGCAAACTTCCAAGGAAGATTATAACTTGGGTTTTATGTTAAGAGCCATGATCAGAATCAGATACAACGGTTGCATCATAAGTTATGATACAACCACTTTCCCTCCCAAATATTCACATATGCAGAATATCCTGTTGGTGCAAAAAGTGGGCCACCTTATGATGATCACCTGGAATGAGAATTAGGTTGGATCAAAGAGAGTGGGATGCAAATGTCAATGATAGAGCCTGTAGTACAATGACTGCATCAGCTTGATTTTCATACTAGGTGGTCATCATGGTGTAGCCTGGATTTTGTATCGACGGCATATACAACATAACGGCTGTATCTGATCATTTCTCTTCACGTTTTTCATGAGATTACCTTTCAGAGCTGAATAAACTGTCACGGCACATGTAGCTACCAAACTAGCTGCTGATGATAAGAAAACGATGCTTCCCTGTCCTGATGCTTTCAAGAGAGGGTGAGCGAGTTGGCTTAAATGGTATGCTGATTCGAAGTTGGTAGCCGTTACGAATGAGAATTCTTATGAAGTAACTAAGGAGGAATTTGGCTTAAGGAGGAATGTCGCCGCATTGCAAATCTAAAGAGCAAGGCAACCATAACCAAAAACCATTGGAAAAAAAATGGATCGATGCAACTTAATTAAGAAGGCTTCTGGTGCCACAAACCAGGTCATTCTGACTAATCAGGTGGACCACGTCATGGATTCAAGTATTGGAATGGTTTAAGAAAACATCCCAATGGTTCACATTCAACATATAGATATGACCCTCCGGATGAGTGGAACAGAATGGTTTATATATATATATATATATATATATGGCATTACTAAAGACTCCAAGTAATACATGGCTTTTTGGACACCATATTCATTTTTTTGTCCACGTCTGGGTGCATGGTTAAACAATGATAAGTTACATTGATGGAAAAGAACACTATACACTGTATGTAAACCTCATGGATGGATGCTGATATCTTCTTATGAGTGGAAGTGCTTTCCTAGGATTAGGTTTTAGAGTTGAGAGCGAAGCATTTCAAATCAAACCTTAATAACACTCCCATTTAAAGAGCGAGAGTGGATAGGTGTTACCCTTACCATGGGCCCCACTATAATGACGTGTTGTATATCCATGCCATCCACACGTTTTTCCAGCCCATTTTAGGATGTGTTTCTAAGAATTAAGAAGATCCAAATATCAGGTGAATCACTCCACAGGAAACAGTGGTGATTGAAGGTTCACCATTAATAATTTCCTAGTCCCCACATTAATGCCCACCGTAAAATTTCATTTCCATCCAACCCCTTAATAAGGTCAACCAGACCTGGATGAAGGGATAGTATAAAGATCAGCTTGATCAAAAACTTTTGTGGCCCACAAAAAGCTTTTAATTGTCATTCAACAATGTTTCCAGTTGTGTGGTCCACCTAAGATTTTCATATGCTTAATTGTTAAGATCACGTCTTAAACTTATATTGGAAAACAGATGGACGGCATGGATAAACAAAAAACCCATCAAATTGGGCCCCACACGGTAAGGTTAGCACCCACTAACGATTCTGATCGGCTAGTGCGATACCTATGAAACCATCCTCAGGGATGATATCACACAAAATGGGGTTTAAAGTGGACTACTATGACTCGTCCCAATTTCCAACTATTGGTAATTAGCCTATTAATTTAATAACATTCGGTGTGTGTGTATACATCTCATCATCCTACACTTTTCTTGTGTATGCCCATACTTATACAAGGTAATGTAACACATATTTGGTGATGAATGGACCAACTTGATTTTTGGGCCAACACTGGTGACCAACAAAGGTTTTTGATGACTAGGATCAAGCAATTATACACACACAAATACTCAAAATGAAAAATGATTCAGTGCAAATATTTTTACTCAAATTACGGTGAAGAAGTTGTGTGGGCCCACCATGATGTGTTGATGACATCAACTCCGACTATCAGAGGCGCCAGATCTTGTTTAATGATGGGCCAAAATATCATCCTGATTGGAAATTCAAATGGGCCACAACGTAGGGAACAAGGATATCCCACCGTTGATTTCAGAAATGTCCCACCGGCTATGTATGTGCCATCCAGCCCATTCATCTGAAACATCTGCCCCGTCTGAAGGATGAACAGACATACGGCCATTCTTAAACTCAGGTAGGGACCCAGAACATATCAATGTTTAGCATGGAATCTCAACTTGTTCCTGCTGTAGTGGCCTACCTGAATTTCTTATCGGTTTGATTTTGAACACGATGCCAAACAAGGGATGGTCCGTTTGATGGTTGGAGTGGATCTCATCAACACGTCAATATGGAGCCTATAGTGATTCATTTTCGGTGAAAACTTCTTAATTGAATCATTTTCATACATCACGACGGGGCCATTGCGATGGACGCAGATTTTGCATACTGAAAATACCAGTGGCAGCAGGCGTTGCTGGATGGTGCTCTGTGGGTCCCACAATGATGTATGTATTTTATTCATTTTTACATATCATTTTATTTGATAGGAAGAGCCAAAAAATGAGATAGATCCAAATCTCAGGTGGACCACACCACAGGAAATCAGTAGTGATTGAACACCTAACACTGAAAACTTCCTAGGCTATATTCTAACGTTTATTTTCCATCCAGCCGATTAAAGGTCACACAGACCTGGACGAAGGGAAATCATAAAAAACAACTTGATAAAAAACTCTTGTCACCTCAACCATTTCTTGTAGTGTGGTCATCGGATCATTTTTGGACTCAAGCACTAAAATAAGATGGAAAAAATGGATGGATGGCCTGGATAGAACGCATACATCATTGTCGGGGATACTTTTGCAGTCTTAAGCATGTAATCCTCGTAGCAAACGTTTTCGGACGCTGTAGCCACACAGTCACTATTAGAAGGTGATTTTTGGCCCCGCCACGATGTATGTGTTTTATCCACGCCATTCATCCACTATTCCAGATCATTTTAGGGCATGTGCCCAAAAATAAGACAGATCCAAATCTCAGGTGGATCACACCACAAGAAAAAGTGGTTATTGAATGCTCACCATACCATTGAATCATTTTCATATGTATACGGATGCACAAACACACAGAGAAACGCACTCAAGTAAAGAGAGCGAATAAAAATCAAACAGCAAACTCACGAAGATGTTGAGCTTTCCTTGGAAGAGAAATGATACGTCCTCCATCAGCTACTCACGGGCCTCACGCACTGATACATCGCAAACGGAACCCGTTACACGGAAACCGATTCTTTCCATACACCAAGGCACTCTTCCACCTCAGCTTTGTTACGTGGACATATATGTACGGGCGCTCCAAACTCAGCCAGCTCCTCCACTATAGCATGCCTGTACGACATTACGAAGGGACTCATGTGAGTGTGTGTTCCACCAACCGGAACTTAGATTCGGTAGTTACCCCTCCAGTACCGGGTATCGGTGTTGTGGGCCCACCATGATGTATGTGTTTTATTCATGCCATCCATCTATTTTTTCAGATCATTTTAGCCTATGAGCCCAAAAATGAGGTAGATCCAAATCTCAGGTGGACCACACCACATTTAAACAATGGTGATTGGACACCCATTCTTAAAAACTTCCTATGGCCCACCTTAATGTGTATTTGCCATCAGACCTGTTGATTAGGTCACACATACATGAATGAAGGGGGAAAAACAAATATTAGCTTGATCCAAAACTTTTTTGAGCCTCAAGAAGTTTTTAACATTGAGCATTCAATCACACTCTTTCCTGGTGTGGTCCACCTGAGATTTGGATCTATATCATTTTTTAGTTAATTCCATAAAATGAGCTGGCAAGATGGATGATGTCATAGATAAAATTTGGTATACCAGCTCTGTTCACCGCCGGATGCTAGAGCTAATACCTTTAAATGGGTATGCCCACATGCGCATATGGGTGCACATGGGATGCTACAACTTTAGTTGGACAGACTAGCATGTTGGAAAGTAGAGCGTAGTGCTTCCTCGGGATAGAAGACCCATCATATCGTTGAACGTGGATTGCGTCCTACCCCAGCCGGGGCACGGCTGTGTGGTACCCAAAGTGATGTAAGTGTTTTATCCATGCAGTTCATTGCTTTTCTCGTATCATTTTAAGGTATGAGACAAAAAATTAAGCAAATCTACAACTCTAGTGGACCACATCAAAGGAAGCTGCAGTGATAATGACTCTCACTGTTGAAAGCTTTCTAAGGGCTACCATGATGTTTTTTTACCATCCAACATATTAATAATGTCATGCAACGTGGATGAAGTGAAAACACAAATATCAGCTTGATCTAAAACTTCTCCGGCTCCCAAGAAGTTTTTAATGGTGAAAGTTAAATCCACACTTTGTGGTCCAATTAAGCCCTGGACCTGCCGCATTTTTTGTATTATGCATTAAAATGATATGAGAAAAATTATAAACGGCATGGATAAAACACTTACATCACTTTGGGCCCCAAAGAGCCCTACCCGGACGGATTGCCGTCCGGGCGGGGTAGGATGCAATCCTCGTCCCACATCGTTTTACAAGAAAAGCATGAAGGTAAATAATACACGAAATTCTTCCTATTTATAAATAAACATTTCCTTCGCACCCTTAAACTCTTGCTAAGCTGTGCATAAGCGTTGGATAGTATTACGGCGTCCATTGAACGCAGCGAAGCTACTTCTCATTATATGCTTGTGTGTATATGGTAACACATGCATACACGCTCGCACGACTGCACATATGCCCGTGCCTGCTTATAGTACGCACATTACGCGAGCGAAAATTTTGTCCAAAAAATTTAAGTCCAAATCCAAAGTTATAACCTAAGTAGAAAGCTATTCATACATTATTGTAGGGCTACAACACCGACAAGTAACAACCTCGTTATGGAGGGGTAACTACTGAATCTGAGTCGGCACCAAATGATCCTTGTGTGACATGGTTGAGTAGGAAGAACCAGAATTCGATAGAACGACCATCCCTTCAATGTATACGTGGAAGGGTTATGCGGCAATCAAGATCACCCATCTAGGATATGTGGTAATCATGACCATCCATGTAGTGGGCCCTACTATAGATAAAAAATGGTTGTAGAAATGCATACATTTGACTATCCCAGCCATCTTAACGGAGGCCTTTAAAATGACAGTCGTAAAGGAAAATGATTAACGGTAGATACTCAGTGCTGAAGAGTAAAAAGAAGTGATGGACATGATAGGGGTCTTTCTAAGATCCATTGATCCTATAGTTTGGGTTATTGTCGAACAAAGATGAACTATGCCCATGAAACAAGTCGTGGTTGATGGTAAAACCATTAGCATTCATAAAGATAAATTCAAATGGAGTACCAATGAGAGAGCGCGGTATACCTATGATGCCAAAGCTCTCATTGTTATTTATTGTGCCTTTTTCCCTCAATGAATTTAAACATATTTGCACATGTGAAATTGGTAAGGCAGCGTTGGATATATTGGAAATCACCCACGAGGGAACTAGCACAGTAAAGTGATCGAAGCTTCAACTCTTAATAACCCAATTCGAAAATATAAAAATAGAAAAGTCTAAATATTTTATGGAGTTTTATTTAAAATTGAATAATATATGAAACTTCATGTGGAGTTTAAGTGAGAGACTCATGGAAGGGCATATATGTATGAAAATACTTATATCCTTTCTAGATACGTTCACTCCTAAAGTAACATCAATAGAAAAGTGTAGAAACATACATGGGATGAAAGTAAAAGAACTCTTAGGTTCTTTACAAACATATGAACCACACTTTAAGACCTCTCAAGCAGGAAAAAAAACTAATTATCCTTAAAACTTTACATAGGTAAATGATTATTGAATCTGAAAATGATAGTGATGATGAGAAGGAGGACAAAGAGAAATTTTCTAGAAAATTTTAAAAATTTTTTAAAGTTTAGTAGAGGGAAGAATTGTGATAAGAAGGGAAAAATGGTTGAGAAGCGTATAAGTAAACCTGTTAAACAACCTAAAGTTGTCCAATGTTATAACAGTGAGGGTTATAGACATGTTGCCTACGAATACACTAACAAAGTAAGATTTAAAGGGAAGGCTATAGCAACAACATGTGAAGATATAGATGGGTCCAAATCCGATTCAGGAGACTCCTCTAGTGATGAAGACCTTAGACACTTACGTGTTATAATGGCCTCTACCACGGTGTCACTCTCTAGAGACTTGAGAGACCATAACACCTTAGATAGTTGATCTTAAAAAGTCTATATGTGTTTAATAGTTAAATCTGAGAAGTTTAGCCTCATTGAGTAAGGCCTATAGGAAAATCTAAGGATTAGAGCCCCACCTTGTGCTTAATAAGTATATTCGAGGATTATAATCTCATTTTCATTTTGATAGTTTAGCTTTAAAGTTGCATAATTTTAAGTATCGCATGTTTATTGCTAGACTATCATTGGTCATTGTTATTTCAAAAAGTATATCTTTTTCAATGACCATAATATGCATGCTCCATGCTTTAATGTTATATGCATTCTATATTTCATTGTTAGTATGTACTTATATGTATATTTATGAATTATAGAGTTTTCCATATTCTATTCTTATTGGTATATTTGTGGAATTAACTCTGTCAAATACTGACAAAAAGAGGAAAAGAGATCAATTCCTACAAAATAATTTGAATTCTATTTTGTAGGTTATGTTTGTTGTTGTAGGATATTGATAAAGATAGGGGGCATTTGAGGGGGAGCAGTTCAAGTGCTATATGTCTTGTGGTTAATCGAGTTGTAATTTATATTCGACATGTAATATTTTTAATTATTTTATTTTTTCATTGATATGGACCATGATAAAGTTTATGTTAGGTTTTGTCATGTAATTAGCAAATAGGGATATCGTTAGTGCACTAATTTTTTCACCTATTTGTCAATTACGTGTATCTGTGTGTCAGTGAGTTGGTTGAACCTTTAGAAGCTGAAGACCAAAGACACATGAAGACTTGGAGCATCAAGGATTGAAAAAATAGGTAAATTGAGGTGCTTTGGTGACCCTAACCTTAGATCCAAAACAATATAACCTCTAAATGATCCTAATCTTAATAGGTAAACCTTAATTGATCATCCCTTATAAGACTAGCAATACAAAAATTTATACCATTTGCTATCTCAATATTGAAGTTGAGTCCTCATCTATGTGTGGAATGGCCTGATTTTCATATTATGTGATCACTACCATGGTGTAGCCTCCTTTTCATGTGGATAAAATATTCTAAACATAGGAACTTCAATAGCACACACAAGTTCATTTGTGTGGGACTATAGTTCAAAAGGTTGAAAACTCAAGGCTGGACATGTGTGTAGCCATCTTGAGTCAATTAAAAGACTCACAAACTCAAGATTTTACTTCCATTTCTTCTCACTTTCAGACTCTCTCTACTTCTAAACTTTTCTAATCTTCCACTCAACATGTCTTATGTTGTATTTCTTCTCCTCTTTCTCAAGCTAAGGCCTTTCTCAAAGAGATCCTCTCTGATGACCTTGCATTCTATGGTTAGTCTTCTCTTCTGTTTGACACAGACCTTTTTCATTCGGAGCTTCTCAGAGGCTGCTTTGACCGATACTCCTCTTAGAGAAATCCTGGAGATCCTAAGGACACTTCACCACCTTGGGAATACCTTCTTCGAGGTTGAATTTGAAATGCAGTGCGTCCTTTGCTTACTAAAACAGAAAGCCTCCATCCAAGATGAATCCTGCACCCTCCCTGAGAGATACGATGAGGCCTGAAACGACCACCTTTGTTGGACTCGGCACATCAATTCAACAAGATGGTGCTCCGAGTTCTCCAGACTTAGCGCAAGGATCTAGAGGACAACATTAAGGAAACAAAGCGCCTTTACCATGGGAGAGATCAGTCCAACCCACAAGAGTTTTAGCTTTCGTCAAATACCAGAATCATATTTTTCAATCTCGGGCACAGGAGAGCAACGCCCGCAAGAGGGAGGAAGAAACCAATGTCAGCGTCCTCAGCCATCACGTGGATGAAGTTGTGCACTTCCTTGAATGCGTGATGATCGAAGGGAAGTCTTGTAAGGATAAGAAACGCCATACGGAAGAGACCAAAGCATGTGCGCATATGAAATTTAAAAAAATCAAGGCAGCACATGCCTAAGGTGCTCACTCGGCCAAGGCTCTATTTCTCTCCTTTTTTTCTTTTTATTTTCTTCTCTTTTTTAATAACTGGCCAAGGGCCCTCTTGTGTTTCCTTCATCTGTATTAATAAAATCTTTTTCCGTTTCATGCTTTTTTTCAACCATGTTAGATGTTAGTCTATTTTTAGCGATAAAGACTTATTACTGCAAGCACTCTTACTCGGCCTAGCCTTTCACTATTTCACATATAATGGGATGATAGGCCATCAAAAATTTTCTGTTAATTGGAGCTTTCATGACCTTTCCCTGCATGTCACGAAGGATATAAGATCCACCTCGAAGAACTTGGACGATAGTGAATAGTCCATCCCAAGTGAGCGACTATTTATGAAAAGTGGCGTCGTTAGTCCCCCAACGGCAACACCACCTTCCAAATCAAGTCTCCTTCTCTGAAAGCTTTTTTTTTCACTCTTTTATTATATGCTCAAGCAGCCTTAGATTTTTAGCTATAATAGAATCCAAAGCTTTCAATCACATCTCATCTAACCCATCTAATTCGACTGGCATGGCTTCCGTAAACTCAATCAGGGTTAAGCCAGCTTAATATGCAACCCTTACGGATGACGCAATAACCTCTAAAGGTAATACCGCATCATTGTCATTAGTAAGTACGAAAGGACTTACCCCTATACTAGTCATAGCTTAATTTCGATAAACTTACAAGGCTTTAGATTACTTAGTATGCCATTCACGTGGATTATCCTTTACCATCTTTCTCAAGATATTTTTATGACTTTATTGCTAACCTCGGCTTGGCCATTTGCATATGCATATTAAGGTGTCAAATGCAGTATTTTAATTTTGTATTGTTCAACCATTGCTTTAACTTCTTTGGATGAGAATGATGCACTTTGGTCCAAGGTAATAGATTCAAGAATTCCAAATATAAATTCAATAATTTCTCCGTAACTAACTCCCTTCATGGGTTTTTTATCTACCCATTTGGTGAAATAATCGGTGGCCCCTATGATAAAACTATCTAGCTTTGATGATGTTGAATGGATTTGGCCTATTAAATCAATAACCCAGCCTCTAAAAAGTCAAGACTTAACCATATAATGCAACTCGGTCGCAGGCACATGTTGTATCAGCCCATATTTCTGACATGTCTCGCACCCCTTAGCCTATTAGATACAATTAGTTAGAAATACCTGTAACATCTAAGTGTGAGTGTCACACCTCGAAAATCAGCAACTGAGTATGGAGACTCTGATCCAAAGTTTCCAAGTGTGAACTTAGCAAACATGCACATGGACAAGTTTTCACGTGTCTGCATAGTCCGGTTAACAATTCACCTGTAGTTAATAATCAGAGTAACCTTAAATTAGTGGCATCAAAAGTTAAGCGGATATAATTAAACCCAAATTATAGGGCTAACACCCAAAAGGTACAATTCCAAAAGTGATGTCTAGCCACATAAGAATTATATAAATCATAATAAATTCAACATGTATGGTAAATATAACTATCAAAAGGATGAAGATATAAGTCTACTGGGGCGCTCAGAATGCATCACTATTTGGTCTTATTCCTGAGTCATCTACATATGTCAAATAGAAAGCGTCAAACACCAACATAGTGAAGAAATATCCCCAATATTATACTTAGGACATTTTAATAATAAGCAAGTTCACGACAAATACATATTTTTACATGTAATACTCTTAAGCATGTTACCTCTAGTGCACAGATACTAACCAAGTTACACATGTTCTCCACACAATCAAGCGTGGGTAATGATAGTATAACAAAACAATTATTTCATACCAAGTCTTCTTAGGTTCATGAATGTTATAATGTAATGATGCATTTCCTTACAATCAAACACTCCCTCAACAAGCAACTTCAACACCTATTTTGCATAATGCTAGCACTCTCTCAATAGGTGACTCCAACATCTTTCACAAACTATTTATATTAGGATATACATGATTAGAGAAGTAATTATTAATTAGACTTAAATTAATTTATCATCAAGCGACTTCAAACCCTAATTCATCGACAATCTCATCATCAATAACTTAAATTTTAACCTAATTAGACTTTAATAAAGGGTTAAGGGTTTTACCTAACTTAATTTAAGCAAACCCCAACTCGATTTGACGAGTTAGGGCCTAGAATTGGTGTATAACGGCATCCACGTACGACTCCCACAATAGTATAAGCCGCTCATAATCGATCGTCGGGACCCCAAGTCCTAGCATGACTAAACCCTAGGGTTAGTGTTTTAGGGAAAAAATATCAAATCTTAAACCAAGATCATGGAAACACCAGTAATAGCTAGAAATCTACACTGGGTTGTGAAATCGAAAGGTTAGATGAGATTCTTACCTCCGCTCATCGACGGAAGAGGATTGATAGAAGATTTGATAGCGGCTATGGTTTGATTAAAGGGATTCGGTGAAGGAGACACTACTCTCCCCCTCTTACTCTCACTCTCTTTTTTCTCTCTTTCTCTTTCCCTCTTGCTAGGGCAATTCATATAGAGCAAAGGGGCTACCCAAAATGTAGCTTCTATAGCTCCAATAATAGTGCAAATGGCCCCCAAAGGCCAGGGTATTGATGTAATAACCCTAGGAGAGGTTGTTTCTAACTATTTAGGCTCACTAGATGTATGGGTCAATTTATACCGTAGGATATATGGCCCTAGTAGAGATTTATATATGGATACAATCGGTCTACCATTTGGATGTGTCGATCGATGGGTATGATTAGAAGTCGGTTTGACAGTCACTGATCATCAATCGGGGTCGCGACTATAAGAACATGTGTAGGGTATTAACTTAGGTTGGTGCCCTAAACTTCATCGCGATATAACAGCCTGAAAGCTACAACTTTGGTAAGGACCAGATATGGACAATTAACTTAGGTTCCCGACAATATCTACGGGCATTCGCACATCTCATGTGCTCATCTTGTGAGCCCAAGTTGAACGATTTGAGATGCAATCTTAGCTCGATGTCCAGCGATGGACGTCAAGCCTACTAAGATGAATGTATTTCCATACTTTCACATTTAACAACCCACTAATGAGCAGTCTAAAGCATGTTTGATTAATTTGGACATTTATTTAAAAAAATAATTAATAAAATTTATCGTGTACAATTAGCTAGGCTCAGATTACATAAGTTTGCGACATAAGCCATTCACAATGAGCGGAAATAGTAATTCAATCCTAATCGCCCTAAATCGTTGATTTGAAGGTCACGGTCAATTCAGTTTATGTACATGGGACTATGTAGATTTAATCCATCAGTTATCTTAGCTTTAGGTAGACTTTCATTAAGTTGCAGTTATCTTGATTAATCGGTGGTGGGTTGTTTAGATCTGGGCCCTAAATGAATAAATCACAATGTTAGGCCTAAGATTTAGGTGTTCAGGCATATTCAATAGGTTTCTAAGGATATATAATTGAATTTGTATGGTTCGATTTATTTCTAAAGGCTTTTTTTGAAGTTTTGTCAATATTTGATTCTTAAAGACAGGTTATTCATGTGTAGGTTTTCAGGAATTCTGAGTGTGGACATGCATGTACACCATATCAATTTAAAGCTCTAATAATAACACTTAAGGATTTTTGGGACCTGAGTAGGTGAAAATTTGAGGCATTACGATGAGCCTCATCTTTCTTCCCACTTGGTGAGCTCCACACAACTCCTCATGTACTTTAGCCATGGCCAACATGGCTTCCTTTTAGTCTAAGCACCGTAATAACATGTCATCAACCCATTTTCTATTACAGTTCACTGTCAAACATGATGTAATTATGAATTATTCTTCTGATATCCCTACTTGCTTTAGCTCGAAGACATTGAAGATAACTCATAATCGGAGCTCTCTAATCATTTTTTCTTATCTCGGCCTACTAGATTTCTCTCTCTGAAAAACTAATGACAGATACTTCTTTTGCACAACAATCATTTTCTCACTGGATCCTTGGTCAATCTGAAGTCCAACTGCCAGTTGTGTCATCTCATTAGTGACGCGGGGGAGGACGTGAGGTCGAGCACCGTCTTCCTCAAGAGGATAACTATTCCGAATCCACGGAACTTCTCTGGACTCCTCATAGAGACTTCTTGAATCCACAAGGAAAGAAAGCAGAAAATAGAAATAAATTCTAATAAATTCGAAATTGATTAATGAATGAATAAAAATGAGTTCACAACCCTTTAAATAGGGGTACCAAGCAATGGGAAAGAAATTAGAATCAAACTACAACTAAAACTCCTAGAATTCGCGACTTACTATAAATAGTAAACTTACTATTTATAGACAGTCGTGATGTCTACTAGTGCGCAAGGTTTTCAGCCAAAAATAGTAAGTGTCCTATTTGGCTTCACCAAACCATTCTCCTAATTATTCTAAGCTCTTTTCACATTGGGTGCAACTCCTAAAGCCCGATGGATGAAGAGTTATAATCAAACTAAAACTTACTATTTATAGTAAAAACGAAATTAAAACAGGGAAACGACCGTCGATCCAGGGGTTTTTCACAATTCCGGGTTGCGCAACCCAACGCAGCAAGGTTGGTTGGCTAAAGTAGCTCGTTCTACACCAAAATCATATATTTTATGTCAGAGAACTCATTCCGAATTGTGAGATACGCCTGATTTAAGGTCCGATGGTTTGGATCACTTCTATCGTCGACCGGGCCTTTTTTTATCCATCTTGGCCATGAAACTGTCCGCAACCCGCTCTACATCAATTGGCAACAACATTATGCTCTCGGGTTACATGCCTTAATTCAACCTTATCAAAATTATCCATTAGCTAAGTTATTAAAGCATAAAATGGCATTACTGTAATGGTGGTACACTTAAACAAACAACCATTTGATTTATTACTAATTGTGAATTATATGTTACTGATATATTCCTCACACTCAATTCTAACAATATTTCCGAGCCAATCACCAAAGCTACGTATTTGGCCTGATTATTGGTATACTCAAATTCTAAATGGATGAAATTCATGCCTCTTTCCATTCGGGGCAATTAAAATAATCCCAGCTCCTGATGATCTATCAGTTCTCAAACCATCAAAAATTAATTTTCAGGGCATCAAATATACCTAATACAAGTCTAACACTTCAGGAGGAAGTTGACTTTCTATGTTGAATGGATGATCGTCCAGAAAACTTACTATGGCATATCCTTCTACTACTCTTTAAGGTACATACTTAAGATCAAATTTAGACTAAGCTAATATCCATTTGTCAATTCATCCACTCAGAATCGGCCAATTTAACATAAATTTCACTAAACCAATAACTACAATTACATTAACTAATTCAACCAGTAAATAATATCTTAACTTAGTGGCAATAAAATACAATGGCAAACACATTTTTTCTATTGCAGAATATCATCTTTCAATATCAAGTAGCGTTCGACAAAGGTAGTAGACTACAGGCTTATTTCGATCATCATCATATTACGCCAACATGGTTCCGATTAACTCTATAAAAGCCACCACATACAGCTTGAGTGGTCAACTTTTGACTAGTGGCATAAACACCAATGATTTCATCACGTATTCCTTAATTTATAAAAAGCCAACTGATGTTCTGCTTACAATATGAACTCATCTCCTTATCTCAACTTCACCAATGGAGAAAACATGTTAGTCTTTCCTGCACAATTAAAAATGAATCTATGCATAAAGTTAACCTGACCAAGAAAACATTGCAACTTTGTTTTGTTCTTCGGTGGTTGAACATTTATAATCGCTCATGCTTTATTTTGATCTATCTTGATCCCTCCCTAATACACAAGGAATCCTAAAAAATTACCAGCTGAAACTCCAAAAGCACACTTAATGGGGTTCAATATCAGCATGTGAACCCTCATTCGCTCAAATAATTTCCAAATGGGCAAAATGCTTCACAATATTGGTCGACTTGACCATGACATCATCAATGTATACTTCCATTAAGTGACCAATCATATCATGAAAAATAACATTCACTGCCATTTGATAAGTAGCCCCTGCATTTTTTAGCCCAAATAACATAACCACCCAGTAAAAAGTTCCCAAAGGCCTAGGGCATTTGAATGCCATTTTCAGCACATCATCAGGTGCTATGCTTATTTGGTTATATCCCAAATGACCATCTATAAAGGAAACCATCTGATGCCTAACTGCTCAGTCAATCAGCTACTCGGCCATTGGCATTCGATACTCGTCTTTAGGCAAGGCTTGATGTAAGTTTCTAAAATCGATACATACTTAAAGCTTACCATTTTTCTTGATAATTGGAACTACATTGGATATCCATTCAGTGAATTTGATGGGATTGATTAATCCTGCCAACAGCCATTCGATCTCCTCTTTTCTTTTCTAGGTAATCTCCATTGTCATCTACTTGGGCAGCTATTTATGCAGTCGATACCCTTTCTTTATTGGCAACCTGTACTCAGTTAGGTTTCATTCTAAACCAGGCATCTCATGGTAATCCCACGTGAAATAATCAACAAACTCTCTGACCACGTCAGTGCGCTCGGTCTGGACTTATGGTTCCAATAATCCGCTGATGAAAGTCGGCTTGGGATTTTGCTCCGTCCCCTAATTTACTTCGACCAAGGGATCGTAGACTTGGGCCTGGGAATCATCTAGCTTTTCTGAAGCCTTCTTCAGATCCTTAAGTTCTATGCCATATTCGGCCACCTCATCGGTCGGTATTACAGTTTTGGTCAGGTCGACAAAGCAACCATTGCAATATTGTCTCAAGCTCTCCTCGAGATTCTTTATTTTGTCCATAAACTCAATCGTCCTCCCATCGACTAATGGTGCAATTGTCATGAGATTTCTTCTATAGTACAGTGCAGAACTGCCCAACATGGTATTATAGCTTTCGGCAGTTCGTCATCTAGGCGTATCATGGTAGCAATATTACACACTATGTTATCCGAATAAATTGCAGTAGATATTCCAGTTGGGCACTCATATTTATTTCTCCCAATGAAACATATCGGCTCAACTTCATCTCTATAGAAATAGGCTGACCACGTTAGATGTAGCCAAGAATGACTTATTATCGACCAACACCAATTCAACCTTGTTTTAATTCCAAAAAAAAAAAACTATGAATTTGTGCAAAGATGATGTGATATATGAGAAAGTGTATCCAGTCTCTCCCTAGTAAGGCATTGTAATTGGATGAGGTGTCAACCATAAAGAAAGCAGCCAACACTTTCTTAGTTCCCACCATCAATTCGATTGGCAGGATGCCATATGTTTTCTTATCCCCCTAGCAAAATTGTTGAGTGTGACTTCGGTTGCAATTAGGTCGGCCTCAATCTTCCCCAATTTTGCCATCATTCTGGTATGAAGAATGTTCACAGCTACGCCGTTGTCGACTAGGACTTTGGTGATTGGACATCCCTCTAAATTGACACACACACACACACACAATGGCTCCAGGTGTTGGGTCATGGTAATGGCGGGTCTTTTTATAATCACTTTATCGGAAGATACACCCGACTCAATGGTGATGGTAGATACATTTCTGGTCTCCCCCTCTAGGTAAAGGGAAGTGTGTTGTATTATCACCGGACCTAGTTCCTCCACATATCCTACCATCTTGTTAGGCTAAGATGGCTTAGCCTGAAAACTCAATGAAAGTGTGAGTACAATATTGCAGTCCACCACGACTGGTGGAAGTGATCCAAGTACTATTTCAGAATTTGGACATTTCCCCTAGGCATTTCCAAATTTTGTTGCTATTTAGCATTCGCTACAGTGGGTACCGTACCATGGCAATTCATCATTGAAGCCACCCCTACCCCATCAAGGCCAGGTGGGCTTTCTTCCAACAATCTTATTGTAGCAAGAAGCTCTTCAATTAAGAGATCGTCGTCCGAGAAGCACTCATCGATGAGATACTCGTTTGAACCTTCGAAGTTTTCATTTATTTCCCATCTTCCATGTTAATTTGATGATTTTCCACAACTAGATCATCCAAGATAGGTTTTACAACCAAATCGATCATATCACATCCAATTGCTCATCCCCTTGGGAATCCTCAATGTCCAACATGGTCACATGGCCACTGGCTGAGGCTCATTCTTTTTACAGGCCAATTCTCTTCGCTTCGTAGCTTGTTGTCTTTGTAAATGCCACTTTCTGAGTGTGTGCCATCGCATAAGATGACTCACCCTCCTCTAGACCTCCTCCTAGGTAGGGCATGGTCTGACTATTTACGTCTCAACGATGGGGCTAGTCGAGACTGGTCACTATGAGGTTGGTATATTCTCCATTGCCGATAGTAACATGCTCCTTCAATCCTTGTCGAAAACCAGGGTTTGATCTAGCTAGTCGAACCAGGTAACAACTTGGTCGGCCAAATCATCCTCATGCATTGACTAAACAGGTGTGATCCATGGTGTAACATCCTAAATTTTCATGGTCAGAGATTATACTCATGCCCAAGAAACCGGGTGTTAATAATTGAATGTATTAGATGATTCAAAATCGCACCCTATTTTTTTCATTTAGATCACATACAGTCACATTCACGAAGGTAATCATTCATGAGAGTAAAATCAACTGCATTTTTTATTCCATTAGTGTCACGCCCTGAACTCGGAAACCGGGCTCACAAAATTCCCGATCACCGAATCCGGCGCCGATAGCCTCCGTAGTACCCCATTCTCGACTCCGGCACCCATACACCAGATTCTGATCATGGCATGCTATAAGGAGGATTTCTAATCATCAATTTGATTTGTAATGAGTATAGCTATAAGCATAACCCACGAACAATAACCACAAGAACACCATCACAAAATTCACTATGATAAAAAACTTTAAGTACAATGCATCTGAAGGGAAATACAATATAATGAAAGTAACAAAAACTCCGGAAGCTCGGCTGCACGCTCCAACCGCGACGAGACTATAGCTGCGTCTTGGCGTCACCTGCACGCATCAATCATGCATAAGCTTATAGAAAGCTTAGAGGGTGGTGTATGTGTGTGCGCAATATGAGCGTGCTCAGAATGCAAGGTCAGAGTAATGCGGAATCATGTTGATGAGTACATGAATGCAATCAGTCGTATCAAGGCTATGTGATGCAGAGTATGAATGCTAGCAGCCATATCAAGACCATGCGATGTGAGATGCAACTCAAGTATGCCAATCCTCATTTAAATTCTCATACAGGTCATCAATATCAGTACAGTTCTCAGTCTGGATAATTACCGGGGTTTAGTACACTCCAGCCAGCTTGTCGCCCCTATCCGAACGCACAACTAGGAGAGTGAAAGAGACCTCACTATCCGCCTGCCAATATCGGGCCCGGCTCGTCGATAGCGGACCGATTCCTCAAGCTTGTCAAATTTAACCTAAAAATTGTCCCCTTACTCAGGCGGGTAAGGTCACACCCCTTTTCAACCGACCATGATACAGTGAGAGACGCGGCCTACTGGTATACGGCCCTCGCGCGCTCACGTATCCACTCAGTCTCGACGTTGGAGTCATCCTTTGGTACCATCGAGTTTAGAAATTTTCACCAGGGACATCCATGGCGCCCCGATGCTAGAAACAATATTTTCGATATCCAATCCAGTCACCCACGATGTATCTGTGGAGGCTATGACCCTGATGTCGCTAGGGCATACAATAATCACAATCACACAAATGCAAGTGCATGAATCATACTACCAGTCATGCAACAACCATGCGCGTCCCGCGTGCTCGTGTAGGGCAACTTTGCCTATCAGGGAGCCCATAAACAATTCGCCTGAAGGCATATGCTATGATCAGTCACTCCTCACATCAGGCATACATATGATGCGTATGATCATGAATCGTAGATCTATACTAAACATGTTATGTGGTGATGGGCTTTGTTTATAACGAAGATGGGCCTAGACTGCCTACACACTACAAGTATGGGCCTATCAATGGGCCCTAAGGAGAGTGACAATGCAAACATTTAACCAACATCGCCTTACAATGTGGACATCAAACCATCATTGCTTTCAAGGCACGGCCTGCCATGAACATCATTACATTAACCATGGTGGAATCACACTTCAATGAGCTTTATGTATGTCCTATTGGGCCTCGACCCATGGGCCTCCAATACATCAAATGGGCCCCATATATATCAAAGTGGACCTCAACATCGGGCCACAAATACATCAAGATGGGCCTAATCACATATACCAAGGTGGGCCTTAATGGATGGCCACAAATGAATCAAGATGGGCCCCATACAGTAAGTGGGCCACATCACATGGGCCATATGTATATTAAATGGACCACACCAAAGATAAGCGGTGTTAATGATTTTCCACCATTAAAATTCCCAAGGCCCTGACAACATTTATTTTCCACTCAATCTGATCATGAGGTCACACTGACCTGAAAGGAGTTTTAATGGTGGACGTTCAAACCCATTGTTTTCTATAAGGTGGCCCACCTGACCCTAGATCTATCTTATTTTTAGTCTCAAGCCTTAAAAATGATCTTTTAAAAATGGTTGGACGGGTTGGATGCAACACATGCATTATGGTGGGTCCGATAGGGATGGATAGCATAGGTATTACACATACCTCATGGTGGGGACCACACTGATGGAAGGTGTGGAGCACACACTTCAATGGGTCCTACGTGGGGCCCACCACAATGTTTATTTTCCACCCAATCCTGTTATAAGGTCATACAGACCTGGGGCCCACCGCAATATTTATCTGCCATCCAAACTGTTCATAAGGTCACGTGGACCTAGGGCCCACTGTAATATTTATTTGCAATCCAAACTGTTGATGAGGTCACGTGGACTTAGGGCCCACTATAATGTTTGTTTGCATCCAACCTGTTTATGAGGTCGCACGGACCAGGGGCCCACCAAAATGTTTATTTTCCTCCAATCTGTTGATAAGGTCACGTGGACCTTGGGCCCACCGTAATGTTTATCTACCATCCAACCTGTTGATGAGGTCACACTGACCCATGTGAAGAGGAAAAACAAATATCATTTGATTCAAAACTTCTCTGACCTAAGAGGGTTTCAATGGCAGACGTTTATCCCTCACTGCTTCTAGCCGTGTGGGCCACCTGACGTTCCGTATACGACTGATTTTGGGGGACCCACTGCTTAAGAAGGGGCCCCATTAAATGCAAGGTGTTGATGCTCGGCCCACATCATGGTGGAGCCTGAGATGGGGCCCACTGGCCAGCGTGCAAAGCAGCGGACGCTGCTTGCTGCAGCATCCAGAGACGCTGACAGCAACAGCGTCTGTTGTTGCAATAATTTTTTTATTTTATTTTTTGTTTTTAGGTGGTTTTTTCGTGATAGGGCCCACATCAGATCAATCCGACCAAGCCATTGGTCCCTGTGGCTTAATACAAACCCAACGAGTCCAATATTGGATAGGTTTTGGTGTACAGAAATATCATGGTGTAATTCAACGGTGAACGTAATATTCTCCATGCTATGGCCTGCCAATAAGTTGGATTGGGCTCAAATTTCTGCTCAACGCCTAAAATGGGCTAAGCAACGAAATGGACAACGTGGATTATCTACATACATTAAGGTGGGGCCCACATGAGCGGCCCACCCCAAGCTTAGTACACCCCAACGTCGTTCACACTTCTCTGTTGAGCCACGTCCAGCGTCTCTGGACGTTGGACGGTGTGTAATAACACAAGCATCATGGTGGGTCCCACATGGACGTGGGCCACCATGGATGTATATATATACATATATAGATATAGATATATATATATATATATATATATATATATATATATATATAATATAAATATTACATATATTTAGGTCTAGTGGGTGGGATTTCCCTGATATGTGGTGGGCCACTCCGTCTGATGGATGGAGTAGATCTAACACGATTCGGTGGGGCCCACAACATTCAAGCGAAAGAGAAAAGGAGAAAGAGATAGATAGAGAGAGAGAGAGAAGAGACGGTGATGGTGGGGCCCCGCCACTATGGGCCCCACATGATACAACTCATACATAAAAAATGGGTCCCACCAACAAGTGGTCCCTAAAAAAAAGAATTTAACGGTGGATCACCTACCTCTAGGCCATCCCTTGGCCCCTTGGTCCCTTAGCCTCCTTAGCTCCTTAACTACACTATTGATGGAGGTTGATCGAGTTTTGATGGTGGGGATGAGAGATGAGAGGGTAGGGAAAGTGGGCCACACTTGGCTTTGGGGAAGAGAGGGTTTGGACGTGAGGTGCTTGGGAGGTTTGAGAAATGAGAGAGAGAGAGAGGGGATGGGATGATATGGATGAGTGGAGTGGTTGTTGTAAGGTGAGGTATGAGTTGGGTTGAAAATTTGTAAAAGAGGGATGGGTTTGTTTGAAAACTTGTAAAAGAGGGATGGTGAGGGGAGAGAGAGTTGACTTAAGGGAAAAAGAGGGATGGGTTGTTATACTTGGGGTATGGTGTGTACTTGACTTGAATGATTGATTTATTGATGGGACACATTGTAGAGATTCTCACGAAATTCGCAACGCGCGGCGTTTTTTCGGAATAAACGCGGGCCCACGACTTCTAGCCTGGGTATCAGTTCGGTGCACGAGTCACGGAGTTGGAACCGCGGCGACGACGCGGTCGCTAAGATACAAGTCTCGGGTTTAGACGACTTCGGTATGCAGGTCTCGCCTTAGGATCGCGCGTAAACGTCGGATACGGGTCGAGGATTGCTGAAATTCGACCGGAAGGATCGTGGAAGTCTACGGAACGGTACGGACTAGGATACGGGTCTTACAGCTATTTTTTTCAAAATCGCACTCTATTTTTTTTCATTTATATCACATCCAGTCACATTCACGAAGGTAATCATTCATAAGAGTAAAATCAACTGTATTTTTCATTCCATTAGAGTGAAAGAATTTAGCCAATTATCACGTGCCCTCTCATTGAGAGCTTATTACATATTCGAGTTTGCAGTAGAAATATAAAACTAAATCATAAAACTTTCTTCTTATTCATACAGTATAATCTTTCATAGGGAGATGGTCCTCTGGGTCTTCAATTTGTATATCACCTACATTATTTATACAATTGGAGAGTGTAACGCCCCGATTTCTAAAACCCGAGTACGAGACTCGTTTTCAGGAATCCGGGAGTTTATAAATCAGAGAAACAGCGGAATGAAAACTCAGAGTGCAATAGCCAAAAGAAGCATGTATATTCATAAGAGTCCAATATTTAACCCGCTCAACTGGGGGTCTTAGTTACTAAAATCTATAAGTCCAAAATACCAAACCATTAAAATATAAAGTATCAAACTACTAATTAACACCAAAATACCCCGCTACATCCTGATGCAGCTCGTCCTCATAATACTCATCCTCTTGCTCTACGGTGGCATCATCAAGGTCGACACTGACGCCCTCTACATCCGTCCCTGCATGTTCTGTACGGTTGGATAGTTTATGGATGAGTGGCTAGCTCAGTGTGAATTCCCCTCAAGATTACACATCTCCGCTTTAGCAAACATAGTTAAAAGGAAAACAAGCAGTAATCCAAAACAGGCAACATGCAGTCTTATTAGATGCATGGATGCATGAATGCACATCGGCCTAGGGATGCACATCCAGCCGGACTTGGGCTCGTCGCCCATGTAATCATCGACTTGGGAATGATCATCCAGTCGGATAGGGTTCGATAGTCGATGGCTTGGGAGCTAGCAAAACGATACCCCAACAACCCTAAGGCACGTGCTATAGCATCTAGAATAGTCATCCGTCATCGCCAATATGCTATGAATGCATGATTAGCCAGCCGTTGTTAATCCAGTTACAATCAACCAATTTAAGTAGCCCAATAGTCACTACGGGGAGCTCAGGGCCCAGCGTAGGCCGACAGCTCTGGCATATTGTCCCATTACCACCATCCACGGCTCATGAGGTCCTCCACCTTGGGATGTTCTAATAGGGTACCTTGATCAAACTGACACCAGTTCGAGGTTCCTATTTTCCACATGTTTTGTCTAATTACATCCCAAGTATGGCTTACGTATAATCATGGAATCTTCCATGTGTAGCATTATGAGATTGTGTACAGAGGCAATCAAAATAACATATAATACCAGATAATTTTGAATAAAAACATGAAAGGAGGCATTAGAATTTTAAATAATGATTTTTGTCAATGTATCAACAAGACGGGAAATAGTAATCATTTTCATGGGTTAGCTAGCATGTAAACAAATATCACAATAGTAGGAATCTGGTGTAAACTTTGTTTAACTAAGTTAGAAATGGAAAGCCCAAGGGGAAAGTCATCACCTGTATGATGGTGTTCTTGAACTTGGTCTGAGCCTTCCTGTGGTCCGGGGTTACTCAGGGATTTTCCTAAAATTATAATTTACATTTGTCAGGTATTGTCAGGGCTTCGTTTAGAAGTATGTAACACAGGGCCCATTAGGCCACCATGTATTTATTCAGTCAAGGTGGCCCTAAGGGATTAGTGGATGTTTAACCCACCATTCGTTCATGGCAGAGTGGTCCATTTGACAAGGGTCCCCTCTATCTTTCTCCTCAACCCTTAGGACAAGTTCATCAAATGGATGGATGGTTTGGATGAAGCACATACGTCAGGGTGGGGCCCACCACATGTGCCTATTATACATACAATTATCATATTAATGCCACATGAACTACATATATTTGAATATTATATATTACATGCATCTGGTATATATTCCAGCATTATATACGTTACATGCATCTGATGCCTATCTAAACGTCATACCACATATGTATCTGATATAAATCTGAATATTATATTAACGTGGGTTCCACATGGGTGTGGGACCCACATAAAATACTTTATGAAATGGAGGAGACTCCATGCTATTACAACATGTGGGGCTGAGAATGGATAGTTTGGATAAACTCCTCAAATTCGGCCCATAGAAAATCCCTGACGAACGGCCTGGATGTAATCCTCATGCATTACATTGCATGGAAGGGTGCCTCCATCAGAGGTGCTTATCTAATATTATATATATATATATATATATATATATATATATATATATATATATATATTATATTATATATATATATATATATATATTCTTTTTAAATTCACATGCACGTACAACTGCATGAGAGGTGCTTATGTAATAATATTTTATATATATGTGTGTGTGTGTGTATATTCTTTTTAAATTCACATGCACGTACAACTGCATGAGAAGTGCTTATGTAATATAATATATTATATTATATATATATATATATATGTATTTTTTTTTCCTTTAGAGCAGGACGTCCAGAGCCTGGGAAAATGGATGGACGGCCTGGACGAGCTGCCTCATCAAGGTGGTGCCACATGCATGGCCCACCAACTGTGGTCGGGTGGAGGGTTCACGTCCCACCATTTGGATGGTGCGGATACCGTACACGTATAGCACGTGGGTCCCTTGTGGCGTGGCCCACCCACGATATACATACACGCATGTATTATATATAATATTATTTTATCATACGTCTCTTTTTTTTGTCTTGTTTATGCAGGTTAGCAGCGCCCAGTGACGGATGGCTTGGATAAAGTATGTACATCGAGCGGCCCATGGATGCCACACGTGTACAGGGTCCACGTGTTGGGCGGCGTGGATGGGATACCATCATCAGTGGAGTCCACGTTGTGGCAACCCACCTGCTGGCATGGTGCGACTCACTAATGTGCATTATTTCGCCAGATTTTTGGTGAGGCCCACCTAAAGTTTGGTGAGGCCCGATTGAAATGTGGTGAGGCCCATGGCCTGCTTTCACTTCCTGCCAACGTTCTCAACCCATTTTTGCAGGCCGTTTTTCAACCGTTTCTCAGTGCCAAAAACGCCCTTCCATCGCGGCCGTTGGTGAGGCTGATCTTGGCCCCACATCGAGGTTCTTATAGGAACAGGAACGGCCAAGACTTGGTCTGTTTTCAGGCCCGCCAACGGTCCAGCCAAAGGACCTTTTCCCTACAGCTGGCAAGCTGAAATCTCAGCCGTTCCATGCTGAAATCTCCAACTGGCTTTCTGTCGACACTATGTTTACCATCACATCTGCCTTTTTAGATTTTTTTTTTTTTTTTTTTACTGATTACAGCTGCTTACAGGTCACGTTTTCAGCTTGTCTTCATGTTGGGAAACAATTGTTATCAAGTTGTGTTTTTAGCCACAAACAGAGCCTGTTTTTTAGAAGGTTGTACGTGGCGGAGCAAGGTGTGATGGGGCTATGTTTTGAGCTCATTTTAGAATTCCAATAGAGTGGAGGGAAGTTCTTACTTGATACAGTCGGGTCCGTCTGGAGTTTGGGTTGGCATGCACGCACCTCCCTCTCCTTCTTCCTCTCTTTTCTCCCCCTGTTTTCTCTCCCTTTTCCTCACTCAAATGGTGCTGCTATGGTTCCACACTGACTCGGCTCGGTCCAGTTTTCCTCGGACTGAGTTGGGGTAGTGTGCTCCAAGCTCACCAAAATGGCCCTCAGTTTCTCTCTCTCTCTCTCTCTCTCTCTCCTCTCCTGTTTTCTCTCTTTCTCCACCCTCCGACTCTTTCCTTTCTCAACTCTCTTTCTGTGTGAAGTCTGAGAGGCTGAGCTCCCAATTTATAGGCAATGAGGTGGAGATTCAATGGCTAGGATCGACCCTGCTCATCTCCACGCGATGGCCGACAATGACCGTCCCTGTTAGCCAGAAATGGAAAAATGTGGCCGAATTTCCTCTTGGCTTGGGTCGTTTTTGGTTAGAGAGAGCTGGCGTCTGTACGTCGGAAATCTCCTAGGTAAACCGACACAGCTCATCCCTACATACCAGTGGTCCAATCGGGTTCCGTTTAAAAATGGACGGTCAATACTGATCTCCTTCATTTGTTTTCGGGGGGCCCCATCCCTATACGGTTTTATTGGGGGTGGACCTCACCAACAAAATGGATGGTCCGGATTGTCCGGAAAGTGGCGGGAGGGAATTTCTCTCAAATTGAAAAAGGGTCGGTCAACAACCCTTTGACCGCTCCTCCTTGTCTAGTGCACGTCATGCACCAATGGTTGGGGTGCACGTGCACTCCGGTTGGGGATCCTCTATGATGCTTATGACTAATATCCACCGTTCATTTACCTTGAGGGCCAAATATAAGGATCCCGGCCCAATTTGGGGCGGGGTTGAGGCCCAGGTGGGTCGTATCATGCCTTTCATGACTGACTGTGGCCCGAATGACGTGATCTAATGGTCAAGAGAGTTTGATACTTGTTTTCAATGGTTAAATACGTGTCTACAGCACAGAGGTACCTTGTTGGTTAACCGCTAACCTTCGTGGGTTGAGTTTTGAAATAATGTCAACACAAGTTGTCTAAAAAAATGATCTGGCTTAAGTCATTTGATCATGCTTATCTCTTTGATTGGGGTGGAGTGTAAGCTGAGTCTCCAGAGTCATGGCGGATTGTCTCAATGCTGCTTCGAAACTCCTGCCCTGTGCGTGTTAGGTTAGGTCATTAGATTGACGGGTCTCGAATTTTAATGATGGTGGGTTTAAAGGGTAACACCCGAGTATTAAAGATACGAGGTGTTACAGAAAGGGTCAATGCCCTACTCATGGTGATGGTTATCCTTTAAGATTAACAATAATTCAAGAGATTCATAAAAGTAATGTAAGGGTTCTGATACGTCTCGTACTCCACCATTACGAGAGGTATCAGCATGCGCAACTAATCTACATGAATGTATGCCTAGTATAGTGTGTGTAGCTCGTCATACGTAGTGATCATCACAATGTGGAATATAATTCATAGAAAACCCGACTAACCTCACATTCTCATACTACGGAGATTCGCCGGCATGTCCAACGCTACCGTGGATTTACGTGAACACCTCGAGGTGACACACCACATGAGTCGGATGAATTACGTGACACGATTTGTTCATGGAGCGAATATTTGTGACATCCAATCCCGTAAGTGATGTAACACGCATTGTAAATTACTTACATCGATTTGTGCACCACTACCCAAACTCATGGAATTACCTATCAACCAAGAGGATCTCTACCCAGAGCACATTACGTCTATGATAAAATATTTGAATCACTAGTTGTGAGTCCTCTAGTACATCACTTGCACCAAAGGGGAAGTAAACTAATCATGAGAGTTTTGAAATGCCAAGATACAAGCCCAAGCCCTAAAGGGAGGTAGGTAGCACAAAGCTAACATAATAAAGGAAGAGAGTAGCAATAAGCTAACTCAATAAAAGAGAAGAGTAGCGATAGACTAACTCAATAAAAGAGGAGAGTAGCAATGGCTAACTCAACAAAAGAGGAGTAACAATGGCTAACTCAACAAAAGAGAAAAGTAGCAATGACTAACTCAACAAAATTAGTAAAGGGCAAAGGCCAGACTTGTATCCATTGCCTCACATACATTCATAAAGATCACACATAATTAAAATCATACATTAACCATAATTCCCAAAGGATAAATAATTGATGATGGTAAATCAAATAATTGCAGGGAGGATTCACAGTGACATGGAAGCATGTAAAAGAACAAGATAAATCATATCGACTCAAATCAATGTAAGCTTAAAGGAATCCCTCACCTTTGAATTCAAATCGTTTCCTGACTGAGGCCAGTTATTTACTCCGTCAATCCCAACCTTATCCTAGATCACGTAATTTGTAAGGTTAAAATTTGATCTAGGGTTATATCTATAATATGAGTTTAGGATTTAACTAGTTGTTAGTTGGAGAATGTTGAATTCAACGTTTTATTCTCAATCCGCTAATCCTGTAATTTAGCGAATACTAGCGCAGATCCAGCTTAGCTTAATCCAGTTTTATCACTATATTACAGTTTTGAATAAATAAAACCCAGTTGTAAGGAAGCTTTGGTCACCTACTTACCCTTAGAACTATTGGACTCGGTCCGATCCTGAACCCGAGTCGACGACTTTGTGAGTCGTGGTTGTAACACCGAAATTGGTCAGAAGCAGGCGCTACTTCCTCTGTCTCTTCATATCTCCTTCTTTCCATCTCTTTTCTTCTCTCTCTCTCTCTCTCATGTTTCTTTCTTTCTTTCTTATTTCTTTCTCTTTCCCTGTTTTTGCTGAGTGCGTCTTCCAGTGAATGGGGTACTGGGTTTTGTTTTATAGGATTTCAAAACTTCTAGGGGCTTCTTGTGTAATCGGCACGTTGAGGTGGTGTGTGAGATCAAGCAGCGCCAGCGCTGTTTGGTGACTCCCTCGATCCTGTTTTGGTATGATTCTTCCTCTCCTATTTTAAGAGGTTGCGTCGGTTTTGGAAGGGCCAACAGACGTGCGGCGGTGATCATCCTTTGGATGTTAGGACACTGTCCAACGATTGGATGGTATGACAAGCTTAGTTCTAATGGAAGATCTGCCTTCGACCAATCTTGGCTCGAAAAGACTCTCCCAGACGGTCTGGGATTTCCCTTCAATGCTCCCTGGCCCATAAGATCGGTGGTCTAATCATTTTGGTGTATTCTCCCTTACGAATGCGTTTTCTGCGTAGTGTGATTAATTTACGTGAGAAATCGGGGAGTGTCACAGACTCTGTTTCCTTTCCTTTCTTTCAGACTTCTTGGGGAGAATCGGAACCCCACCTCTTATGGTTTGGACGGCTTAGATCGGAGCCAAGTAATCAGATTTGGTCATCCAACGCGTGGAGTTTTGAACGCGTCCGTTTTCTCCACTAGCTTTCATTTGTGGAAGGAATTCGGTTTCGATTCTTTGTGGGGTTAGTGGGGTCCACTTGTGATGGTCTCTTGGCAGATCCACTCCATTCATATGTTTTGTAAGGTCATGTTAGGCCATGGGCCAAAATATGGGGTGGATCTATTGATCGGGTGGCCCACATTTGGAGCAAGGAGTTGGGGTGAATCACACCATTGCGCCCGCTTTTGTTGCCCATTGTTGCTGTGTACGGATGTTCCAGGTGGTTGTTGGAAATAGGTGGGGTCCACTTGTGATGATTTCTCAAGAAATCCACCTCGTTCATCAGGGCTGCAAGATAATTTTATGCTATGGGCTCAAATATGAACCAAATCTGAGCCTTAAGTGGCTCACACGTTGCAAAAACGTCCGAGTGAAACTCACATGTAAAACTTACATGAATTTCACATGCAATGCTGTGTAAACAAAGGGTTTATAATTACAAATTTGCCCTTCTCTTTTGTTACAACTTCTACCGTCTGTACCTCCTAACTGCACCATGCAAATGAGACGAAGCTCTACTATTGTTTATTATTTTTCATGCTCTTTTTAATGCCTAAGTTTGAGCCTTGATCACTCACAGATGACCAAGATACCATTTTAATGGACTATATATACTATTCTGAGATTTAATGCAACATTTATATACATCTAATTGAAACGTTTTCCGGTAGTTTGGACACATGCCCTAAGATCTTTGAATTGAGTAGTTTATTCTGATGTTTGGACGACCCGTTTGGCGGATCCAAATATGATGGACGGCCAGATGATATGTTAAAAATAGGAAAACTTGATGGTTGGTACTCTAATCATATATGTAAGAGTGTGTACGGTCCATTTTGTAAACGGATGAACACAAGTGGATTTTTGGAGTGATCAAGGGTAGAGCATGTATACCGTTGGATTCAAGTGACTTGTTCACATGTATAAGTTTCTCAGATTGTAGTCTTGATGGTGGGTTAAGCATATTCACAGGTGATGGAGAAGATGAACAAATCAGAATCTCTACTTTGTGTGTGTACAAACGGATGTAAAGATCAAGTAGCTAGTTTACTACAATCGGTTGGTCCAAAATCAACGTGGACGGTTAAATGTCTCTATCTAGTGGTGCATATTTGACTGAGTGGTTGGTTATGATGGATAAGTGAGAATATTTGGGTATATGATGATCTTATCTTAAAATCAATGGTCAGATTGCTTGATCTATGAATGAAGATTATTCCCAACGGTCAAATTCGTGTTGGAGAATAGATGTAAGGTTAAGATAGTTAGATTGGTATCGTACACATATAATAAGTTAAATTTTATGGTAACACTCAAGAACTTTCAATACTCGGGTATTGAAAAGTTCAGGGTGTTACACGTGGTCAATGTGTGGTGTTGCTCTTAGCCATGCCTCTGCACTTGTGGCTGTCTGCCAAGATGTATAACACCTCTTGCCGAGTTGTCATGCCACAACCTAGTGATTACAAGGCCTAAGGTCAACCTTTTGTCGCAATCGAGCCAGCTTTTAAAGATTAATCGTGGCCATGTTGATCTTCAGGTTAGGTGGCCAACAGGTCAGTATTGATCAACATTTCTTCCTTTTCTTTCTCAGGGAATTTCAATAATCCCTAGTCGATGTTGTCATGGATAATATTCCTAAAAACCACGTAATTATTAGTGGAGTGGGAACGAGTTCCATGTCACTTATAGTATTAAGTCTTTTTAACTCTTCGACCATGTGTATTTTATGGTTAATGGGATTTTTAATGAAATTTCCAACCAACATGATATCAAAGATTTCGTCAACCCGGGTAATATCGAACCTATATACTTTATGAGTTTTCTATGTGGTTGACACAGTTGCTTCTGTTCTAACAAATGCCAAACACACAAATGACTTCTTGGAAACTACCTCGACTGCAACCACCTTGTAGTTAGGATCACAATAGTATGTCCCAACTGACGAGTTCCTTTTCATTTCTCTTTGAAGAAAGGCTTCATATCAGGATACTTTTCCAGTCAAATTATATAATTCTACGAACTCTGTCCCGATAAAATTTTTATGGAGTTTATATTCCAAGCTATCTTAGGTGAGTAGCACAAAATCGACCTTAGTCGTTACTACATTGCATCGGCTTTTTACTCTCTTGAACATGACAATATAATTTTTGATCGATTCACCAGCCAATTGTCGGAAACCCGAAAGACTGGCCATAGACATTTCCCATTCCTTATGGAAGAATTGGGTGTGAAATTTATCATCCATCTCTTGCCAAGTTTGGATGAAGTTTGGCAACAAATTAGAACACCAAGTGAAGGCAACCGCGGTTAAGGAATGTCTAAACGGTTGTAACTTATGATAATCATTATTAGCCAATTCGCCACATTACATTGTAAATCGGCCTATGTACTCTATGATTGATTGACCAATGTCACCAATGAAAAGTACGAAGTCTAGTTGATAATTCTTGGGCAATCGATATTGTCAGTCGATCCATTTAGGATAAGGTTTGTGACATATTTGTTGGGGGCCTTGCACAAAACCTTAGGATCTAGCCTCCCAAAATAAATCAGAATTATGGGATAATAAAGTAATGAAATAAATCAAAGCACAAACCACACCACACAAGAGATTTTTACGTGAAAAACCCTCAAAGAAGTAAAAACCACGGGACCTCGTCTAGATCAACAATCCACTATGAAGTATAACATTACAACCTTCTTCACTCACGCAGGAGTGGATAAACAATAAGAGAATAAGAGAAAAACGGAGAGATCTCACCGATCACGAGGACGTAGAAGCGCTGAGATGTCGAGTGCACAGTAGATCACCTCTATGAGCAGAACCTCCCTTCCAAAAGCTTCCTCTCTCTCTCTCTCTCTTTCTCTCTCTTTCTCACACCTTTGATTGCCCTAAACCCTTTAGTAAACACTTGCAAAGCTTTAGGAAACCCTCTTACATTACCTAGAAAAGCCCTAGACACCCTTATTTATAGTTTAAGAAACTCCCTTTCACACCCTGTCGCGAAAGGCCTTAGATCTTCGCAGTCCACACAAGATCCAGACTCAAATCTGCGTAAGCTCGACTGGTTGAACCGAGTCCTTAACCGGTCAAGCACCTCCCTCGACTAGTCGAGCACCTCAGAGAAAATATATCAATTGGTCGCTGGACTTTGAGTCGAGCCCCACTCGACCGGTTGAGCAGCCCACTCGACCGGTCGAGCAGCGTGGTGAATTACTCCTAATTTTCAACTCGCTGCACTGTCTCTCCCCTGAACTGAGGAGGAAAAATTCCATCAAATCTCCCCCTTTCCGACTCAGGAGGGATTCACCTTCTTCAAGTCAGCCTGGTTTCTACAAACCTCAAACTTGCCCTTGAGCAAAGCCTTGGTAATCATGTCTGACCCATTATCGTCCGTGTGGACCTTCTCAAGCTGTAACACTTCTATTCCAAAGTATCCCTAATCCAGTGATACCGAATCTCTATGTGCTTCGACTTGGAGTGCTGACTTAGATTCTTGCTCAAGTGTATAGGACATTGACTATCGCAATAGACTACGTGCTGCTCCTGCTTCAGGCTAAGTTCCCGTAGGAACCTCTTCATCCAAAGCATCTCTTTACATGTCTCTGTGACTGCAATGTACTCGGCCTCTATCGTCGACAATACTATGACCTTCTGTAGCTTGCTCTGCCAAGAAACTGCTCCCCTTGCAAATGTAAACATGAACCCCGATGTAGATTTTCTGAAGTTTATGTCGCCTGCCATATCTGCATCTGTGTAGCCCTCTAGTACAGGTTTTCCGTTACCATAGCATATGCTCAACCTGAATGAGCCTCTTAGATACCGCAGTATCCATTTCATCGCTGCCCAATGCTCTTTGCCAGAATTGGTAAGATACCGGCTGACAACACCAACCGCATTTGCTATGTCTGGGCGTGTATAAACCATAGCATACATCAAACTTCATACAACTGATGCGTAGGGTATCTTCTGCATCTCGTCCACCTCTGCCTTCGTCTTGGGACACTACCTGTCGCTCAATCTGAAGTGACCATCTAGTGGAGTACTGACTGGCTTCGCTGCATTCATATTGAACCGCTCTAGGTCTTTCTCAATCTATCGCTCTTGTGATAGCTAAAGCTTCTTGCTGCTTCTGTCACGGGTTATCTCCATTCCTAGGATCTGTTTAGTCGGGCCCAAGTCTTTCATCGCAAACAACTTGCCCAACTCCTTTTCAGCCTGTCGATCTTCTTGATATTTTTTCCCATGATGAGCATGTCATCAATGTATAATAGCAGAACTAAGAAAACACCATCTGAGAACTTGCGCGTGAACATACAATGCTCCGACTCCGTTCTGTCATACCCATGCTTTAACATAAATGAGTCGAACTTCTTATACCATTGTCGTGGAGCTTGTTTCAGCCCATACAAGTTTTTCTTCAGCCTACACACCATATGCTCTTTGCCCTTGACTTCGAACCCCTCTGGTTGGTGCATGTAGATCTCTTCTTCCAGGTCACCATGGAGGAAGACAGTTTTAACATCTAACTGCTCTATCTCCAGATCCATGCTAGCCGCTAACCCAAGCAACACCCATATGGATGTCATCTTCACCACTGGTGAGAATATCTCCTCGAAGTCTATGCCTTTCCTTTGACTAAACCCTTTCACCACAAGTTTGGCCTTGAACCTCATCTGTGAATTCTTCTGCTCAACCTTTTTTCTGAACACCCACTCATTGCTCAAAGCTTTCTTGCCTTTAGGTAATTTCACCATATCATAGATGTGATTCTTATGCAAGGATTCCATCTCCTCTTGCATAGCTTTCAATCACTCCCCCTTATGCTCGTCGGCTAGGGCCTCAGAATAATCTTTTGGCTCTCCCCCATCAGTCAGTATAATGTACTCATGCGGTGAGTACCTCTTGGACGATTGTCCATCTCTAGATGACCTCCTTACCTGTGACTCAACAGGTAGATCAAGTGGGGGCTGATCCCCCGGTCCATCTTCTGTAGGAACTCCCTCGTCCTCTGCACCTTGCTGTACTCTCCCGTCATCAGGCACCACGGGAGGAATAACTAGATCCATGTCCTCTAGCTTACGGGAACTAGGCTAGTTTTTCTCTGACTTACTAATGTCTTCTATACATTGATCTTCAAAGAAAACTAGATCTCTGCTCCTGACGAGCTTCTTCTCGGTCGGATCCCATAATCTGTAACTGAACTTTTTATCACCATATCCCAAGAACACACCCTGCCTGATCTTCATATCGAGCTTGGACCTCTCGTCCTTTGGTACGTGAACGGATGCCCTGCATCCAAACACCCTGAGATGACTGTACGATGGATTCTGTCCAGTCCACACCTTCTCAGGCACTTCTCCATTCAACGGGGTTGATGGAGACTGGTTTATCAAATACACTACTGTGTGTATTGCTTCTCTCCAGAACGTCTTAGGCAATTTCGCATGGGATAACATACGTCTAATTCTCTTTACAATGGTGCGATTTATTCGCTCAACCACACCATCATGTTAGGGGGTCTTGGGAACCGTCTATTCATGCCGTATACCTAGGGACTTACAATACTTATGAAAGTCACCGATGTATTCACCACCATTGTCAGTGTGCATGCACTTCAATGATCTACCTGTCTCTCTCTCGACCATAGCATGAAACAATTTAAACACATAAAAGACCTCGTCCTTGGATTTCAAAGCATAAACCCAAACCCTCCTAGATGCATCATCTATAAAAGTGACAAAATACAATGCCCCACCCAAGGTTTTTGTCCTCATAGGACCACAAATTTCAGAATAAATCAAATCTAATATATGCACTTTATTAACATGAGAAACAGTTTTAATAAATGAAACTCTAGGATGTTTTCCTGATAAACAATCAATACAGGTTTTGAGAGGTATACCTGTCACGTCTGGAATGAACCGTTTCCTCGCTTGTAGCTGAAGCCCTTTTTTACTCATGTGGCCTAGACGCCTATGCCATATGTTAATAGCTGAATCTTCCGTTGCATTCAACCCACCCTTGCACACACTGACACTTGCCTTGTAAATGGTGCAACACTTCTTTCCTTTGGCTGCAATCAACAAACTCTTGATGAGATTCCAGCGCCCACCAGCAAACTGGCTTTCATAGCCATCATCATCCAACCTTCCCGTCGACATCAAGTTGAGGCGAAAGTCTGGAATGTGTCTCACATCCCTGAGAACCAATGTGCAGCCCACATCGGTCTTCACACAAATATCACCGCCCCCTACGATCTTCGATACGTCAGAATTTCTCATCTTCACGGTCTCATAGTCACCTGAGTTGTAGCTTGTGAAGAAATCCTTACGTGAAGTCGCATGAAAAGAGACTCCCGAGTCAATCACCCAGTCAGTGTCTTGACTCGTAGCCGTGAAACATACATCGTGATCTGCTGAAAGAATAACTACAACGTCGCCATCTGAAGCGACCGCAGTGGAATCTGATTCATCTTCCTTCTCCTTTCCTCTTCCTTTCTTGTCGTTCTTATTCTTACGACATTCATGCTTATAGTAGCCCTTCTTGCCATAATTCCAGCATTCAATATCCTTCTTGGTACTCGAATTGCCTCTCGATTTATCTCGGGCCTTCCCGCCCTTCCTGTTCTTTCCTCTCCCTCGTTCTTGTGTCACAAGGGCCTCTTGCTGAGTAGACCCTTGAGACTTCCTCATTGTCTTCTCATTAAAGAGACAACTAGTCACCTGTTCTATGGATATATTTTCGTTTGGGGCGGAGTTACTTAGAGACACCACTAATGTCTCCCAACTGTCAAGCAATGAACTAAGCAATAACAAAGCCTGTAATTCATCATCGAGGACCATCTTCATAGCGGAGAGCTAGTTGACTATATTGCTGACCTCATTCATGTGCTCGGCCACAGAACCACTATCCTTGAACTTGAGATTCACAAGTCGTCATATCAGAAAAATTTTATTACTGGCTGTCTTCCTCTCATACAGCTCTTGTAATTTCAGCCATAGGCTAGCGGCTAAGGTCTCCGTAGACACATGGTGGAATACGGAATCGTTCAACCATTGTCTAATAAACCCCACCACCTTCCGGTCCATCTTCTTCCAGTCATCATCAGACATATCCTTGGATTTTGCTGATATGCCTAAAAGTGGAGAATATAAGTCCTTGCAAGAAAGCAAGTCCTCCATCTTAGCCTTCCATATGGTCCAGTTAGAACCATTGAAGCTAATCATCCTTGATGAGCCACCTTCCATAATTCAAAAAATCGATCCCACTCCGTTCAATGAACTTAGCTCTGATACCACTTTGCTGGGGGCCTTACATAAAACCTTAGGATCTAGCCTCCCAAAACAAACCAGAATTATGAGATAATAAAGCAATGACATAAATCAAAGCACAAACCACACCACACAAGAGATTTTTACGTGGAAAACCCTCAAAGAGGTAAAAACCATGGGACCTCGTCCAGATCAACAATCTACCATGAATTAGAATGTTACAACCTTCTTCACTCACGCAAGAGTGGATAAATAATAAGAGAAAAAATGGAGAAATCTCACCAATCACGAGGACGTAGAAGCGCTGAGATGTCGAGTGCACAGTAGATTACTTCTACAAGCAGAACCTCCATTCCACAAGCTTCCTCTCTCTCTTTCTCTCTCTCTCACATACCTTTGATAGCCCTAAACCCTTTAGCAAACCCTTATAAAGCTTTAGAAAACCCTCTTGCATTACCTAGAAAAGCCTTCGGCACCCCTATTTATAGTTTAGGAAACTCCATTTTGCACCATGTCGTGAAAGGCCTCAGATTTCTGCAGTCCGCATAAGATCAGGACTCAAATCTGCGTAAGCTCGACTGGTCGAGCCGAGTCCTTGACCGGTCGAGCGGCCCACTCGACCGATTGAGCACCTCCCTCGACTGGTCGAACACCTCGGAGAAAATATATCAATTGGTCGCTGGACTTTGATTCGAGCCCCACTCGACCAGTCGAGCGCCACCTATGACCGGTCGAGCAGCGCAGTGAATTACTCCGAATTTTCAACCCGCTGCACTATCTCTCCCCTGAACTAAGGAAAAACCCCATCAATATTTGAGTAGTAGTACGGCTAAGAATTTGCCCCGCCACTTCTTGGACCAATTGCATAACCTAATCTCAATCTAGTTGTGGAGGTTCGGCTATTGGTGGCGGATCCGAACCTACCGGGTATGGTCTCAGGTTGTAAGGCGGGTTCTTAGAGAAAGGGTGCCCCTATGCACTCCTTGATTTCTAACTTAAGAAATGAAGTTTATGGCCTCTTACTCAGGTTGCCTGAATTCGGAAGGTAGATGTGTATTCCACAAACCCTGTGTCGGAGCTGGATGCGTATTCCGTTGGGGGGGGGGGGGGGTGATCAATCTAAGAGGACAACAATCCCAAGTGCAGGGCCACGATGTAGTTTTAATTCAATGAGACCTACATCCAATCTTCCATGACTTATATTTGTGCATTTCTAAACGGACTTTAGAATTAGAACTAAACTTAGAATTAAATATTAGGTAGATCCAAAGCTTAATTGGACCCGACCCTAGAAAAGGGGACAGACACTCATCGTTGAAACCTTCTTAGGCCCGCCGTGTTGTTTATTTGAGATCCAACCTATTTATAAGTAAAACAAGACATGGGTGAAGGGAAAACACAAATATTAACTTGATCCAAAACTTCTTTTTATATATATATATATATATATATATATATATATATATATATATATATATATAATTTATTTATTACACACGCACACACACCCCACACACTCACGCTAGAATTTCACCACCTATGGGCACTCTAACCCTTGACTGGGAGTTGAAACTCCCGAGAGTCTACCACCCGAGCAAGAGTAACTCTCCACTTGATCCAAAACTTCTGTAGCCTTCAAAATAAGTTTTTAATGGTAGGTATTCAATCCCCACTGTTCCCTGCGCGGGGGTACACATGAGCTTTGGATCTGCCTCATTCTTCGGCTCATGCCATAATCTCTCCAAATGGATGGACGGTGCGGATACAACACATAGATCATGGTGGGGCCCACAGAAACCTGGTGACAGCTAATTCCCTTGAGCAATCGACCGATTCTCTCCTCGCGAGATTCGCTATAGCATTCATCGAAAGACTTACGGCACGACTTGGACTTCTCCTTCCTCCACTCCAAATCACGGCTGTGTGTAAAAAAGAACTCCAGAACTCCAAACCCTAGCTTTTGCTTCAGCAATGGCGGAAACCCTAATCTTCAAAACCCTAATCTCTCTCCTCATCTTCTTCCCAATCCTCAGCAACGCCTTCTCTCCCGAGAACCCCACCGATCAACGGCTCCTGGTCCTCCTCGATGATCTCGCCATCAAATCGTCCCACTCGATCTTCTTCAACTCCCTAAGATCCCGAGGATTCGATCTGGATTTCAAGCTCGCAGAAGATCCGAAACTCTCCTTGAAGAGATATGGGCAGTTTCTGTACGACGGACTCATCCTTTTCTCTCCATCCATCAAACGTAAGAACTGCAACCAATGCTTTTCTACTGTTTTGATTTTTACAAGCCCCCGAAATTGTTATTTACGCCCCCAAAAGCGCATTTTGATCACTGCAGTTATCGTTCAAAATGCATGGGTGAAAGCTTTTCATAATAAAATTGTCACTTTAGGGGGTGGGATTTTCAAAATTTAAGGCGTGAGATGTCATTGTTTTGGTTGAATTCTTGCTATTCAAGGTTTTGTTGGCATTGTTCCAAAGTGCTCGACACTTGGCATCCGTATCTAGGCAAGGATTTGGTCGGTCTGGATCACTGTGATGAGCAACTGGTGGACCCCACAGGAAATTGAAATTGAAATTGTAGTGCACAGGACCCTCCATTGACCGTTCATGTGATGGGCCACCAAGATCCCACATTTGGATCCCCATTTGTTGGCAAGGGTTGACCATCCAATCAGTCTTCTCTTTTTTCTTTTTTAGTTAAATATCATCTTCTAACCACAATATGGTCCACGACATGGATGGTTCTGATCACGGAGGGTGGGTGCCATGCATTATGGATGGAGCTGCGGACGGCAATTCTCGGAAGCCTTCTCGACTATCTCCTTTCTCCTATTGTTATATGGTTTTTAAAGTTTTAAAAATTCTCAGGTTTTGGGGGTTCGTTGGACTTGGCTGCTGTTCTGGAATTCGTTGATTCCGGGCATGATCTGATCATCGCGGCAGATTCTTCTGCATCTGATTTGATCCGTGACATCGCTGCCGAATGTGGTGTTGACTTTGACGAGGCAAGTAGTTCAGTTGATTTTGGAATGTCTATTTATTTTTTATTTTTTAAATATCTTATTTTAAGTTTTTGCATTTGTTGTTGAGTACAGGATGCTTCTGCTGTGGTTATTGATCATACTAGCTATGCAGTGTCGGATGAAGAAGGCGATCATACTTTGATTGCTAGTGATGATTTCATTCAATCAAATGTGATGTTGGGGGACAAAAATATGGAGGCAAGTGTTGATCTATCTTTATTCTTTGCTTCTTTTTTTTTTGGTGCGTTAAAAATAATAATAATAAGAATTGGAATATTGCCGTTTCATCATCAGTGTAATGTAACTGGAGAAGGGCTGTGAAAAGCATGCATTGTGTTGTGACAGAAAATGCACACAATGAAGGATGACAATTAGTGTGTATGGTTTTGGGATGATGGGATAATCAATGGTGGAATTAGACTGGGCAATTGCCAGTTTTGTAGAAAATAAAGACCTTAAACATTCATATATTCCTGGTCTTATTGAATTCTAGCAAATAAGTGAGTTGACGATGTTTGATGTGAGTAACGGCATGCTTCATCCTCGTTGAAACACGACTTATTGATCTTGAGGTTTCTATGGAAATTCCTAACAGTGCCATACTTCAGAGGATCTTGTCAACCTTGCATGTATAGCTTTCAACTTGTCGACCTTGCATGTCAATTGCACAAATGGCTGACAATTGTATTTTGGATGAAAGTAGGACTGCACGATCATCATTCACCACTTGTAAACCATGCAGGTTGATTCTATTGACTGATAAGGGTATTTATTTCCCCGAGCCTTTTCAGCCCCCCATTGTCATCTGTAGCCTTGAATTTATTTTATTTTATTTTTTATTATCAAAGATTAATCTGGATTTGATGTGTTAGGCTTATGACATATTTTCTGGCTAGTTTGTTTGGTTACGTATATCTGAATAGACTTTCAAATATTACCAGGACCTATTTTACCTAATGAGCTCAGCAGTGCTATGAACTGCATATTGGTTTGTTTCGTTCTGGCTACAATTCATAATGAATAATTAAGGATGCAAATCACTAGTATCATCATCATCTAAGCCTTATTCTAAGTAATTGAGTTGGCTACACAAAAACTTTTCCACCATTCCACCCAATCAAGGACAATATCCTCAGTTAAACCATAAGTCATAAAGTATTTTCTTACTACTTCCACCCACATCCTTTTGTGCCTTCCCCCACGCCTTTTTAGAGCCTTTAACTTGAACCAATTCTCTCCTACTAGAAGTTGCACAAGATTTGATCTGTATCAATATCAAGGTATTCAAAATCGGTTACATTAACTATAGCAGTCATAACCGTTACATGTTAGCGGTGCTATAATGGTCCCTTAACAGCTTTGTAACGGTTCTATAACAGTTTTTTTTTTTGCAAAAAAAAAAGAAGAAAAAGCCGTAACGTCTGATACGGGAGCTGTAACGGCTGTCACAGCCTGTATCATAACGCTAACAGTTGTGGCTGTTACCGTTATGGAACACCTTGATCAATATCAAGCATTTTTAAGGAATAATATGCAAATGCTAAGACATGTGAGGATGTCCTTGTAGTAGGGAAATTCAGGATATGGTTTGAAATTGACCAGTGTAATTCTTGAGAATAGTGTCATTGCCATCAACTCTGAAAAAGAAAAAGAAATGGTCTGGTCTTTTCTGTGGGAACTTGTGAGACATACCTACTTCTCAGTCTTATGGAAGTTATGAATATACCCAATATCCATATTTTTTTTAATTGATAACAATACCCATAACTTTTATTGATTTAGACTAGTGAAGATTAGGGCTATACACGAACCGAGTTAGCTCGCTCGACTCGACTCGAAAAAGCTTGATTCGACTTGGTTTGAAACTGAGTTCGAGCTGATTTTTTGAACTCGAAAAAATTTTGAATTGAGTTTGAGCTTGCCCAAGCTCGACTCGGATCGAACCCAACTCGAATCGAACTCGGATCGAACCAGTTCGGTGACTCGGTTACTTTGATATTGATGTTGCTCACCAAGTGTTTGATGAAATGACTCAACGAAGTGTCGGCTGGTGGCAAAGAAGGTATGTTTCATCAAACAAATCCCCTTTTTTTCTTGATTTTGATGTTGCCTACAAGGCGTTTGATGAAATACCTGTAAAACTGCTGCTAGTGTTTTACATTCAGTGAGAATTTGAAGGCGCACTCCGTGTGTTTGTGAAAATGCTGCATAGGCGAACTCGGCTCGATCTTGGCTTGAACTCTGCTCGAACTGACCCGAGCTACTAACCGAATCGAGCTGTGTTGGCTAGTTGGGCTCGAGGACCGAGCCGAGCCGAGTTCGAGCTGAGGTCAGCTAGTGGCCGAGCCGAGTCGAGCTGTGCCAAGCTCAACTCGGTTCGACTTGTGTACACCTCTAGTGAAGATGATCATAGATGCCTACACCTATTGGTAATCTGAACCAGCTTACTTGGGCCAAGACTTAAAGTAAAGCATATATTTGGCGCTGTAGGTTGGATGGTTTGTAAATCAATCATGTTAAATTGAGAATTTATTTTGAGACCAGCTATTAAATTTTGCCATTTTTTTTTGTCTTTCAAGAGGCAGGGAGGGTGTGAAGGGATTCGATCCATTTCCCTCATTGTGATACATTTTATTTTCTTGTGTGACTTGTGAGTCTGACATTTTATTGCACAACGTTGACTGTGAATGTTTCCAGCTGTGCCTTTAGATGATTTCATCTCTTGCTATGGTAGAATAATCAACATACTGATTAATGTTTGTAATTATTTTAAAATAAAATGACACAGGCCCCTGTACTTTTTCGAGGAATTGGTCATTCCTTAAATGCTGCAAATAGCCTGGTAAGATTTTCAAGTAATTTATTTGTCTTCCTCTTGTAAGATTTTTTGGGCTTCCATTTGTATCAGAACTGCAATTTCTTTATCTTGATGTATTCTTTTGCTTCCTTAGAATGAAATAGTTCTCAAAAATAAAAAAAAAATAAAAAAAATAAAAAAAAATGCAAGAAATATTTTACATAGCCTGATTTTTCAGCCAAACCATCTGAAAGCTACAAAAATCAGTGTGCTGTCTTCAACTTCACTTGTTTCTTAGGATTCATGTTCTTTTATTGCTTGCTCATGATTTGCACACTATTTAATAGGTTTTGAAGGTTCTCTCAGCCTCTCCTTCAGGATATTCTGCAAATCCAGAGACTAAGTTGTCAAAGCCTCCATCCCTCACTGGATCTGCAATTTCATTAGTTTCTGTTGTGCAGGTAATTTGATGCTCTGTTGAGTTTGATCTAACTATACACACACCACTTCTCTATGTATGCAGTTTGTTTGTTTCTAATGCTTTATTTATTTATTTTTTATTTTTTATCATTGTTGGTTTTTGTTGGACAAATCCTTCCATATGTTCCAAGTAACCATTATTTAATTGGACAAATGCTTCCCTTCATTCCAAGTAACCATTATCTACGTATATTTTAAGTTCCTATTCTATCTCCTTAGATCTTCCATTATTGTGGCTTGTAGTCAGATTATAGGCCATTTGACATAATAGCAATACCTTTACTCATCCTTTTTTTTTTGTCCTGTCTGATATAACGCTTCTTTACATCCCCTGTACACAAGTGGTTTCTAGGTTACTAGCACACATGGGACCATTACATTTTTGCCACCAACTTACAACCCAGCTTCTAGACTCTAGACTGACTTCTTTATAAAGATGCCAATATGTGTCTATTACTTTGCATAGGTCTGGTAGTTTCTGTAAGCTACTACTTTTGTTGCTCTGTTATTAGTTTGCAAATGGCTACGGTTTTTGCTGTCTCTATAAACCAATCTTAATAAGCTTATTAGAGTTGTTTTTTTTATTTTCTTTACCTTTTCTTCTTCTTTCTGTTATCAGGCAAGAAATAATGCACGTATCTTGATCTCTGGCTCTTTAGATTTGTTTAGTAATAGGTATGCTGTATTTTTCAGTTGTTCTAGATTTCAGTTTTTCCTGTTTTTTCCTGCCATTCTTTCCTCTTACAAACCATAGCATTGCAATTCAGATTGTTCAGATCAGGTGTGCAGAAGGCTGGAAGCTCAACCAAGTGAGTTGGAGTGTTTTTTTTTTTTTTTTTAATAAATATTTTTTTAATTTGTAGATTTACTTGGTCTTGCTTTTGTAGCTAGAACTTTATATTCTTTGCCTTGGTTTTCATCCATTTATGTTGGTGGCCAGAAAGCTTCTACAGCCAATACGATTGCTATTGTTCAAGAGAAGTATTGGTAAGGGGTTCCCTGTGATACGGAGTGTTACCAGTATTACCTAGATCACCAATCCCCCCTATATATTATATATTCTGGATCGTGCAATCTGGATTTTGGGCCATTTGTTATCTGGATTTTTTTAAACCTTTTTTTAAAAGATAACATGAATTTTATTTATCAAAAGAGCTTAGCTAAGGGAATAGAGTTTCTCATACAAAGGGCTGATTGGCCAACACTCTCATTAGAATCCTTAGCCAAGCCATCGGTTCAAAATTGGCCTCTTCCTGCACTGAACGAAATGTTTAGCCTGGTGATGGGAGAGATATTTTTGAAGATAAAACACGTCTCTTCTTTTGCTCATTTTATGACATTTGAAGAGTCACCATTGACAATAATCTTTTCTGTCGACTCTTTAACTTAAAATGCAAAGAGTTTCTCATAAGGCCAAGGCTTTTGAGCTGCACCTCGTGGATGGGACCCAAGAAAGCCAACATGATATGTCCTCTATCATCCCTTGGATGCCCCCTATACCCAAATGCCCTTTATCATCTGGATTTGCTATTTCTACTGATTTGAAATTATGGTCTATGCTCTTATTGTCGATTAGGTTCCACTGAATTTATATCTAGAATGTATAGACCGATACTCTGATTTATGCAATTGTAGGAAAGCAGAGTGCTATGCATGCATGTTCTCCTAGCACTGTATTGGACTGCGATCCAGGTTACCTTGCTGTGTAGTGGCTTATCTCTGAATGATCTTCTCTCCAATGCAATCTATTGTTAGCCCACCAATCACAGTCCTTGATTATTGGCTCACCTCTTTGTATCATGTGTAGATCTACAAAGGTAGCATCTATCCTGCTGTACTTTGTCTCCATTGAGCTGTTGCTCTTAGGGCCCGTTTGGTGTTGCTTCTAGCAAGGGAAAAATTCATTCCCAATGAACAATTCTTTGGGATTGTTTATTTAGAATATTCTTATGCAAAATTGATTCCTAGTAAACTTGTTTGGGTAAGTGATTAGTGGCCTGTATGAGTTTTTGGATTAGGCTGATTTTTGGAGTGGCCCTTCATCTTGGTGAGGCACATGCAAGGTGTAGTAAGGCTTTAATGGCCGTTACATAATGGTATTGGCAGTGTTCAAAGTATTGGTATCACTACCATTTTCATTGGCCGGGGATACGGAAACAATATCGATATTGCTGATAATATCGTTGATAACCAAAAATGCGGGGAAACATGGGGAAAATGGTAGAATTTTCAGTGAAACTTCAAGAGATACACATATTTGCTGATAATATCGTTATTGTTGATAATATCGATATTGCTGATAATATCGATATTGCTGATAATATCGTTGATAACCAAAAATGCTAAAATACACATATTTGCTTATTTAGGAATAAAAATTTGCAAAAAGAATGCATATATAATAAGTTTCCATTTAATTGGGGCCTCAAAACATGTGTAGTAAGAAATTAGTCCAACCATTCCATCCAACTTTCCATTAAACATCCATCGATGTTTCAAAATATCGACAACACATGATATTTTGCTAATAAATCATCAATAACTGGAAATGAAACAAAAGATTGTGGTATTGATATCGCGCATGTTGCCATAACGATAATATCGAGATATTATCATTGACAAATTGAACACTGCATACAAGCATGTGCCCACAAAAAATTCGAAATGATTTTTTTATTTTATTTTTATTTTTTTATAATAAACAAATTTTGTGATATCAATACGTTGGCGATATTATTGAAATATCGCCGATACAATTGTTATACAAGTGACACCTAGAATTTACACAGTCGAAAATATTGGTGATGCATTGGCGATATCGATACATTGGCTATCTAGCAACTCCTAGAATTTACGCAATTGAAAATATTGGCGATTCATTAGCGATACTTAGCGATACATTGCTGATACCTGAAATTTCTGATACTACCTGTGTTATCGGTCTCGCCGAGCTGGAAATAAGGATAATATTGGGGATATTTTGATAATATTGTATATACTTCGAACAATGGGTATTGGTCATACCCTTTATGCATTACGGTCTAGCATGATGACCTTTTTTTCCAAAAAAGAAAAGAAAAAGCATACCTCTTCTCCTTTTTTGGCATGTAGCCAATCCACAGGGTGGCCCACTGGTTCAATAGTCCTGATGATGAGAAATGATCGCCACGTGTACGGTGAGGAATGAGGATGGAACTGAATAATGTACAATGAAATGCGAAATGAGAGAGGAAAAACTCTTCTTTTTCTTATTCTTCTTCTCTGCTGCTCTGCAGTCTCTCTTCCTCTCCCTCTTGTCATTCTAAAAATGAAAAAAAAAGGGATTTAGAGGGGTGACATGGCTTAATACTAGCCAAGCTTTTAAAAGGACTTGTATGATACCCTTGTGGTGTATGATGCTTGATACACTTTCCCTCAGAAACTGCACATGTGACACCTATTAAATCAAACTAAACTGATTAAAATATGGGACCTGTTTTTACTAAGTTATAGTCCCAAAATCAGATTGTTTGAATGATCCTACCCGTTGCTGTTTGTTGAAATAGGATTGATAGGTATATTTCATTCTTTATCGTCCAGTAGATGTCCACTGATCTAATAGTTGGATGACGAAGTGATCATAAGCTGATTGCATTAGTGGGATGAGCATTGTAGATTTCATGAATTTTGGACTGATTTGGGGGCATTCGAGCTGTTCTCCAAATCGATGACACTATTCATCCAAATAATTCAATTTCTTTTTCTTATAATTACTTGAGGAGAATGATGTTAATGTTTAGGGATATGCATTAGTGGGATGGTGCCATGGAAGATGCAGATGTATGCCAATCACTGCTTTAAAAGGTGACATCTGTCACGCCCCAAACTCGGAAACCGGGCTCACAAAATTTCCGATCACCGAATCCGACGCCGACAGCCTTCGTAGAACCCCATTCTCGGCTCTCAGCGCCCATTCGTCAGGTTCCGATTCTAGGATGCTACAAGGAGGATTTTCAACATCAGTTTGATTCGTAATAAGCATAACCAAAGGCATAACCCACAAACAACAACCAAAAACTCCATCACATTTTCACTATGATAAAAAACTTTACAGGTACAATGAGCATAAAGGGAAATACAATGATAATGGACAAAAAGATCCAAAATGATCTGCTCTGCGCTCCTGCCTCAGCACTGCTGCGTCTCAATGTCACCTGCATGCAACGGTCGTGCATAAGCTTATAAAAGCTTAGAGGGCGGTGAAAGTGTGTGCGCAAGGTATTAATACAATTATGAAGTATCAGAGTAATGCAGAACATGCTGATGAGTCCATGAATACCGTTAGCCGTACCAAGGCTATGCGATGCAAGACATGAATGATGTCGGCCATACCAAGGCCATGCGATGTAAAACATGAATGATGTCGGCCATACTAAAGCCATGCAATACGAGATGCAACTCAAGCATGCGAATCCTCATCTAAGTCCACTTATCAATACAACTCAAATCTGGAATATCACCGGGGTCTAGTACACTTTAAACCAGATTGCCGCCCCATTGTGCTCAATAAGGTAAGTGGAAGAGACCTCACTATCCGCTTGCCAATATCGGGCTCGGCTCGTCGATAGCGGACTTATTCCTCGAGCTGGTCAAACTCAGCCTAGCTTTGCCCCCTCCTCTCGGGCGGGTAAGGCCGCACCCCCTTCCAACCAATCACGACATAGTGGAAAACACGGCCGTCTGGTAATCGTCACTCATGCACCCACTCGGTATAGACGTTGGAGCAACCTCTTGGTACCATAAGAGTTTAGGGACTTTCACCCAGGGATATCTATAGCACCCTATGTAGAACAAGATTTTTGGTATCCAATCCTGCCAACCACGATATGCCTGTGGTGGCTATGGCCCTGATGTCGCTAGGGCGTACAATACACATGTCACACGATGAAAGATGCATGAATCACACAATCCAGTCATGCAGCAATCTTGGCGTATCGCGCACTCATGTAGGGCAACTCCGCCTATCAGGGAGCCCATAAACGATCTGCTCAAAAGCAGGTGCTATGATCAATCACTCATCTCATCACAAGTATGCAGATGATGCGTATGGACATGTATTATGATATTGTGTTGTCACATACTCGTAATCAGTATCGATAATCGGCGTCGGCCTCGACAATCGGCACCGATAATCAGTATCGGTAATCGGTATCGATAATCAGGGTCGATAATCGGCGTCGATCGTGGTTATGAAGTCATTCGTCTATAGCGAATGGGGCCCACTTATTTGGGTTAACCCATGAAGAGGATGGGCCTAACAAGGCCTAAGGGAATGTCATAATGAGGATGTCTAACCATCATTGCCCATCAATGTGGACGTCAAACCATCATTGCTCCCAAGGCATGACCGCTAAAAGAAAACATCAACACATACATCCTGGTGGAATCTCAATCAATGGGCCGATTCGAATGGGCTGAATCAATTGACCGAGTCAAATGGGCCGAATCGAATCAAGTAGGCCCATTTAGGGCACAAATGGGCCACATGTAATCAAATAGGCCCGCACCGATGGGCCTCTCATGTGGGCCTTATATACAACAAATGGGCCGATTGAATGAATCGAATCCAACCCACCATTCATCTATTGGTGGAGATCATTATAGATCTTTATCTCAAAGAAATGAATCATATCCAAAGGATCATGTGGACCATACCACACCTAACCGTGGTGATGATGATCTCCACGGTTAAAATTTAGAGGGTCCACCATAGCGTTTATTCTCCGTCCAATCAGTTCATAAGGTCACAAAGGCCTGAACCGGGAGGAAAACAAATATCATATTGACCCAAAACTCATATAACCCAAGGGGCTTTGATGGTGGACGTTCTTCCCACTGTTCCCTGCAGTGTGGTCCACTTGATATTAGATTTGCCTCATTTCTGGTCTCAAGCCTTAAATAAAGCTCGCCATTGGTGGATGGTTTGGATGTAACACATACACCGAGGGTGGGTCCCACCGTCAGAACACACGTGGGTCATGGTGGGACCCACAGGGCTCTGGACGTTTAAGAGAGAGGGAGAGATAGAGATAGAGATAGAGAGATAGAGAGAGAGAGAGAGAGAGAGAGAGAGAGAGAAGAGAGAGAGCAGCACGTGCTGCCTCTTTCCCTTTTTTATTATTACTTTTTCTTTTGCTGTCTGAGACAAAACAGAGGTGGGTCCCATGTAGAGCCCACCATAATAAGTACATATATATATATATATATATAATATCATATATATAATTTACATATGACGTCCAGGCCGTCCAGGGCCTGGACAGTCTCAGATGCCAGGGAGGGCCCCACACGAGGGGTTTGTCCCACCGTCAGGTGGATGGTGGACACAATACACGCATCAAGGTGGGGCCATCATAAACGGATGGACGACGTGGATGGGGTGGGTCCCACGGACCCACCGTCAGTTGACACTTCACCGTTAGCCACCCTCATTAGGGAACGGTACGAAGACCTCAAGTGTTGTAACAAGGTATCTCCACTCAGACTGCCAGTTGAGCTATTGGATCTCGGTGTGGAAAACGAGCCCCACATGGACGTGGCCCCACCGTCCAGGGTGGTGGACGGCTGGATAAGACACATACACTATGGTGTGGCCCCACACGTGGGGTGGAGGGCGTGGATGGGTCCCATGGACCCCACCGTCAGCCCACCCTTCACTGCTAGTACACCCACTATCAATACACCACCACTGTCAGTTAACACTTCACTGTTAGCTACCTTACTATCAGCGCACCTTCCACTGGTGCATCCAGCACAGTGTGGGTATAAACCTCATTAAGGTGGGTCCCACATGGCCCACTAGTTTAGGATCAGTCTGATATTTGTGTTTCCCTTTCATCCGGGCCTGTGTGACCGTCCGGTCATGTAGGCCCCAAATAGGGGTCAAGGTGGCCCACCAAAATGGATGGCTTGGGTAAAATGCACAAATCATGGGTGGGCCATGATCATGGAAGAGAGAGAGGAAGAGAAAGACACCGGCAAAGATGGAGGGACCCCGACACTATGGGCCCCTCTTTGATACAAAGCCTACATCAAGGTGGGTCCCACTATAAGTGGGCCTTTACATCACAAAGAAGATAAAGGAGTGGAGATCCAAGATCACCCACCGTTCCTTCTTGCTCTCTAGGCTTCCTTTGCTCCTTAGCTTCGATCCTAATGGAAGAGATGGGGTTTGGATGGTTGAGATGGAAGATGAGAGGAGAGGAAGTGGGCCACACACAAAGCTCTCTTTTCTCTCTTGGGATGCTTGGACGTGGGATGCTTCTCTTGCTTGGGAATGTGTTTGAAAATGAGAGAGAGAGAGAGTTGTAAAAGGAGAGAGAGATGGGTGATGGATGTGTTGATGTGGTGAGTGATGGGTGTAAGAGCCTCTCTTGCTTGGGAATGTGTTTGAAAATGAGAGAGAGAGAGAGTTGTAAAAGGAGAGAGAGATGGGTGATGGATGTGTTGATGTGGTGAGTGATGGGTGTAAGAGCCTCTTTTTGACTTTTGGGGTAAAAGATGTAAAAAAAGTATGGCTTGTGTAAGAGCTTTTTTGACTTTAGGGGTTGCTTGGGGAAGGGTGAGAGGTGATGTGTACTTGACATGTACTTGACATGATGGGGTTGATTGATTGATTGATGGACGTGACAAGTCGTAGAGATTCTCTTCGGTTTTCGCACGCGCGGTGTTTTCCTCGCACCGAACGCTAGCCCACATCTCCTGGTCAGAGTATCAGATTTGTGCGCGAGACGCGACATCGGAACCGCGGCGACGGCGCGGTCGCAAGGGTACAAGTCTCGGTTTGAGTCGATTCAGGTTGACGGCGTGTGAATCAGGGTCGCGCGCAAATACCTGTTAAGGGTCGAAGGTTGCCGGAATTCGACCGTGAAGACCGCGGGAACCTACGGAACGGTACGGTCTAGGGTACGGGGCTTACAACATCTCCGTGGACCTGTTGGCTGAGTTATTATAGGCAAATTCATCAATGAGTGTTGCAAGGTCCTATGTAGTTATATGATTGCGGACAAGACACCGTAATAACTTGTTCAAGCTATGGTTACTTGAGTGCTTCATTATCAGAGTATAATACAAATTCTTTGCCAATAAAATAGGGACGTCAGTGTCGTAGAGTGTAAACAACGGCATAGAAAAGTTATAAGTTGAGCATTGTTGCTTCGCATCGAAGAGATTTTTGGTGAAGGATGCTATTGGATGACCCTCCTGACTAAGGACCTCACTAATGTCAATGTTGGAAGTGTCGCAGTTCACCTCAAAGTCTAGAAGGTGCAAAACTGGAGCTTTTATCATCGTATGTTTGATCCTATCAAAGGCTCTTGTTGTCGCGCTTGACCATTGAAACTCTCTTTACTTCATGTAATCAGTGATCAGAGTCATGACGCTATTATAGTTCTGTACAAAGCGTCTATGAAATGTGGCGATGACATGAAAACTATGAACTTCAAGATAGTGGTAGGTATCGGCCAACAAACAATGCTTTTTACCTTGGTGGGGCCCACTTCTACACCTTGTAATGAGGCAATGTACCCTAAGAAAATTAGATGTACTCATGAAGGTTGATGTAGAAGCACTTGTGGCGAAAGACTTTAAAGACGACCCAATTGATCAAGGTGCTCCTCCTCAACTGACTGTAGACAAGAATGTCATCAAAGTAGATAAAGGCAAACTTGTCAATAAAAGGGTGCAACAATTGGGTCATAACTTATAACGCGCATGAAAGTGTTAGATGCGTTTGTGAGATAGAATGTTATAACCATCCACTCGAAGAGGCTGTCCTTCGTTTTAAACGTCGTCTTCCATTTGTCACAAGATCGGATGCAAATCTGGTGATATCCACTATGAAGATTAATATTAGAAAAAACGCCAACACTTGGCATCAAGTCTAGCATATCATCAAGCCAAGGAATGGGGAAGCAATACTTAACTATGATTTTATTTATAGTTTGGTTGTCCACACATATTTGCTAACTCCCATCCTTCTCGAGGGTAAGGAGGGCTGACACAACGCATGAGTTATTTCCATCTTGATGCGCTCATCGCAATACTCAAGGTTGTCATGGTAGTAGGGGTCATCCTCATTATTGCAGTAATAATAGAAGTTCCTGGCTTGAGAACACTATTAGAGAAGTGCCCTCTCTCGCTATAGCCATGTAGTCAACATCTTGCCAATTTTGCTTGAGGGGAGGGTGTTCCGTATCCATTACGATATGACGGTAAAGGCTAATACGTATAGGCTAACACGTATAGGCAACGTCTGTGGCCGTTACGCGATACAGGAGTGAAACAGGATAGTTGATTTTTTTACTGTGTCGGCAGTTACGGGGCATAACGACCATTACCCCCGTAACAGTCGAAAAACAACCACTTCTTTTTTCGATATAAATCCATTTTTCCTTTTTTTTTTTTTTCTTCAAATTTTCTCATTCCAAAAACTTTCCTACATTTTACAATAGATTTTGACCACTCATAATATAACTTTTAGGATTAAAATAGTAAATTGAAGTGATTTGGGTCAATAGAAGCTCTGAGGGCCATTTTTTCAAAAAATTGAAAAAGTGGTATGCATTTTTTTCTTCTGATTTCTATTTTTATTGCTTGATTGTGATGTGTAAATATTAAAGATACATAACTACGTTCATAAATTCATCAGACAATCCAATACAACACTCTCACCAAAGAGCGGACCGTTACATTACCATAAACATGTTCAAATTAAAAAAATAAATACAGATTTGAAATATTTACATTATTCTGGATTTTCTAGATTTTTTCGGGTAAATTTTTTTGAACTATTATGGTGGTTGTAACGGTCGTTATGCTCCCGCATCAGTCGTTATGACCAATACTCGTATCGGTAATGGTGGTGACTGTTACGACCATCGTTACCGATACAAAATACCTTGTCATTTGGATTTGGACCTCACCCTTGGTGTCATGCCCTTGCAACACTGGCAGCCTCTGTCATGAATTCTATGGTGGACGACGTTGGAAGGGTTGTGGTTGTGTTATTGGCAAAGTCTGCATTTGTGGGCGTGACAAAAAAAGGGTAAGGAAGTGGTCAGTAGCCTTGCGTTGGAGTCTAGTTAAAATATGGATTTGGACCTTTCCTCATAGAAGGCTCTCTGGCTAGTGAGCCAAAACGTCAGAGAGTTTGCTACCACAATTATTACTCAACTTGTCGAGCCTTCCGATGAACATTGTTGACCAATTCGAAATCATGCACGACCATCTCAATATGTAACCCGACCGATAGTGGTTAGCCATTACACGGTTGGTCTTTGCAAGCTTACAATGAACAATAAGCTTATTCAACTTCTCGATGTAGTCATCCACATATAAAGTTTCTTGTTTGAATGCGAGGAGCTCCTGGAGAAGGGTATCAATGTAATTTGAAGGCAAATACCTACTTTCCAGCATTTCTCATGTCAACCCACCTTGCGATAGCAGTGTGTTTCATGATGAGATTGTTGTCGTCGATGCTTCACCACTAGATTCTTGCTGCGCGCTTCAGCTTGAATTTGACAAGGGTCACTTGTTGAACATCATCTATGTCGTATCATGCAAAATAATGCTCAAGCGTTGTAATCCAATCGACAAAAGCCTTTGCATCAAGACGACCCGTGAAGTCCGAAACTTTCTTGGTGATATCATCTTTCTAGGGTGTTTCTATCAAGTTGTCATGAGCTCTCTTTGCAAAGAGTTGCACGAAGTCATAAATAGACTCTAAGGACCAGTACAATTTTGATTCACCGAAGGTTTTGGCTAAAACGTGGTTGTAGATTTAGGTTACCATGAGGATCTTTGGTAGGGTCAGGTTGCTCTACATGTTGTTCTCTTCATAACTGGTTAATAACAGATTTCAAGTAGGCTATCCTTGCGAATAGCTCGCTTATACAATTGTCTTGCTATTGATTGGTAAGCTTTACTTAATAGATGTGACCACTATGGGTAGACATCATATCAGGGGAGCAACGAATGCAAAGCAATGGATGGAATACCTGGGCTAATTATTAGCTTTTAATTGGTTGGAGTAATGGACAGAAATATGGTGGTTTTTGGGCTAGAATAGAGGACTGTTAGTGAGTTGAGATTTTGGCTTTTAATGGATTGGAATAGGGGAAGAATTTGGACTGTTAATGGGCTGGAATAGGGGTTGGATTTGGACTTGTTAATGGGCTGGATTTATGGGCTTTTAATGGGCTAGAATAGGGGTTGGATTTGGACCATTAATGGGCTAGATTTCTAGGCTTTTAATGGGTTGGAATAGGGGCTTGATTGGACTGTTAATGGTCTGGATTTTTTGGCCATTAATTGGCTGGAATAGGGCTGGATTTGGACTGTTAATGGCTGGATTTCTGGGCTTTTAATGAGCTGGAATAGGGGTTGGATTTGGATGGTTAATGGGCTGGAGTTGGACTGTCAATGGGCTGAAATAGGGGCTGGAGTTGGACTATTAATGGGCTGGATTTCTTGTCTCTTAATGGGTTGGAATAGGGGATGGAGTCGGACTGTTAATGGAGTGAATGAGAAGAAGTTTAGGACTGGTTTAAGAAGGTAAATAGCAAGTAAAGGTAAAGATTGCACTAAGAAATGTAAACGACTGGTAAAGATAAGGATTATATTAAGGAATGTAAATGGCTGATAATTGAAAATATGGTTAAAAAAATGGTTTTGTTTGGTATGTGACGATTTTTTCTACTAACTTCATTATTTATAGCATTAGATCGAACATCTGGATTCTTCCCACTTTCTAACAATTGATATAACCGCTTCAGCAATACTTGCTTTTCAATTGGACATGTGGGCTTTGTAAAAGAAGAAAAGGTGAAGGAGGTAGAAGGAATATAGATGCAATGCAAAAAAAAAAAAAAAAGAGTAAAGGAAAAGCTGCAGATTTTATGATTCAAGAATCTAGCAGCAGAATAATGTGATCTGAATGCAAATTCAGGTAGAACTAATAGAAACTAATGATTGGATCAAGAAAAAAAGGGATGATCGAATCACCGTTGTTGAACTTGAACTTCAATTTAGCTGTCAAAACCCGCTTTGATACCAATTTGGCATAACGTAACGCAACCGATTGAATGGGGAAGGATCTGCCCAATGTAGGCTCCTTCAAGCTAAGCTTAATGCAAAAATCACAACTAAATCTAGAATTTCATTGAATTTAAAAATGCCTTGAGAATACTCATGTGAGGCCCTTAAATAAGCTTCTTCGATGTATAAGGAACTAAAGTTTCTTAGTGTCATTGACAACTAAGGATTTATTACAAAAATAGAAGATTATTCAAACAAAGATGCTAGATAGATAAGAAATATCTAATGGGACAAAAAAATAGAAGATTAATCAAACAAAGATGCTAGATAGATAAGAAATATCTAATGGGATTCTATTGCATGGCTGGGTGATTGGATTATGTTGCCTGATTAATAGATTTGTGCTTCCTTGCGGATGGGCCAATTGTGGGGCTCGTGCTTGGGCCTAATGGACAAGCTCGGCCTCTCCCATGGGTCTTGGGTCCAGTTGATGTGGTTCAACCTGCATCACAAATCGCAACGTCATTCATCTAAATTTAATTTCAAGATTTTCTTATAATTACTTGGGAAAATGATGTCAAATCCCAGGGGATATGTGTTAGTGGGATGAGTCTCATAGATTGCATGAGTTTCGGGCTGATTTAGGGGCATTTGAGTGGTCCTCCAAGTCTACGACACTATTTATCTCAATTTAATTTCAGTTTTTTTTTTTATAAAATTACTTAGGGAGTGATTTCAAATGCTTAGGGATGTGCATTAGTGGGACGACTGCCATAACGACCTAATTTGGGGTCAATCGAAGCCTGCCAAGTTAATAAAATCTTCAGACAGGCTGAGACAACATTCTTAACAAAGAGTGAACCGTTACATGATCATAAACATGTTCAAAATCACAAAAGAACACATATTTGAAATCTCTCAATATTTCAGATTTTTCAACATTTGTTTTGGTTTTTTTTTTTTTTTTTTCAAAGTGTAATGGGCTTTTACGCACTAGGCCATTATGCCCACCGTTGCTATTACGGAATACCTTGGGCACGCATGATGAATTGGTTCAATGGAATATACACACCATGGTGGGCCTGAGACATAAACCTACAATTGGTGTCCCCTCCCCATTGTTTCCAGTGGTGTCGCCAAATTGACTTGTGGAACAGGATGTTTTTTGGCCCTAAGACCTAACATCAGGCTGTTGTCCTCATGGTTGGGGTGGATGACAAACACTTGTTATTGATGAGCTGTGTTGTACACCATCATGGACCAGAATTCTCTACATGTACGCAGTGGGCAAAACACCCGATCTCATGGGGCACACTGTATTGTATGTCTGGCTCACAAATAAATCAACTTAAGCCATCCAAATTATGGGCCCCAGATTAGATGTATCATGAACTAAGAATTGCGTTTATCAGATTATCTGGTTACCTGATTGGTAGACATATATTGGACGGTTGATAGTGAACGGTGGTCCTATTTCTACAACAGAAAGGTGAGGACAATGGGTTCTACAATTGTAGACAATTTGCTTTGCATTAATGTATGTCAAGTGTACCATTTCAAAGTGCTTGCTATCAAGCATCATATGCTGCCGGGTACCAAATTCGTCTGGCCTTGTGGTTGATCGAATTGGAGAAGAACATCCAAATAACAATATATGTGAGGTAGTTTTGCGTGGGAATTGAGCAATTCATCAGGCAGGGTACAACGTAAACATGCCATGGACCAAAAATAATGTTGGTCTGATGGTCAGGAAGATCAAGCTTTGTATAAGAAAAAAAAATGAGCTTTTAGAGAAAAGTCCCACAATGCAAATTCAATGTACATGTGTGGCTCACTTGATGAGTGTGATAACCTGAATTTTTTATATATGGCATGTTTGTGCACCTTACCCGATGATTGGCCCAGCTCTTTGACACGTGTACGCACATAGATCTAACACATGTTCAACCTCCCTCAGATTCTATCTGCCCTTAGAGCATAAAGGGTCTTGGAAATGTCTCCAAGTTGTTTCTGAAAATAGCTCTATTTTCATCAGGGATTTTGGATAAGCAATTAATTAATTACTCTAACCAAACACATCTAAGTCATATAAAATTGATTCTGGGAATTAGAGATGCCTAAAAATGCTTAAAATAGTAATGCCAGACAGGCCCTTAGTTTATTTTGATATGTATTTCATTTTATGAGATAGTATATTGCTAATTGGGATAATGCTTGTTTTATTCAATGTTAATTAGCCATTACTCAGCTATGTTGCATATGTGTGTTTTATCTTATCATTTCATCTTAGTATGGTGGTTCGACACACTATTCATTGACCTTAACATATATCTAGATGGTATTTTTTTTGTCGAGAAATGAAAGGGAAAAGTTTTGCTTCTGTTATAGCCAAGGTATTAAAAAACGGTTATGTAATGGCCATTATGTAACGGTAAGGTGGGAACTGTTATGTCTTACGGGGCTGTAACGACCATTACAGAAAATGGCCCGTAACAGTTGTTACGGGGTTGATACAGGGTCTATGCAGTTTTTTATTTAAAAATAAAAATAAAAATGGCCGTAACACCATAATAATATCTTGGTTATAACCATGATCAAAGGCTATGATGTATCAGATGTGATTGGGAAATTATCATTGAAGTTCTCATCAAAAGGCCATTATTGGTTAGATATTGCTATCAAGATATTAAACTATAAATTGTTGTAAACATCCCTGTAGAAATATCTGAAAGGTGAACAATCGCTGGGACTTGGGAGTGAGATGAAGGGGATTGGTAGAGATTCCCTTCGAAATTATGTAACTCTAAAATTTCAATTCTCCTGGAAGGAATCACGGTGATCGATTTGTTCAAAAATTTTACTGTGGGGATTATGAGGATTGACACATACTAAGAGAGAATTCATGAGGTATGGGACTGTAGAGAAGTGAAAAGTGTGTGTATATATGTATTTCAGTGGTTAGGTGGAGTACCAATGCAGGGCCATTTGAGATTGGTCGAATCCTCTTTTCTACTGTGGAAATGAAATCATTTTCCTTAGATGTGATGTTCTCCGCTGAAAACAAAATCAACTTTGGAAATCAATTTCCATTTCCACCATTTTCCTCAAAAAGGGTGATTTCCACTTCCTAAAAATAGGAAATTTTCCATTTCACTTATCATTAGTGCATATACAAAAAACTACCTACTTTTAAAGTTTTTCCAAATAAACGCTCCCATTTTAGATATATGGTTGAAAAAGCAGCTACTTTGACTTTGATTGACAGATAGTTAATGAAAAGAGCTTTTAGTAGCCTAAAAAACGGTTTTGCCCATTTTGAACATAGTTTCCACTATTTTACCATGTTTCACTTGGTGGACACGAGCTTGGGTAAACCAAAGTTTGGCGGGGCCCAATGTAATGTCCTTCTCACATCAACTCCGCCCACAAGTTTCGCGAGCTCATGATATGACGTGAGCCTAAAAACCGGGCAAATCCAAAACTTAGTAAGCCACATCGTAGGAAATAGTGGGATTGAAAGCATACCATTGAAACTTTATTGGGGCCCACAAAAGTTTCAAATGGGCTTATATTTGTGTTTTCCTTTCATCCCTGTGTGCATCACCTGATGAATGGTTGGATGCAACATAGAGGTGGTGGGTCCCATGAAGGTATCAACGATGGGCGTTTCCATCCCCTACTTTGTCCTTTGGTATGGCCCACCTTAGTTTTGGATCTACCTAGTTTTTCTTACCATGAGCTCATGAAACTAATGGACAAAGTGGACGTCACAAAGAAATCGCCATGGACCCTGTGAAGGTTTCAACGGTGGGTGTTTCCATCTACCAACCGTTTCTTGTGGTGTGGCCCACCTGAGCTTTCGATTTGCCTAGGTTTTGGGCTCACGTCCTACCATGAGTTGGCAAAACTAATGGATGGAGTGGATGGCGCGAGGAACTCACACTATGCCCCATAGAACTTTGGGTTACATGGTGTCCATGTAACATGCAACATGTGTGGTTATGGTAGATGACATTTAACAAAGAGTATGCGAGGTAGGGTTAGTTGAGAGGGCTTTTAGCATGGTCTTTTTAGTCATTTTAAAAAAATACCATACTTTATATTTGTGGATTTCTAACGATGAGCACTTCACTAACAGCTTAAAGGTGATCATTTATTTGGAAAAACTTTAAAAGTAGGTGGTTTTTGGTATATACACTAAATGATAGGCGGTAATATGGAAAAATTCCCCCCAACAAAAAGAAAAGAAAAGAAAACCTAGGAAATGGAGATTTCCATGTTTTTTTTAAGAGAAACCTCACTTTTAACTTTGACCTTTCCTCATTTCCAACTCACGTGTGCTAAAACAAATAGGTTTAGTTGGATTCTTTTCAACATATTCCCTTTGATGTGACGTTTACCTCTCCCAAATCTACCTTTTGGATTCCACTAATCCAAACTAGTCTTAATAAAAGTGTGGAGAGGGGGGTGTGGAAAACAGATGCATGCACACGCTTATTCACTTATTTCTCTACCGTGATGAAGTTGGAAGGGGAGAAGGTGATTGAGTAGGAAAACATGGAGACTACTGCAGACAAACATTTGGGCAAAATAAGCCAAGTACGGTATGCAATGTAGGAGGGGGTAAAGCTAGGAGCAGGCACAAAGCTATATCAGAATACAACCCATGGACAACAGTGTTGCAGAGGATGATGGAAACATGGTACAATGGAGGAAGGTGATATAGCATAAGAACCAATAGCTGAAGTGAGCAAAGATGTGAAGAAGAGCACTGAGGTAAGAAATTTGGGAAGCAAAGTAGCTTAGGAGACATTGTAGTCATTTGGAATTTGGACAATTTGGTGGAAGAAGATTGTTGGGTGGGAATGCTCCTAGACACGGTTTAGTCAAAGGAAGCAGCGAATGTGAAGAAACGGGTGTTTACTGCACTCTACGGTCCAAACAATTTAGGAGTGAAACAACTTTTAGGTTGAGTTGGATGGTGTGGGAAACAGATTGACAATACAGTGGTGAGGGGATTTTATAGACATTCATTTCTTGTTGGATTATTATTATTATTTTGGGGGTACATGTTACGGGGTCGTAAAAGCCGTTATGGAAAAAAAATGACCGGTAATTGCTGTTAACGGCACATTACGTCTCCTATAAAGGCCATAACAGCCCGTAATTGTTTGTTATGATCCAAGTTTTCCATACTTATTAATCAACATTGCGAGGCAGATACATGTTTTTCGGAATTTTTTTCAATAAAAAAAAAAAGAGAGATTGTAACGGCCGTAACAGCTGTTACGACCCGTATCGTAAAGGTAATGGTGGTGGCCATTACGGCCACCGTTACCGTTACAGAACACCTTGGGCCGGGGGTAAATGATTGGGTGGAAGACCATGAGCTCATTGATTGCCTGTTGAGTAGAGTGAAATTCAGTTAGTCTAATAACTAAACCAATCCAGTTTCAACTAGACTAGATAGGTTTTTGGTGATGGTGGATTGGGAAGAGTAGGGATTTCTCAGCAAGGATTGGCAAGGCCCATCACAGAGCACTATCCAATCTTGCTTGTGTCTAAAGTTGTGTCTTGGGGGCCAATCCATTTCACTTCAAGTTAATGTGGCTTGAAAAGAAATATTTCATTGAACCTCTCAAAAAAAATTGTGAATAAATTAAGAGAATCATGGGTTTGTTCAGAGTGGAAGGTTGGGTGGGCCGTTTTCTTATGATAAAATTCAAGTTGTTATAAATGAAATTGAAACAATCATATAAAGAGTCTTTTTGAAGTGTTGAGGAAGGAAAAGCTATGATACTGGAGAAGATTCAAGATATTGACGAGGGAACATAGAAACAGTGGGTTGCTAGGGATGTGGCTCTGGAGATTTGGGATGGAAGTAGATATAACCTTTTGAAGAAAGTTATGGCATGCAAATATGGCAGGAGGATGGTATATACTAAATCATCTCAATATATAGAGTTCAGTGCTGTGGAAGACAGTGCTCAAAATTGACGATTTCTCTAAAGTGGACGTCGGGAAGTTAGGTGATCGAAATTGCCTAGTTTTTCGGAAGATGTATTCTGTGAGAATGTTCCTCTCATGCATTTATAGATTGTTTCAGGTGGTTGAACAAGAGTCAATGATGGCTCAGGTTTGCTCTTTGAGAAGTTGTGAAGTTGTGTGGTATCCAACATTTAGGAGGGCTCTCAACGATGAAGAGATCAAAGAATGCATGCCTTATGGAAGTAGATATTATCCAATCTTGGAAGTAAAAGATGAGTAGCAATGGTGTGTAGAAAGTGGGAGTTCATCTGTCACTATTCAATGGTGTTAGGATCATAGGAAGGCAGGAGAAGGCTCTGACTGTGTATAAAGGGTATTAGCCAGGTTGGTGGATAGGGACAAGATCCGAACCATTAAATTTGCAAGGAGCATAAATTCGATCATCAACAATATTTGTATTATTTGCCTTAGTAGCAAGGTGACAGTTGATCATTTATTTCTCCGTTCTGAGTTTGTTGGATGTTTTGGGAGGGGGGAGCATTTGGCTTGTGTTAAACTGGGTGATGCCAGCCTGACATAATTTCTTTTAGTTATGGGGTGGGTTGCATGGAGGGATCCGAAAAAAGAGAACTGCAGCACTTTGGACAATTTGGAAGGAAAGAAATTTACAAAATCTTTTGTGAGGTACCTCGAAAGAGGATGCTTTGTAAGGGTTTGGGAAAGAATTGTAGGTCCGGCAAGGGGCTAAAGAATTGGAGGTTGCCTCGGTGCCTTGCCTGTTTGATGTTTTATCTCTCTTTTGTTCATTTTTTTTTTTCCTTGTAATACATATTAGTTAGGAAATTCGTTATAGTGTGTTTGAATCTGTAGAAAATGGTGATTTTCGCTGAAAGTTCAGAAAGTTTTTGCTGGATGTATTCGTTTTCCATTTGTAGGCTCCTGGGGGGCTGATGCTGCCCTCTTTTAGGATGATATCTCATTCTCATCATCCGTTTTTGTTTGGTTTGTACAGCTGTTTTCGGCTTTTCGCTCCTTTGGTTTCTTTCTTTAATAAATATTCAGTTTCCATTTAAAAAAAAATTGCAATTAGAAAATGAATTGAACTGCCTGTTTGCTTTGGTAAATGAATTGGCAGCCACTGTAAGTTAAGTTTTGTTGATGACTGGAAATTAAGAGAATCTACCTTGTGATTGCAGGCACGAGAAATCTGGCAATGAGCAATTTGTGACTGAACTTAGCAAATGGATCTTCCATGAAAGGGGTCATCTTAAGGTGACTCAATCTAACCTTCTACAATGTTACAATGCTCAGATTCACAAGCAACTTGGCAAGGCAATTAATTGAGATTCGTGAAGAATTTAGTAAAATTGGGAATTTTCCTCTAACAATAGAACTATAATATTTTTTTCTTGAGTTTCTTTGAATTATCTTTTTATTATTGTCTATATAATGTGTGTATTATATGGCCACAAATCTTAAATTACTTATGAATTATTCAATAATTCTCGAATCAGTTTGGGATACTTCATCTTTTATTTTGGAAAAGTTTGCTAACAATTCATGATTTCTTTTCTCAAGAAACCTTCCATTTCATATCATTAAAACCAGATGTGACGTCAAAAGCATAGATTTATTATTATTAGTTTTTGGACAAAAAGATGCATTCCAGTTATTATTAGAATTAATTGGAATTTCTGCTGCTGTAGCATATGATTTCTGCGCTTGTTTTTGAGAAACTGAAACTATTTCGAACTCCTAACATTGTGGTGATAACTAATGTTTTCAATGTCTAGGCTGTTAATGTCAAGCACCACAAGGCAGGAGAAACTGCAGAACCAGCCATGTACAGGATCAATGATGATTTGGTAAGTGCGTCACAGTAAATTACAAACAATTGTCAAAGGCTGTTTTGTAAACCAATAAAATGAAACTAAGTATATGTTTAATGCATGGTTCTATAGCCTAGTTTCTGAGTGAAACTGAGACTGTCTTGGTTGAGTCAAGGCTTAAAGTGGCCTGATAATAACTGAAATACACAGAGTTGGGATGAAACTGACTTGGCTTGTTCAGGACTGGAACTGAGATGACTTGGACAAGTCGACTTGGTTTCATCAATATTTGAAACCATTTTTTAATGTAATGTATCGTTGACCTTCTGATTCATTTCATCTGGATCTACTGCTGATACATAAAGCAAATTCCATCAACATTTTACTACCTAAAGAATAGTAGAAAAAGTGGTCGAGTACTGAAGGTAGATGGAATCTGAGAGAGGAGAGGGAAAGTTTGATATATAGATTTTCTTCTTTATTTTGAAATGAAAATGATAAGTTTTGATAATTGCATATTATGAAAAATAACGACAAATGCCAGTACTGTGACAAGAGTGTTATTGTCTTTGTTTAATATAATTGTTGCTCCAAAATCTGTCATACACTGGCTAATACATACTATGATAGAAAGAAAAATGAAAAACTTATTTGTTTCTTGCTTATGGCTTAAATCGTGCTGAAGGAATACTCTGTTGAAATCTACGAGTGGTCTGGAAAAAGCTGGAAACCATATGTGGCTGACGATGTCCAAGTTCAGTTCTATATGATGAGCCCCTATGTATTGAAAACCTTATCCAATGATCAAAAGGTATATTCTATCCCAATGTTTGCAATTTGTAACTGCATGTGAACTTTCTGGTCTTTGTATATAAACTGTTTTGCATGCTTATGTTGTTGCAGGGCCTGTATTCTACTGCATTCAGGGTTCCTGATGTTTATGGTGTCTTCCAATTCAAGGTTGAGTACCAAAGGCTTGGATACACAGGCTTATCCCTTTCTAAGCAGGTACATTTCCTTGTAATTTTGCTTTTATGTGAGCTAAAGAATGGTAATCTTTGACGACTCAGAGAAGTCAATTTGGCAAAGTCAATGAAAGACACTCCCATTATTTGAGCGGAGCTAATTTCTGACAAAGTTGGTTGAGTAAATGCTTGCTAATTTTTTAATGAACTGAAATCATAGTTTTAAAACTCAAAAACCCAACTCAACTTGAAACTATATCTACTTGGTAATATTTAATAATTTAAAATTTAAAAATATTGTAGATTCTTTGCGAGTTGAGTTGAGTTTTCAGGAGTTGAGTCAACATTTTTAATTCAGTCATATCAATCGAGTTTTTTTCCGACTCTTGTGAAGTCTGATTGAATCCAAGTTCGAGTCATTTATTAAAATTGTTTTTTGTTTTTGGTTTTTTGAGTTTTCAAACATAGCTGGAAATGGATATTTCAATTTCCAATTGGAATAAAAGTTTGTGAGTCCATAAAAATCAGCAGAGTTGAATTGTAAATCAATCATTATATTTGTTTGAAATGGCTGGGTCAACGAAAAGCTTGCCAATTTTATTGAAGAACCAGTTAAAGGCACTCAGGCAAGTGAATCGAGTCTGACTCAGTACCATGTCTGAATAACTGTGGGTTGATCATATTTCAACTTGATCTATAACATATCCTTGTAGAACATCTTTTTTTGGTTCTGTTTTTCTATTCATTTATTTTCTTCGATACTTACCGTTCGAGGCCCTTTTAATGTTTGTTCTACTTACGAATATTCAAAATGCAGATTCCTGTCCGGCCTTTCAGACACAATGAGTATGAGAGGTTCATAACGGCAGCTTTTCCATACTATGGAGCATCATTTAGCACGGTGAGGATGCCTTTTTATTAGTTTTAAAAAAAAACATTTCCATTACCTATTATATATATCCACAATTTTTTTTTCTCACTCTCTAACATTTTATTAACCATGGATGATTGCATTGCAGATGGCAGGGTTCTTTATTTTCACCATTGCCTATCTATACAACAAACAATCGTAAGCTATTTAGTATTTTCTTTTTTGAGAATGCCTGTTGAGCATTGTTTTTGAATGTTTTGACTAATGAAATCACAACCAGTTATCAACACAATTTCAAAGACGGGTTTTAGGAGAATCTAATCTTAATCAAATGTCTTCATCCTTCATTTCATCTTCAGTCCTGTATTTCTCGTCGTATCCATCCTCGTTGCTTGATCCTTCTAGTTGGCTTTGGTTCTCTTTAACCTTATGGCATATCTTCCAAATTTCTCAATGAGAGCTGGTAAGGTGTCTGAATGATGTTGTTTGATTTGAAGGTAAAGCAAAGTCAGTTTTGGACAGGGTGTTTATTTTGGGTGGTTTTATGTGCGAAATGTTGAGGTGGGCTGTATAACATCTGTTTGTCTGCCTTTGTTGATCATTTGCTTGGAAGGTACTTGTCTTTTCATCACCAGGGGTGCAGCTTTGCTGCATTCAAGTGATTCAGGTGGAGGAATGGGTAAGAAACACTTGGAATAGGAATATGTTACTTGATGAGGTTATCTGTTGCAAATAGAAAGCTGTGTGAATGTTGATAATGAAGAAGAAAAACAGCACTGCCTTGGGGAAAATTGAATGTTGCTTTGACTATCGCTTGGATGGAGGTTTGTGGTTATGTAATGAACAGAATGCCCGTTTGCTTCCAGAAGTGCAATTAAGCAACCATGAATTTGTGGTCATTGACTAGAATGCCCTTTTGTATTTTTTTAAAAAACTTATTTACTGAAACTGATGTTGAGCAATCTGCAAAAAAATTGCAAGTTATGCTAAGTCCATGCACTTGCATGTGTGGTCAGTAGGGCATCCCACCAATACATGTGGTGGACTCTCTGCCATGTAGAGAACCTATAGTCTAAAGATTAGCTAGTTGATACCATGGTTGGAAATCCTAAAAAATCTACTTGCTAAGGTTAGGTTCGGTTGGGTTGGGTTAACTTGAAGAATCTATTGAGTCTATTTGGGTCCACTTGGTATTTAATAAGTAAATTATTAATAATATTTAAAATAGAGGCCTCAAGTCCAACTGATTGGACCATAACTTACTATCCATCCAAATAATAATACTAATAATAACTGTCCGCCCATCAGGTAAGTTACAACCTTTAATGTGCATGTGGTATCCAACTGGTCCTTCAGGTTTTAATATGATAAGGATTGCCTTGTAAAAGTATCTGCGACATCCACTAGACCAAACTTGTATTTGGTTATTTATTAATGGCTAGACTTTTTGTATCGTTTGGCCCATCTGATGAGTGGGGGGTGGGGGTCGTGACTTTTGGAATTTTTGAACCTCATGGTGGGGTCCACCTATTAGAAGGTTATTTTGTACGAACATGATAGGTTAGAGGTTATTCACCAGGTGGACTATAAATTGTGGTCCAACTGGTTGGACTTAGAGCTTCTCATTTAAATAGTCATAAACATTTATCAATATGAGGCTTACTTGTGATTAAGCAACCGATTTTTGGGCCAGGTCATGTAGGTAGTGGAGTCTGCCTGATATACACAGCCTGGGTGTGGTAGCTTGTTGGGGAGGTGCCTATGGGCTTTTCAAAGCCTTGTGTGAAAGGCCACGGAGTTTCCTGTTATTTTTCGTGGGTTGATAATGAAGTCTTAACTGCTGGGGGCCGTGGTTCCACGGGATATTAGGAAGATGGTTGACATGAAAAGGCAGATGATTGTAAGTTTAAGAAAATAAAGAAAAAGAAGAATCTGCGACCAAATCAAAAGCAGATTTTCAAGTCCCCACACCGGAAAACTGGACGAGGGCCGACCTCCCCCATCGAATCAAATGAAATTGTCACTGATAAACACATTTACAAAAATGAACCGTTTTGTAGGCTGAGCACCTTTTTCAAGGAAATATAGAGTTTGATTGCATGCTTGTGACAACAGACACTGAATCAGATGTAGGATCAGACCTGTGAAGATTGACCTCATTGGTGGGACCTGTGAATGTTGACCTCACTGTTTAGCCACCAATGTGTAACAACGAGGCAATTTCATTTAGAAATGGAGGGTTGTTCCTTCTAAATGAGATCTTTTTGACCTGAGCTAATGACTTTTTTTTTTTTTTTTTCAATGGTGATCATGAGCCTGAGGTTCTTCAGTAATGCAATAATGATCAATTAAACTTAAAAATATAAAGGTTGATCGTCGATTTTATTTATTTATAATAAAAGTATAATCAACGAGAACATAAAATAAACAAAGATAAATAAAAGATAAATACTTGTGATCACCTGTGCCAACAAATAATCGAGGTGAAGATGTGATTGGTGTGGTCTTCCGAGTCTGGACTCGGTTGATCGGGATCAGACGACTGTGGGTCGTGGATATTTACAATACTCTTAGGTGTACTGCAACAATGTCGCTAAACAATAGCGATCTAAGCTACGCTAAACTTCGAACTTTCTGCAGCAGGGCTGGACAAAAGTGGAGTAAATAAGGATAAAACTAAAGATAGACTGTATTGCGTTGTGAGAGAGGTTGTGTGATGGCTTGGTTGGTGTCTCGAGTTCTTTGTCAATGCTCCTTATATAGACTGGGAGGGGTGGCAACTATATTGGGTTTCCTTACTAGTCCACGTTTGATCTTTGAAGGTTACGGGATCGTATCCCAGTCGGACTCGAATTCCTCATTGCATCCCTTGATTTCTTTCTAATCTTAGGCAATATCTGCCTCTAGCCTTCGTAATCATTGTGAAAGCACCAATCATTGCTGGGAAGTTTTCCGTTTATGCATGATTGTATAAGACGGTCTTGTCGATCGTATCTGGATTGCGATGTATTTTCGATCTCGATGAGTTTTTATTCAACCTGTTGAGCACGCTGCTCGACTACATATGCCACCCGTGTGAGGGCTAAGTGTCCTTCTCAGTGTCTCACTTTTCTCGATCACAGACGTGCGTACAACTTTGAGCCGTTATGCTTTTGGCAAGTGATGTGTCGCCGAATGGAGTAGGGTAGAAAGATATCCTCGAGGTGCGAGTAGGATTTCATTTATCATTCATATGTAGTGTCGACATGTGGTGGCATTGCATTGGTCCGCATGGGCATTATGTTGTATGATGAGGGTGCATTTCCCTTTAGGACCACAGGAGCTACAGGGAGAGGTGGTAGCTGTGTTGTTGAGAAGGTAGCTACTTTTCTGCTCTCTTGTGGATTTGTTGCTTGTGCGGCCACTCAGTTGTTGGCATTGTAGCTCTGTGCCCTAGATTGGTTGTTTCGGATGCAGGAGGCCCCCATGGATTGGAGATTGGTCCGATGAAGCTTCTCCTCGTAGCCGTCAGTTGTTCCTTAGTGGGCCTCTCGGTAGGCTGACAAGGTAAGAGGGCGAGGGTTCCCATGGCCTTCTTATTCCAGGAGTCAGAGTAGCTCCTTATAAGATTACTGGTTCAAACGTAGGGGGAGCTCCTTCGAGGATTACTGGCTCCCAATTCTGGCTATTGTAGGGTGTCCCTTGTATAATGACTGGTTCAGGAGCTAGGGTGCCCCAATGTAGGATGACTGGCTCGGAATAGGAGGGAGCTCCTTTTAGGACCATGGGTTTGAAGGTTGGGGAAGGAGCTGGAGGTGCCCCTTGCAAGCTCAAGGGTGTACTTATTTGGTCGTAGGAGGTGGTGTTGATGGACTGTATGGGGGAGGAGTGGTCGGCAACTTCATCTTCAATGTTGTTGATGACAGGGCCGCTGGATGAGTCGGGGCCCGCTTGGTGTTGAAGTAGGGGATTTTGGAGAATGTTTGTAGGAGCGGCTGGAGCAGTCCCAGGAGCCGAGACGATGATCTTTTGGCTGTCAATGAGATCCTTAAACGCATGTTTTAAAGAGAAGCATCAGTCTGTTGAATGATTGCGACCCTGGTGGTAGGCGTAGTACTTGTTCTCTCATAGTTTGGTGGTAGAGGATTCGGAGGTGGCCTAGGTTGTATGATAGAAAGAAATTGGTTCTGCACCAACGTTGCCATGATTTAGCTATATGTTTGTGTGAGCGGAGTGAACTTCCTGGGTTCCTTCACCATTTGCCGGTTCTGGTAGGGATACTCAGCGTTCCCTCTAGGCTCCTACTAATGTTGTTGTTGTGGCTGTGGAGGTGGTTGCAAGGGTGGTAGTGGATTTTTCTACGATGGAGGCGGTAGTGGTTGATATCTCTGTTGCTGATGTTGATGGTGATACTATTGATTTGACTAACATCCTTATTGGGGAGCGTATTGCTTGCCTTGGGTGATGGCAACGATGTTGTTAACTTCTATTGGGCGTTGGGCATTGGGCAGAGCCGTTGTCGTTGTTGTTGTCATTCCCATATGCTACGAGTCTTCCTTCAACTTTTTTTCGTTTAGTTGGAGCGGCCTGATGAGGCTATGAAATCGTCCCTGTACATATTCTTGCTTCGACTTGCTCTCCGGCACAAATAAGCTTAGCGAAATTCACATAACAATGTGAGATCAGGTACCTAGAGATGCATGACTTCGTTGAATGGACGATCATAGAGATCTGCTCCTCGTCATCGACTGGGGTGCGCATTCTGGCGGCCATGTCTCGCCACTGGCCTACATAAGCTGACAATGTTTCGTCACTCCTTTATCTAAGGGCTACCAAGTTCTGCTCATCTGGGGGGCATATTCAGATTGTATGCAAATCTATCGACAAAGGCTTGGGAAAGTTGTTCTCAAGTCTTGATGCAATGTCAATCCAAAGATGTATGCCAATCCAGAGCATCACGCTTTAGAGATTTTTGGAATAGGCGGATGTGAGCTCCATCATTCCATGCCACTACGTTTAGCTCCCCATAGAAAGCATGAGATATGTTGTAGGGCAACCACTGCCATCGTATGTCTTGAATTTGGGAACCTCAAAATTTTGAGGTACCTGCGCACATATGAAAAGGTACACAGGTCCCTGAACTTTGTTGAGGGGATGTTGACGCTTGCTGACATTGAAGCTGGATTTGCATAACCTATAGCTGCTCTCGCAACTCCTCCATTTTTGTTCGACTTGTTTGAGAGACCGACGTCTCTTGTGACAAGGTATGTTCCGCTTCTTCTGCATAGTGGTCGACTCCTTCGACCCTATGGCTCCCGTTAGGGTTAACTTGTTGGAAGGTGACTGTGTTCCCAGCTGCTGTGGGAACTTGCTGGAATTGAAAAGCACTCTCAGTTGGGGGAGGTTGAGATGGTAGGAAGTGACCCCCTTGGTGGGTATTCGCCATTATCTGCTGATGGAATTGGACTTGACATTGACCCCTGTTGTAGGCATCCGCCAGTGTTGTCCCTAAGCTTCCGATCGAGGAAGTCGTTGTTGGAAATTGATTTGAGATCCCTGCTGCGGGATGTGTTGGAAATTGATTAAAAACCCCGGTTGTGAGGTTGGTTGGAAATTGATTAAAAATCCCAACTGCGGGATTGTTCCGAGATTGACTCCCGGCTACGGGAGGATATTGGAAAGAATCCCCCATGGTCGAGGGTTGAGATGGTTGGTGTCTATAATCCTGTGCAGATTTCGATGATTATGCTTAATTTGAACTGAAGGCTGGGAAGAATCTTGGAGCCAATAGTGAGATCTTGTTTTTTAAGTCAGGTTGCGACTAGTGTGACTAACAAGTCCCCAGTAAAGTCGCCATTCTGTGGAAGCTGGATCTTGGGTGGATCACGCTCTTTCCACAGGTTGCCTCTTTCAAGGGCTTTGTGTTGGATATTATATTAGTCTGGAGTTGCCACTAACCAATTACTTCTTCTCTATAGTTGGCTAAACCCTAAACAAATGTTAGGAAAGAGAATTTAGGGATTCTTAATTCTAAGATGACTCATTGATTTGCGACCAAAGATTCGGATAAACGATTATAGAGAGGGAAGGTATTAGGCACCTACTCTGCCTGTACCAACGTACAATCTCTACTTCACAAGATCATACTAGTTCTTAAGGGTTAAGATTTAGTTCCCGTGATGTATATGCATCAGGGTGTGTGTGATGTTATGATAAATGCAGTGATTATGGCAAACTTTGGTTTGGGCTAGATAAATCCCCCCTAGTTTCTTCTCTTATCGAAGCGATAAACCAACCCATCCAAATTTTTAATGGGCAGGATCCAACTATGTTGACAAGTCGCATAACATATGTTTGTACTGATTGGGTGTTGAATGCTGATGCGATGTGTGTAATGTTGTCACGTCCCAAACTCGGAAACCGGGCTCACAAAATTCCCGATCGTCGAATCCGGCGCCGACAGCCTCCGTAGCACCCCATTCTCGGCTTCCAGCGCCCATACGCCAGATTTTCGATCCTGGGATCCTACAAGGAGGATTTTCAGTATGAATTTTTTTTTATAATGGAGCATAACCACAAGCATAACCAAGTCACAAAACAACAATACCACATATCCACTATAACAAAAACTTTTAAGTACAATGCGGGAAGGGAAATACAGTATAGTCAAAAGGCTCCAAAATGATCTAATCCACACTCTTGCCTCAGCGCTGCTGCTGTCCAACGCTACCTGCACGCAACGGTCATGCATAAGCTTACAAAAGCTTAGAGGGTGGTGTAAGTGTGTGTACAAGGCAACCGCCAAGTGTACAATATCAGAGTAATGCGGAAATATGCGGTAAGTCCATGAATGCTATCAGCTGTACCAGAACTATGTAATGTAAGACATGAATGATATCGGCCATACCAAGGCCATGCGATGCGAAACATGAATGCAATCAGCCATACCGACGCAATGCAAGGCCTATGTAGCCGAATGCCATATGCGAGATGCAATACAAGCATGTTAGTCCTCATCATATACACATATCAGTACAGTTCCTCTCTGGATATCACCGGGGTCTAATACACCTCACACTGACTGCCTCCTCCCTAGCTGCACAGTCAAGCAAGTGGAAGAGACCACACTATCCTCCTGACCAGTAGTCTGCCAATACCTACCCGGCTCGTCGATAGCGGACACATTTGCGAGCTGGTTAAACTCAGCCTAGCTTATAGCCCTCTCACTCAGGCGGATAAGGCCACACCCCTTTCCAACCGACCACGACACAGTGGGAGACGCGGCCTACTGGTATTCGGCACTCGGGCGCTCGTGTATCCACTCGGTCTAGACGTTGGAGCATCTCTTGGTACCAAAAAGGTTCTGGGACTTTCACTCAAGGACATCCTAAGTGCCCACAGTGCTAGAACTAGTATTTCCGGTATTCGATACGGTCATCCACGATGTGTCTGTGGAGCCACGACCCTGATGTCGCTAGGGCGTGCAGTGATCAAGTCACACATATGCAAGATGCATGATTCACACCGTACAATCATGCAGCAATCTCACGCGTACCACGCGATCATGTGGGGCACTCCGTCTCATAAGGAGTCCCGTAAATGTCTCAGTCCAACGGCTTATGCTATGATCAAACATTCCTCATATCAAGCATACAAATGATGTGTATGGGTATGAATCATGGAGCTATACTAAGCATGTTATAAAGTGGTGAACTATCAACAAATGTGGGCCTACTAATGGGCCCTAGGGAGAGTTATAATGCGGACATTTAACCAACATTATTCTTACAACGTGGACGTCAAACCAACATTTCTCCCAAGGCATAACCTGTCATCAAACATTATTACACACACTATGGAGGAATCCCTCATTGCAATGGACCCTAAGGACATCCTGTTGGGCCTCGACCCATGCACCTTATACTCATCAAATGGGCCGCATCGTATGGGCTTTTTATAAATCAAGTGGGCCACATCAAAGGGGCCTTATGTACATTGCAATGGGCCATATCCCATGGGCCTTTATTACATTAAGGCAGCCTAATCATATGGGCCTTACATGTATACCAAGGTGGGCTACACCAAAATACAAGTGGTGATGATGATTTCCACCATTAAAATCCCTAAGGCCCACCAACAGATATGTATTATATATATATATATATAATACATACAATATAATATATATAATTATATATATATATATATATATATATATATATATATATATATATATATATATACACACACACACTCGCACACACCACACACACGACACGCACACAGCACACACTCACACACTCATGCACACACGTGCACACTCACACACGCATGCACACACACGTGCACACATACGCACACACCCGCGCACACATCTCATGCACTCACACACGCACGCACCAGCACAGAGGGCCCCACCGTCCGCTGGACGGTGGGAGGTAAAACACTTGCATCACTGTGGGCTCCATGTGGGGCCCATCATAATGTGTACCTTCCATCCAGACCGTTCATAAGGTCGTACGGACCTGGAGGAAGAGGAAAAATAATTTTCAGCTTGATCCGAAACTTCTGTGGCAAAAAAAAAAGTTTCAATGGTAGAGCTCAATCACCGCTGTTTTCCTGTGGTGTGGGCCGCCTGAGATCTGGATCGGAGTGATTTTCGGAGGGGACCCACCTCAGGGGGTGGTCCACCTCATGGACGGCGTGGATACAAAATATACATCATAGTGGGGCCCACTTGAGGGGCCGTGGGTCCCAGCACGGACGCTTGTCCGTGAAAACGCAGCCGCCTGCTGCTGCGTCAGTGGCAGCAGGCGCTGCTATATATATATTTTTATTTTTTTTTTTGAAAATCCCATATTCTTGGGATTTTTCACATGAGGGGCCCCCGTTAGTGAAATCCGCCTCAGCCATTGGTCCCCGTGGCTCATAACAAGGCCATCAAGCCCAATATTGAATATGTTTTGGCGTTTAGAAAAGTTAAGGTATTTTTAAACGGTAGTAATTGATCTTTGCTAAGGTAGGGCCCACCCGTTTCTCAGACCAGTCTCATTTTGTGGCCCAACGCCTAAAATGAGTTGGGGAAGAGGATGGACGGCTTGGATTGAACCCAATCATCAAGGTGGATCCTATACAAGTGGCCCACTTCCAATGCCTTCACAAAGGCAAAAATTTGTTTTCTTTTGCTTTTCACGGCCAGAGAGTATCTGGACTCTCTTTTTTTCTTTGTTTGTTTGGGCGTGCAACGCCTTTGAGGTGGGCCCTTCATAGGTGGGCCACCACATGGGGAGATGGTGTGGTTACAATATATATGTAAAGTGGGCCCCACCTTTAGATAACTTGGATAAAATACATGATTCATGGTGGGGTCCATCCGGGTGGGCCATAAGGCCATATCATCTCATACACACACAAAAAGAAAGAAAGAGGGAGAGAGAGAAAGATAAACGTGTGGTAGAGGGACCCCGCCACTATGGGCCCTCCGTTACATGATCTACAACATACATTAAGTGGGTCCCATTTCATATAGCCCCATTGATCAAAATCAACGGTGGAGATCCTTTCTCCACCAAAATGGATTATGCAAAGAAAGTAAACATCATGATGGGGTCCATGGAGAATGGCCCCATCATGGATTGATCTTGAAATCAAAGTGGACTATTGGCCACATTTAGGGTCCAAAATGAGATCCATACCATTGATCGGTAGGCCTCAATTGACCCATCATCAAAACAAGAAATCTACACCTATAGAAGCACCTACCTAGCGATCTTCTTGGTCCGTTGGAAAGCCGACCTCCTTGTACTTCACTTTGATGGTGGGAGATGAAGATTTAAGGGCTAGGATGGAAGATTTTGGGATGGAAAGTGGGCCACACTACTCACTTCTCTTTTTCTCTCCTTGGAAAAATGTGGACGTGTGAGGCTTATGGGTTGCTTGGAATTGGTGTGAGAAAAGAGAAAGAGAGAGAGAGGGAGATAAGGAGAGGTGATGGGTGTGATGGGTGAGTGATGTGAGGTGAGGGATGGGTGAAGTGAGAGGTGGTTTGACTTTGGTGAGAAAAAGCATGAGTTGCTTTACTTGTGGAGAAAGGTGATGTGTACTTGACATTGATTGATTGATGTGATTGATTAGATTGATTTGACATGTTGTAGAGATTCTCTCGGGATCGTAAAAGTGCGGCATTTCTTCGAAATAAACGCCGACTCACATCTTCTAGTCAGGGTATCGGATCGGTGCGTGAGTCGCGGCGTTAGAACCGCGGCGATGGTGCGGTCGCAATGATACAGGTCTTGGATTAAACTGACTCGAATCTAAAGGATACGACTTACGGTCGTGCGCAACGTCGATTATCAGTCGCGGATTGCCGGACTTCGACGGAAATGATCGCAGGATTCATCAGAACAGTACGAACTAGGATACGGGTCTTACAAATGTACTTATGTGATGCGGTGTGTGATGTTATGTTAAATGCAACGCCCATAACAAGCTTTGGTTCGGGCTCGATAAATCCACCCTAACTTCTGCACTTGTTGTGCATGAACTAATCGACCATGTTTTTTTTATGGGCAAGATCCGATTATATTGGCAAGCCACATTGCATATGCCCAAGTCGATTAAGTGCAGGTTTTAATGCAATGCAAAATTAATGGATGAGGTGAGCAAGGGGTTGAGAAGGGAATAGGTGTTACACAGTGTTAATGTAATGAAACTGATTGTAAATTGTTTGGTTTGATGGACGGTGATGTTGCAAGGGTTGGACTTAGTGGCTTAGATTGGGACTTAGATTGCTCTGGAGGCTAGAGATCGAACTAGGTTAGGCTAGACCCAGGCTAGGCTCTCTTTCCTACTCTTTCCTCTCCTTGGTGGAGGGATGGAATGGCCAAGATGGCTTAAGGATAGATATGCGAAAGATTTGGGAACTTGTTGCCCTTTCATGGGGAGCGGAGGAGGCTAGTTATAGCCCTAAACCCAGCTTTTTTGTAATTCCCTGGAAGTTTAGGGTTAGAATAGGGTTTGATGGCTAGGATTCCTGATCACCACATGGCACAATTTAGACGGCTGGATTGGCTAGTAAAATAGTGAATTTAGGCTCTAAAAAGGGGTACAAAAGACCTTTTGCAGCCCTCACACGCTTACTGGTTAGAAATGGGAGACTATGCATGCGTTGGAGACCTCCCGCTGAAGCAAGGGTGTGCCACGTGTCATGCGGCAAGTAACCCATCACCAAGGGCACGAGTTCACCCCCACTTTGGCAGGTGGTCTCCCACAAGCGTGTGGGAGCTACGGTTGCCTTGAGGTTTGCTTGTTGTCTTGGCTCCGATCCTCTGTTGGGCATATGGGTTTGGGCTTAGACTTAGTTTTGAGCTTGGCTTGGATTTGGATTAACTAGGTGAGTTAATTGGGTTTGACTCAGTGAGTTGACTCGGCAAGTCAGGTTTCAGAATTCGTTGGGTTTAGGCTTTTAGGGCTTAGGCTTTGGATTAGGGTTATGACTAAGTTTTTAGGATTTTAATTGGATTTAGAGTTTGGATTGTGGGGTTCAATCATCCATCGAGACAATCCAATTTTGATCGGCTTATCAGTTTAGGGTCGAGTGTCTATGCCTTGCTAGTTCACATTTGATCCTTGAAAGTTTTTAGTTTTTTATTAGTTTGTTAGTACACCCACTGTCAGTTCACACTTCACTGTTAGCCACCCCCACCAGGGAATCGATACCAAGACCTCGATGTTGAAACGTTTGATCTTTAAAAGTTACCGGATTGTATTCCAGACGGACTCGAATTCCTCCTCACATTCCTTGATTTCTTTTTAATTCAGGAAACATCCATCTCTCAAACCCTAGCACTCATCGTGAAAGCACTAATTGTTTACGGAAAGTTTTCCATTTAAGCATAATTGTATAAGACGGCTTTGCCAAGCATATCTGGTTCTGATGTGGCTAGGTTGCGCTCCCACGTCCCTACCGAATTTACTCTCCCAGGGTTGGAAATAGCCGAGCTGTAGATTTGTATTTTTCTTTAGTCCTGCAACTTTGTTTATTGACCAGTCGTGTTCTCTGCAGTTCTTCCTCAGAGCCAGCCTCAACTCTCCGACCTACAACTTCGCCAGGTTAACCGCACGAAGTTGCGAGACGCTGCAGAGAGAAATTGGAAGAGGTTGATCACTCTTCAATCTCTCTACCGATCTGACTTATCTCCGTTCAAGCAGTGAGGTAGGTAGTAGGTAGCAAAATTTCTTTTCAAGTTCTTGTGCTCGGGTTTTATTTTTTCACATCTGATTGGAGTCTTTTGTTGCCCATAAATGGCTTATCTTCCTCGCCCTGCGAAGATGATCCAACTTCCTTCCGAGGCTAAGATAGTCAACTGGAAGAAGGCGGTCAAGAAGGCGACCGTTGTACCCCCGTCACAGCCGGCAGGGTCCTCCACTATTGTGGAGGGTAGATCAGAGCCCACTGCTGAGAGGCTCATAGTAGAGCAACCGACTGCTGCCGCTGTAAGTGAAGGAGCCCAAGAGGCCCCTCCTGAGATCCCTCCTCAACTGGTGGGTTTAGAGGTAGTGAACTTGGAGCCTTCCCCAACTCGGGAGGAGGCTCCCCCTATCGAGGAGCCCCCCACTGCCCATCTCAGGCCGAGGATGGTGGGGCTTCGGGACACCAGGCCCCTGAAGCCAACAGGTCGACCCCTTTGGGTCCAGGGTACCATATGAGGCATCTTACTCCATGGGCGACTAGGCATGCTCCAGAAGAGGAGATAACAACCATTTTGAAGGTCCACCGGATGTCCCTCATGACTGATTTGGCGGCAACCTTCTACAAGGTTGACCTCCTTCCCTTAGTCTGTTGCTTTTGTTTTTAAACTGTCACTTTCTTCTAACTGATTGTCCTCTGTCTTTATTTCTTCTATCAGGCCATTCCCGCTCTCCAAGCTGCCCGTCGATCGTTCGAGCGAGTGGCAGAGGAATGTGAGCAAGCGGAGGTGGCGCTTCAAGCCAAGGTCATCGAGGCTAAGACCCTCCATTGGGCTTTGTAGAAATCTAAGGAGGAGCATGCTGCTTTGAAGATCCAATTAGAATAAGCCCAGCAGAAGGAAGCCATGGCACGGACTGAGCCGGATGAGGTAAGGTTGCACCTCCCCCAGTCTGAAGGAGAGCAGGCTAAGGCAGAAGCCAAGGCTGCAGGGTTGAAGGCCAAGCTCGCCGAGCTGTTGACTAGGTCGGCAGAGGTTATGGCCAAGCTGGCTGAAGTTGAGGCCTCCACCCCGTCAATTCGGGCGGCCGCAATGGAGGAATATAAGGCTTTGGTGGAGCGGGCCGAGGAGGAGGTGGTATACTATAGCCTCAGCTATGAACGCTGCCTCCAGGATGTCAGAGGAAGATATCCCACGCTCAACTTGGACGGCGTAGGTGAAGAAGCTCCTGCAGATCCAGTCCCGACCAATGTCGAAGCCAAGCAGCCTCCTTCCCAAATGGACTAAGCCTCGCCACCCCTTTATACACTCGTAGAAATTTTAGTTTCTTATTCTGTAATGATTTCCTCTATCAATGAAAAGAACTTTTTTCATGACCGTTCTGTATGATGTTCTCAAGTAGTTTTAGTAGGTCGAACAAAGCAAAATGCGTTGGCTGAGTACTGTAGGATTGATAAGTCGATTAAGTAGTGGTAGGTCGCACATGGTAAAATCAATAGGTCGAACTCGTAGTAGTAGATCGAGCACTAAGAAGGACTTTCTTCCCTTAAACTAGGGGAAGTCCTTGTGGTCGATCGCATAGCTCAGATAGTCAAAATTCAAAAGAAATTCTTTTCCCCTGACCTGGGGAAGTTCTTTCATTGTAGAATTCATAGTAGAGGAGAATTGATACACCGACCAATTAGTAGTGGATCCAGCAGTCGATAGGAAGACTTTCTTCCCTTGAATAAAGGAAAGTCCCCATAGTCAATCGTGTAGCTTGGATAGTCGAAAATAATATTTAAAAGAAGTTCTCTTCCCCTGACCTGGGGAAGTTCTTTTATTATAGAATTCGCGAATAGTAGACAGAAAAACAATAGTAATGTTCCGAGCACTTTTTTCTCTTCAAGAGGGGAGCTCGCTCAAGTAGATCATTCAATCGACACGCTCTTGGTTGGAGGACTTCTCGAGTCCTCAAGAGTAGTAGATTTTCAAATGCTCGGCGTTCCATGGATGAGGCAGGGGCTGTCCATCTATATTCTCAAGTCGATAAGCTCTTGGTCGTGTCGTTCCTGTAATCTTGTAAGGTCCTTCCCAGCTCAGTCCAAAGTCCCGGAGTCGGGATCCTTGATGTTCTGGAAATTTTCGCGGAGGACCAGTTCTCCCACTCAAAATCTTCGTACCTTGACTCGGGAATTATAGTTTTGAGTGACACATTACTGATGGGCGGTGATTTTTAACTATTCACGTCCCCTCTTCCTCGAGTAGATCCAATCCCAGGGCCATTTGATCGGCATTTTGATTTTTGTCGAAGGAGTCGATGCGAGTAGTCGGGAGCTTTATTTCGACTGGTACTACGGCCTCCACGCCGAAGGCCAAAGAGAAGAGGGTCTCTCCTATTGATGTTCATGCAGTAGTTTGATATGCCTAAAGGACGTAAGGTAGCTCCTAGACCCAGGCCCCTTTGGACTTCTTGAGCTTGGTCTTGAGATGGTTCTTAATAATCTTGTTGGCTGCCTCTACCTGTCCGTCAGCTTGAGGGCGCCGAGGTGATGAGTATGCATTATGAATTCCAAGCCTTTCACACATACCTTAGAATCGTGCATTGTCGAACTGTTTGTCGTTGTTCGAGACAATAGTGTGCAGGATCCCATATCTGTAGTTGATGTTCTTCTAGACGAAGTCGGTAATTTTCTGCTCGATGATTTTGGCCAACGGCTCGGCCTCAGCTCACTTGGTGAAGTAGTCGACTATCATGACAACGAACTTGGTTTAACCCTTGCCCGTTGATAGCAGACCTATGATGTCGTTTCCCCATTGGGCGAATGGCCAAGGGTCAATCATAGGAGTCAGCTCCTCGGATGGCTGTCGAGGTATCGAGACGAATCGCTCGCATTTGTCACATTTCCTTGCAAACTGCTTAACATCTTCTTGGATAGTTGGCTAGAAATACCCTGTCGAATCACTTTGTGGGCGAGTGCTCTATCGCTTGGGTGATTACCCCAGATCCCTTTGTGGATTCCCTTAGAACATACTCTGCCTCATCGAGTCGGAAACGCCTCAGGTACGGTAAGGAGAATCCTCTTTTGTAGATGACGTCCCCTAGCATGGTAGACTAAGCTGCCCTGCTTCGAATTCTCTGTGCCTCGAGCTTGTCGTCGGGTAGCTTGTTCTCTAGGAGGTAGTTCATGATCGGGTTCATCCAACTCGGGGTCGAGACAATGGGAAGCAATTTATCTAGTTTAAGTCAGCCGATACTGGGCTTAGGTAAGAATTCGATAGGAGTCAATTTGGCGATGTCATCGTCGGCCATTGCGACTAGCTTTGCCAGAGCATCTGCTCGAGAATTTTATGCTTGGGGGACCAAGGTGACTTCACATTTACTGAATTTGCTTATAAGGTCTCTCCCTTCCTGGAGGTAGGTGATCATCTTCTCTCCCTTCATCTAGTATTCGATGGAAATTTGATTGACGATGAGCTGCGAATCACTATGGATTTTCAAAGTTTGGGCTCCCATGGCTTTCGCTAGCTTGAGCCTGGCGAGGAGTGCCTCGTATTATGCCACGTTGTTAGATGTTGGGAATCTAAATATTAAGGCATATTGTATGCAGGTCTGGTCGGGTGCCACAAGGATTATCCTTGCCCTATTGCCTTTAGAGTTGGAAGATCCATCGACATGAAGGGTCCATATATGGGGATTGATCTCTTCCCTGGTCTCCTGGAATTCTTTCGAGAGCTCGGAACTAGTAAACTCAACAATGAAGTTAGCCATTGCCTCACTCTTGATAGTAGTGCGAGGTCAATACTCGATGTCGAATTCGTCGAGCTCAATTACCCACTTTGTCAGTCTCCTTAATACTTCGAGTCTTTGGAGCACTTGATGAAGGGGTTGATTGGTCGAGTCCATAATAGCATGGGCCTAGAAATAAGGACGGAGACGACGTGATGACACGAATAGGGCCAGTGCAAGCTCTCGATGTTGGGGGTATCTGGTCTCAGTCTGGACCAGTGCCTTGTCGACGTAGTAGACATGAAGTTGCTTGCCTCTGACCTCTCGTATCAGTGCTGAGTTGACTATTGCAGCTGAGACCGCCAGGTAGAGCAGTATCTGTGTGTCCCTAGATATTGCTTGAGTTGTTGAAAGGCCTGATCACAGTCGTCAATCCATGTTGGTTTTGCTTTGCCTTTCAACTGTCAGAAGAATGGAAGACACTTGTCGGTAGCTTGGGAGACGAATCTGTTGAGGGCCGCCACTCCACCTGTGAGACATTGAATCTTCTTTGTCGTTCTGGGCGAGCTCATATTCAACAATGTCTGGATTTTGTCGGGATTTGCTTCAATCCCTCTCTGGTTGACCAAGAAGCCAAAGAACTTTTCCAAGCTTATTTCGAAAGTACATTTGTTCGGATTTAGCTTCATCTGGTACTTCCTCAGGATGGTAAACATCTCCTCCAGGTCAGCCACACGGTCTGCCACCTTGATGCTTTTGATCAGCATGTGATCAACATAGACCTCCATCGAGTGTCCGACCTACTGGGAGAACATTTTCTTGACAAGTCGCTGATACGTTGCTCTAGCGTTCTTCAACCCGAAAGGCATGACTCTGTAGCAGTATAGCCCCTTTGTCGGTGACAAAAGTCGTCTTCTACTTGTTGTGTGTGTGCATGGCGATCTGGTTATAGCCCAAATAGGCGTTCATGAAGCTGAGGAGCTCATACCCTACCGTATCATCGACCAGCTGGTTGATCCTCGGGAGAGGGAAACTATCTTTAGGACACTCATTGTTCAGATCTGTATAGTCGACACATACCCGCCATTTTCCATTTGACTTCTTTACTAGTACGACGTTGGCGATCTAGTTGGGTAGTATATTTCTTCAATGAACCCAGCCTTGAGGAGCTTGCCAACCTCCTCTCCGATGATGGCGTAGCGTTCTGGCTCGAATGCTCGTCGCTTATGCCTCACTGGTCGGTGATTGGGATCAACGTTCAGCCTGTGAACCATCACCTCCGGTCTGATGCCAGGCATATCTTGGTGGGACCATGTTGATGTAGGACATGGCACAATACATTCCTAACGTGGTTGGACCAATAAAAGGTGAGCCATAAATTGGCCATAACTTTTGATTCGGGTATTGTAACGGGGCACACAACCTATCCATCTTTACTGAAACGGGTCATCCGAGATGAACCGACCCTTTGTGGGACGCATCTGTCCGTTTCGTCAGAAAGCACGCGCTTTCAGCTAAAAAATGATTTTTTTTTTGAAAAATTATTATTTTTAGTAATTCCGATTTTTTTAAATATTTTCTTATTTTTAAAGTTTTAGATTTTCTTCCTTTTTATAAATAACTTGTAATCATGTTAGGATTCTTCTAGTAAATGTTTATTTGGAATTTTTATTTTTAGAAATTAAGTTTTAGAAGAGTTTTATTAGAATTAGGATTTTTATTAGAGTTAGGATTTTGCTATTTTTGATAATTATGAATTTTTTTTCTATATTAATGGTGTAATATGGACACATACACATCAGACAATCATCAATCAAATTATTACGAATTTTATTAGAATTATTTTTTTATTTTCTATCTCTTCTCGTGGATTCAAGGCATCTCTATGAGGACACCAGAGAAGTTCTGAGGATTCAGAATAGTCACCCCCCTGAGGAAGATGGTGCTCAACCTCTACACGTCATTCCTTGCGTCACATGCAAAGACGTCGACAAGTCATTTTAGTAGACTGACGATCTCTTCTTGCTGACCTGGGGCTAATAGTGGTTTGGACTGTGCGGGACAGGTTAGTCTCGTTGAGGGGGACAGGCACCGGGTCTTCCACGGGAGATCCTCTCTCATATAATTCTTCTCGAGGGTCAAGGGAGGTGATAACCATCCTGTATTGTCGCGTCCCTGCCCTTAATGTCGTGGAATAACATTGTCAAGCCTTGTGCTGATCACCTCTGACTTGCCCGACACCTTGTTCAGTCGGGAATTTCATGACGAGGTGGTAGGTTGACACTGCTGCCCGCATGATGTTGAGGGATGGTCGTTCTAGGATGACATTGTAGACATAGTGACAGTCGACCACGAGGAAGTTGACCATCATGGTAGTCTGGTTGTGACCTTCTCCTACAGTCACATGTATTAGTATGCTTCCTTCAGAGGTAACCTTTTCTCCTGCAAACCCAATTAATAGAGTTTGGAAGGGATGTAGTCAGGACCTTCCGATCCCCATTCTATCAAAAGCGGCAGCGAAGGGGATGTCGGCTGAGTTGTTGGTATCCACCAATATGCGGTGCACCTTATGGTTGGCTACTGTCATGGTCACTACCAGGGCGTCATCGTGCGGGTGATGGATTCCTTGGGCGTCTTCCTTAGTAAAAGTCAAACTGCAGGGATTCAACTTATGTTCCTTTGCAACCTTAATCGCGAGGTTGACGTGATGCTTTAGGCTTCTGCCACTGATGATCCGAGCATGGGTCCTACAAGCTTTGTTTGAGTCCCCGCGTCCTGCGAGTTCTCTGAATATAGTGCGAATCTCAGTCGTCACGTCATTGTCATTTTCGTTACTTTGTTACTCGTTCTTTTGATCTGGTTGCTCGTCCCTCCTCTTAAAGACGTACTTACATAGATCTTCCTTAAGATTGAAACAGTCGGCAGTTGTGACGCCCCGTCACTGTGGTCACATGTGGGCTGGCACACATGTGGGCGGGCCCCAAGATGGCTGGCAGGCTACTGTGTGGCTGGCAGGCTACTGTGCACACAGTGAAAGGTGAAGCTTTATCTCACATCGGAAGTGTTGTCTGAAGTTGTGGTGGTTATATGTAGAGTTGTCATCCTATACTGTATGAGGTCTTTTGGGGGAGTTCCCCGAGAATAAAACCGTGCGGGCTGTGCCCAGAGCGGACAATATCATACAGTGTGGGCGTGGGCTCTTACAAATGGTATCAGAGCCGAGGACGGCTCTGCCCTCGATGGGGGATATTGTGACGCCTCGTCACTGTGGTCACATATGGGCGGGCCCCAAGATGGTTGGCGGGCTACTGTGGCTGGCAGGCTACTGTGCACACAGTGAAAGGTGAAGCTTTATCTCACATCGGAAGTGTTGTCTGAAGTTGTGGTGGTTATATGTAGAGTTGTCGTCCTATACTGTATGAGGCCTTTTGGGGGAGTTCTCTGAGAACAAAACCGTGCGGGTTGTGCCCAGAGCGGACAATATCATACAGTGTGGGCGTGGGCTGTTACAAATGGTATCAGAGCCGAGGACGGCTCTGCCCTCGGTGGGGGATAATGTGACGCCCCGGTCACTGTTTCATGTCGGCGGGCACACGTGGGCGGGCACACATGTGGGCGGGCCCCCAAGTGCGGCTGGCAGGCTACTGTGTGGCTGGCAGGCTACTGTGCTGGGCGAGCTACTATTGCAGTTGACTGTAGCGTAACTTGTCCCACATCGGAAGAGTTGTCTGGAGTTGTGGTGGTTATATGTTGGGTTTCTCCCTTAACAGACATGATGCGTTTTAAAGCCGTGAGCTTCGGCAAAGCGGACAATATCATGTGCTGTAGGGGTGGGCCTTACAAATGGTATCAGAGCTGAGGACGGCTCTGCCCTCGGTGGTGGATATTGTGATGCCCCGTCACTGTGGTCACATGTGGGCGGGCCCCAAGATGGCTGGCAGGCTACTGTGTGGCTGGCAGGCTACTGTGCACACAGTGAAAGGTGAAGCTTTATCTCACATCGGAAGTGTCGTCTGAAGTTGTGGTGGTTATATGTAGAGTTGTCATCCTATACTGTATGAGGCATTTTGGGGGAGTTCCCTGAGAACAAAACCGTGCGGGCTGTGCCCAGAGCGGACAATATCATACAGTGTGGGCGTGGGCTGTTACAAATGGTATCAGAGCCGAGGACGGCTCTTCCCTCGGTGGGGGATATTGTGACGCCCCGTCACTGTGGTCACATGTGGGCGGGCCCCAAGATGGCTGGCAGGCTACTGTGTGGCTGGCAGACTACTGTGGCTGGCAGGCTACTGTGCACACAGTGAAAGGTGAAGCTTTATCTCACATCGGAAGTGTCGTCTGAAGTCGTGGTGGTTATATGTAGAGTTGTCATCCTATACTATATGAGGCCTTTTGGGGGAGTTCCTCGAGAATAAAACCATGCGGGCTGTGCCCAGAGCGGACAATATCATACAGTGTGGGCGTGGGCTGTTACAGCAGTAGTATGACCGTGGTCGCGGTGGAAGTGACAATATTTCTGTTTGTCAGAGTCGGTTTTCATCTTGCTTGGCCATTTTAGGAACTTATCATGCACTTTCATAAGGACTTGTTCAAGAGTAGTGTTCAGAGTGTAGGAACGAAATCTGCTCTCCAGTTGCCTGTTCAAGCGTTGACCTTTGTCCGAGTTGTCATCCCTTCTCCTCTTGCTAATGACTTGGGGCGACTCCTCCTCCTTGCATTTACAATCTTTAGCCGAGCTCCCTGCACTCCGAGTAGCCTTCCATGAGCGGAAGAGCTCTTCCGTGTTGAAGTACTTTTGTGCTCGGCTGAGGATTGACAAACATGGTCGGAGGGTTTTTACCAATCAAGAAGAGAAAGCGGCCCTCCCTTAGACCAGATATCATGGCGGCTAGGGCTATTTGCTCTGAATAGCTATCCACCTATATTGCTTCTGCGTTGAAGTGGATGATGTAGTCCTTTAACAGCTCATCTTCCTTTTGGGCAATGGTGAGGAGATGAGTTACTAGTTTCCTTCTATCTTTTCCACCAATGAACTGAGTGATAAATGCCTTGCTAAGTTGTGTGAAAGAACTAATAGACCTCGGCTTCAACTACCTATATCACTTCCATGCTCTTCCTGACAAGGTCAAAGAGAATGCTTGACACATTACCGAACTGGTCACACTGTACAGTTCCATCCATACCATGAAGGATTTCAGATGCTCGGATGAGTCCCCAATTCCAGAATAGGGAGTGATCTGCGGCATCTAAAAGCGGAGATGTCATAATGTCACCGATGAATGGAGGCGATGTCTCTTCCAACATAACTTCCATTGAGGTCGGGACCCGGGATCGATATGCTTGTCGGATGTCGCCAATCTAACCCTGTATCTCCTTGAGCGCAGCTTCCTAAGGAACCTCATTTTCAGCCATCACCTCGGGAGCCTTCCCTCGCTTTTTATTCTCCAACTTGTGGCACAGATCAAAGTCGGCGAGCATAGTAGTTCCCGCAGTGTGGGTGGGTGCCTGGTTATGCTGCACAGGTTGTTGCCTGGGTATGTGCGAGTAATGAGGAACTCGCAAAGGTCGAGATTGCTCGGTAGCTGCACCTGCTTCTGCTTCATGGTCGGGAAGCAGGTTCTGCCTCTTGAGTACTTGCATTATGCGATTAATGTTGCCGGTCAAAGCCTTGGCCTGGTTTTCCAAGGAGACAAGTCGACCTCCCCGATCGCAGGACCTGTGTTCGGGTGCTGCAGGGACAGAGTCAGCCTGGTATTGGGAAGGCGGATCTTGATGGTAAGCATGTTGTTCTGCCGGGGAGGGAGCAGTTGTAGCGATGGCAGCCAAAGCTTTCTTCCTCCCTTTCACCATTGTAGAACCGTTATACATGATAGGTGAGATGGGAATGGCTTCACTGTTGATTCCCATAGATGGTGCCAACTGTTGATGTTTTTATCTTGACGTCCTCACTAGACCACTGCGCACCTGCAAAAGCAAATAATAATGGAGACCCTGGCTATAGCAGGGGACCCTCCGATGCCAAAGTTAGGTCATGGACTCTGGGTTTAGTAGAACTTAGGGTTTTAATATCTGTATTTGTGCGTACCTTTCACCGTAGGTGAGACTCTTATTTATAGTCTCTTTTGTGCCAATGACGTATATGGCAATGCCTCCGCATGGTAGATGCGTATTACGGAAGGGATCTCCTTCCGAATGTGTCATAGTCATCTTCGTGAGATCCTCGGAGAAGATCTTAGAGATAGCTTCTTTTGATAAGATCTTCAAGTGGTCGGGATCCAAGGAGATCACAATAGACGATCAGGGTCGACCTTTAGGCCGTGGGGCCGAGGTCGACCTCCAGGTCAGAGGGTCGAAGTCGACTTCCTAGCCGGAGGGTCAAGGTCCCACAGATCGAGTCGAACTGTTAATTGCGGGAGGGGCTTTCTTCGAGGTAGGTCGGATCAATATTAATAGTCGTTAGCTGGTTACAATAGTGATTCTTCAATCAGAGCTGAGGTCATTGTTTGTGGCAGGTGTGCGGGCTGTTTCAGGGTCGAGCTCTTATTCAACCTCCTTTACTTACACTTTGTGTTTTCTCTCATTATAGTTGTCTTGGTCAGTCCATTTTTACCCTTAACAACTACTTTATATTCTTCATGCATCTGTGCAAGTTTTGTGGCTAATTTCAAAACCTAAATAAAGAAGGGTTATCTTGGGTTGGTACCCGGCATGAAACTTTTGGCATAACTTTCATCATTAATCCTGACAGCATAACTAAATGATATAGTAGAATGCTATAACAAGATTGTGTGTGTTGGAATAATCAGTTAGGATAACACTTAGATGATGACGACGACCATGGGCGGCCACAGATCAGATACGTAGGATCACCTTTCTGTCTATTTTCAAGGGAAAGTTTTTGGTACTCTGATTGTATATGACGTTTGATACACAGGCACCTTGAAATGGTACATGCAGCATATATCAACTCAAGTTAAACAGGCTAAATTGTGAACCCTATGGTCACTAGGTTAAGTTACAGTTTAAAAATCAGATTGGTTGAAAAACTAACCTCTGAATCGTGGATACTTGTTTCTTGAAATAAGACACTGAGGTCTTGGTGTCGATTCCTTAGTGGGGGTGGCTAACAGTGGAGTATGTACTGACAGTGGGGTGTGTACTAACAAGCTAACCCAAAACTTGGTTAGCTTTTTTCTATTAGAGTCCATTTGTGTGCTACTGATTAAACGGTTAGGACTTATAGACTATGGACCATTCACTATTTGACCAATCTTAGTCCATACATGCCAGATAAGGAGTGATGCTTCCCATGCCTCCATAGGCAATAGATGTGGCTTCCTCGAAAATAAGTACAATATGTTTTCTTATGATTTATTTTTGGTATATGAGATCGGTGTGCAATTTAACAGCAAATCAATGGACCTACCTACATCAGTACTGTGTCCTGCTTCTGGTCCAAAGCCTGATTTGACCTCGGTCATTTTTCTCTCTCAGTTCCACACCCCAAAAAGCTCTCTAAAGAAATGGATTATTAAAAAATAAATAAATAAGACTTCTGCAAAGGGACTGTGCACCCATTACTTACAAGGAAAGTGGCATCTGTCCCACTGCAAGCACCTTTAACTTCAATGTCATGATCACATTGATTTACCTTCTTTTTTTTTTTTTTTTTTTTTTCTCCATGGATGTTAACCGCTCCAACAAGAAAATGTAGAAATATTGAAGCTTCTTTGCCATTCGGATGAGAGAATTTATGGAGGAAATTGGGTTTAAATTTTACAAAAACTGCATGATTATTTAAGCTAAAAGGAATGTGCCACACCTAAAATCATCTCAAGCGCTGCTAATGTGGCCATTATGTTTTTTTTTTTTTTTGAAAGCTCCTACTAAGGTGGGAAAATTTCCAATGAAGCTCTGCTAATACCAAGTGAACTCATATTTGCCAAAGTGAAAGAGAAAGAAATGGTAGGGAGATTGGGCATGGTGGTTACTGAACCTGCTTGCTGCTGCCAATTAAGTATGATCTGGGCTGATTATCAGTTAGGGCCTTACTAGGGATTTTTCTTTTGTGCAGTGCTAGGTTGATTAGTCTATCCTCCCAACTGTTGGATTGTTGGGGGAAACTGAGTGGTTAAAGTAGTATCAGCCTATAGTCATACCATAACCCGGATCACTTGATTGATGGTTTCGAATGAGCCTTGCTTTGTAATTAGAAAAGGAAGGAAGAATAAGGAAAGATTTGGGGATTTGGCATTCAAACGCTCTCCAAAGCACAAAAGCAACCCTCTTTCTCATTTTTATTTTTATTTTTATTAATTATATTACCAAAGCCAAAACTACCATACGATGCTTACTATGAGCTACCAATCACAGCTAATCTCAAAACATTAAATAAATAAATAAATAAACATCACAAACTTTGTAATTCCATAACTAGCAACTAAGAAATTACAAAAATACCCCAGTTGATTTTGTCTCATATATGCCTCACAAGCTCTAGTCATGGGTAGAGCAATCCAAGCCATTCGAGTAGGTTATATGACCATGTGCCCAAATTACTCCCCTTGTTGGAAAGAACTCAGCCAAATAATTTAATGTCACGTGATCAAGTGGTGCTTTATGGCGTCTTCCTACATGGTCCCACGGCATCATCGTGGGTTGCAACAACCTCTCTCTCTCTCTCTCTCTCTCTCTCTCTCTCTCTTCTTCTTCTTCTTCTTCTTCTTCTCCTCTTTTTTTGTCAGATCTTTGGGGTCTATCACCCACAATTTGTCATGGTAGGATGCGGTCGGTCATTTCTATCCGAAGCCCTCTTCTCTCTGTCGAAAAGGCCTCCCTTGAGCTATAATCAAAAGTGAACTCCAACTCAACCTTGACATCCCTTGAGATTGTATGGTAAACCACACCCTTTCCATCACATAAATCATCACTCATGTAACGGTAGAGAGAACCATTCACCCATATCAAAAGATTCTACACAAACGAGAATATTCTCAAAGGTAGTGGCCAATCGCCATGAGATCATTTGATGTTATTGCATAGGTGGCCGCCCTATCAATATAAGCTTGAGGCTCAACCAACCCCATAGCAGGGAAAGGAAAAGAGGCAAGGGATCTTTACTGCTTGCTCCTTTTCCACGACTCGGTTTTTAGACTAGATAAGAAGGTGGCTGGGCTCTAACAAAGTGTCGAATCACTCAAGAGATGATGATGAGGACCCACCGGCTCCGCACCACAGATTGTTCCTTTCATAAAATCATAGGAGGATACACATTGTCGACCAGTTTGTCAATGGCATCGTGAAACTTTATGAACCTCATATTGTAGACCGGGTCTCGTCTCCTAGAGCCCTGTGATTAGGGGTGTACACAAATCGGGCTAGCCCGGTTAGCTCGCTCGACCCGGCTCGAAAAAGCCCGACTCGGCCTGACCCGGAACTGAGTTCGGGTCAGGATGGGCCAATTTTCTAGGCCCGAAAGTGAGTTCAGGCCGAGTTCGGATACCTCCCAGTTCAGCCCGACTCGGTCCGAAATCCGACTCACCCCGGCCCGACCCGACCCGGCCCGGTCGAGTGTGTGTGTATATATATATATATATATATATATATATATATATATATATATATATATATATAAAACCTAACCCTACCTGTCCCTTTCCCCTTTCACTTTCTGAGATCGCCCGACCCCACGGCCACGGTCCCCACCAAACCCTTCTCCTCTCTCCCTGCCCGACGACCTGACCCCGCCAAATCTCTCTAATCTCTCTCTCTCACGTCTCTAATCTCTGTCTCTCTCGTCCGACCACAGTCCAGCGCCCCCCTCGACACCCTCACTCTCTAATCTCTCTCTCTCTCTCTCGTCCGACTAGCGGGCGAACGCTGTCCAACCAACCGACCACAGTCCGGTGCCCTACTCGACGGTCTCACGGTCTCACTCTCTCAAAGCAATCTCCACCTTCTGAAGATGGAGAGGTGAATGAGTACGTATATGAAGATTTAAATAGCAGCTCGGGCTCAGCAGATGAATTTCCTCAACAGTAGTAGTCAGTAGTGTATGACTGTATTTAGTTTGTATAAAATGTTTTATTTTATGCTTTGTCAAATGTATGTAAATGTATGTAAATGCCCTGACTAGTTGGATTTTTTGTGGAGTCTATAGTTCAACTATCTAAACCGTTGATCGAGGGCCTTGTAATGGTACGTCGATTACCTGTCAAAGCCCTTCCCATGAACTTGCTGTAAGGTTCGAAACTGGCCCGAACTCGAAGGTTCGAAACTGGTCCGAATTCAGGTTCGAAACTGGCCCGAACTTGAAGGTTCGAAACTAGCCCGAACTCGGCCCGAACTCGCGTCGGGCCCGGTTCGGGTTGGAGATGTTGGCCCGGTGACCAGGCCCGGTCAGGTTCGGGCCTTGTGTGGCTGTTGAACGGGCCTGGACGGGCTGAGGCCAGTTCGACTCGGCCCGACCCGTGTACACCCCTACCTGTGATACTTGACTGGTGCTGAGTCGTAAGGCTGGGTGTCCCATGATATCACGAGGCTCTCCCAACCCCACATCATGGCGTGGGTCTCCGTCAATGATCTCGCTCTCCAAACTTGGAATTAGATACTCATCAAAGTTCGCACAAACCTTAATGGGAATGTAGTCATCAACGGTGCCATGGGAATGGGTGAGACTCCCAGAGACTGGCCAAGTCCAATGTCACGTTTGAACATGATGTTGATCAATGTACTAATGCTCCCTATCATCATTTCATGTGCCTTTTGAGTTGCTGATCCACCATAATAGCAAATGGCCCAATGCCTTGCGTTGATCAGGTGATTATCAGACGAACATACACCATACAAAATGGCTTAATTTCCTTCTTTGATGCACTGTGCCGAATGGCTGACTTGCCTTTGTTGATGGTGAAAAGACTGAAATATCTTGCACCCATGCAGAATGGTCTACTTGCTTCGTTGACGGTGCAAGGATTGAGCAACATTGCACCGTACCTAACGGCTCACTTGCCTTCATTGACAATATGAGAGGATCAAATGACTTTGCACCCTGACAGTGTGAGAACGACCAACCTTGCACTATGCTGAATGGCACACTTGCTTTTGTTGACGATGTGAGGAGATAGAGTGCCATGGCACCATACTGAATATCGTGTGCTCGGGTCACCTGAACTCCTTGTACATCCTCCGATGCATCTTTAGCCACGTGTGGAATTTGGACTTCCCTTGATGCTAGTGTATGGTGAATGTCTCTCCACCATGACAATGCTCATCCTTTGAAATGGTGAGAGGTCACCAACTCAACAAGCCAATTTTCTGATAATCTGTGGCGATCAACTGCTCACTCAACAGCGTCGAACAACTCTTCGAGATCTTCGACAAAGAGCCGTCCATTGAACAACAGAACCATGAGCTTGATACTATGATCTATACAACAAGTTTCTTCCCTCTCCTCTCTCATGCAATCTTCCTTCCCACGTGCCCTGAGAAATGCATGCAACGATGAGAGGAAGCATCCAAACAATCCAACCTTTTCAGCTCCATCCATCTGTGCAATAACAGGCGAAACACATGCACAAAGCTCCTTTAGCACGTCAAGTTGACACATGATCTAAGCATCTTGGGGATCTACCTTGACCTCCCCTCGCATCACAATGCACTTACACTTGTCGAGAGTCATTGCACAATCTCGTGCAAACATCAACATAAGCTGCAATCTTAACACATGTTTCGACACGTCACTCTTGCTCATGCCCTCCAACTATCAATGATCATCACTCGGCCCATCACTTTGCTCCCTTCTCAGAGTCCAAATGACATAATAACCCTCGCCTCAAAGGCCCTGATCATGGTAGTGCGATCCAATCCATCCGAGCAGGAAATGGCCAAATGTCCACACTCAATCCTCAGAACCCATGATTAGGTTGATCTGCCCGGCCTACTTTGCCTAATTTTGAGGCTACAGTACGTAAATGGAGCCCACCTGAATGACAAATCAAACATCATCCCCTTGAAAAAACGCAGTCACATCCAATGAGGCATTTCGGTAGGGCGAATCCAAGCAAGCATATGCACAGCTTCAGAATGGCCAGCATTACCAGCATTATTTTTATCAGAGTTCTGACCCTGTTTGGGCCTACAAACGGTTCACCAACTCTAGATTTCAGCATCCAAAATCATTAATGTAAGTTGGTGAACCTGGTAAAGCTTGAATAGATTTTAAATAAATGATAATTTATGAGAGAGAGAGAGAGAGAGAGAGAGAGAGAGAGAGAGTTGCCAGTTCAGTTTCAGAGCATGGCTTCAGAGATGACGAGGGCTGAACTCTGGCATAATGCCCTCTTAGCCCTCACTGCTAGTTTCAGCGGCAGAGGTGATCAAATGCCAACCGTATCTGTTGGACGAGAGTTTGTCTGATTGCCTGTCCATTCACCAACCTCTTCTCTAGCATTTGATTGGAGAATGTTCGGAATTTGGATCTCCAATGCTAGCAATAATGGAGGTTTGATGCTGAAAGCGAATCAAGTAGACAGCTGTCCAAGTTGTGAGCTGACTCAGCAAATTGTAAGCTTACCTTCTCTGATCTCGGTTCCAGCATTCATCATTATCAAGCTTCTACAACCATAAAGGGAGAAAGCGTAGACAGAAATAAAGCTGCAATATAAGTGTATGCATTTTCTTCAATGGTAATGACTACAAGCATGATCCCCCATTCTGCATGAACTCACTCCCTGAGCAATTATCACAAACCAGTATGCTCAAAAACACAAGAAATTTTACATCACAGAGCAAACAAAAAGACCTTCTGGTCGGGGCATTTTAGACTTGTATCGATTGTGAGTTTGCCTTGAAGCACAACAAGATTGGAAAGTTTACCAAGGTGTGCTCCATAGGTGGCCATGCATCAAAACTACAATTTGCAGACGATTATTGCCAGCAAATCCTATACGCATCTGGGGAAGTAGCTTTGACCCACGTACCCTCCAGCCATCGCCCTTCTGACGTTGGACTCAAACATCTTTGGGTTGTCCCTCAGCACAGCAGCCGCATCGTGATTCAGGGGATCCTCATGATTGGGTTGCTACATGAAGGCAAGAAAATAGCAGGGTTAGGGAACCATAGAGTTGCACAATGCCTGGAGGGAGGCATTAGATGCGAACACTTTGAGGCACTTTAGATAATCCCACGACCCACAGTCTACAATGTGCAAAGGTTTCAAACAAGAGGAGACGTGCAATAATAATTGGAGGTTTTGTTTGGCCCAAGAAACTCTACGAGCAGGGCTCACCTGCTGATCCAAATCATTATATGGTAGGTTACATTGCCCATGGGAGAAATCCCCAAAATCTCCCACCAGACAGTACCATTTGATCTGGCCCCGGGTGTATGTGAACCATTGGTAGCAGACTACTGTAACTGGATGGCTAGGCTCTTTTCATAGGGAGAGTATGGAATGGCCCCTACCATGATTGGGCCACCAGACAAGCAATAGCTTAGTTGCTGAAAGGCCAGTTGCACCAATACCATAGCTTGGTGAAAGTGTGACGCACACATTAAATATATACTACAAGTTACAATCTACCAGACTAGAAGTACCATGATTAGTTCAGAGTATAGGACTCAAAATGAATCATATTATAGATCTTAGTAGAATATAATAGTCCAAGGTACTCAGTCAATACAACACCAAAGGTTGAGTGGTCTCCTAGACACCATCATCACCCTCAATGAGTATGACTGAGTTAGAGTTTTTAGGTTTTTTTAGTACTTTGTAAATAGCTTAATGCCAAAGCGTTCTATGCAAAAGAAAAAAAAAAAAAAAAACTATTCAACATTTAAAATGAAACACATCTCTTTGAGCTGCAATGGGCAGAAGGTACATGCAATTAGTTAGTGAAAAGAAGTAAATTGATGGAAAATAAAAGGACATTAGAAGGGTTTGTAAGCAATTGAAGCACTTTGGAGAGGTAACCACTAGAGAGGAGTCAAGAGGAACCACTTGAAAAAAGGAGTCTACGTTCTTGGAAACCTCCATGCATAAAGAAAATCCCAACAGAGCTTCTATACCCTGCTCTTCCCTAAGTAATTGCACTTAGTCTGTTTAGTATCTTACGATATCACTGATATCTCTGTTATCCCATCTGGGAAATATGAAACCTAGCTTTAATATCCATTTTTCATGACATCATGTAATATATCCACTCCCCTTTACAAGTTCTTAATCTATATTACGATATATCAATACTTAGTGCAATAACGAAAGGGATAAAAGGAAACTGACTCTGTTTTTGTTTCAAAAGTCGTCGAAATTTCACAAAATGGACTTTTTATTGCCAAAAAGAAAAATAAAAACTGCTTAGTACATTGTGAGGTGATTTCAGCCAGTCCAATCTAGTTTGTGGGAAGAAAATCTTCAAAATTTCTCCGAAATTGAGAACGAAAGCTTCTTGGGGTTAGATTCTAAAAGGTGTGTATTTTTAGTTTTGATTCGTTTTTATATGTTGTAAATAGTGTCAAATGGTAAGAAATCCATGATTTTTCATGTTTTGTATGAAAAGTTATAGGTTTGGAGCTTCGATTTCAGAATTTTGGGGAGATGGGCCAAGTCACGGAAATTTTGGGGGAAAAAAAAAATCCCAAAATTTCCCAAATTGGTACCAATCTTAGTGTCCAAACATGAAATCAAACATGTATATAACGTGATCTACACATTCTTAGCAATTTGGAAATTTTCCAAATAAGAAATCAAACATGCATATAACCTGATCTACACATTCTTAGCAATTTAGGAATTTTTTGGAAAAAAAAAATAATTATAAATAATTATAAAATGTTAAAAAATAAATTTCATTTTTCAAAATCTACAGGTATATTTCTAGTCTTCTACTTCTTTTGCTTTTGAATGTAATGTGTGCATTCCCATACATGTCTTCTTACATTTATAAATTTTATGAATTGACTTTGAATATAGTTGAATCAGTTTAGTTAGCGCATAGATTAGGACCCTATACAAAAGAAACTCATTCACTTGTTTCTTGTGAGTTTTTGATTTCTAAGTATGTATTGGTGTCTTTTTTTTTTTAATAATGCCTGAAGTTCCATTGAAAAATTCAACCAATTTCCCGATGCTTCCCAACAACGGTGATAAATTACTGATGGGGACATCTCGCGCACACGCACGCCCCCCCTACACACATACGCAAGGAGGAGGGCCCCACCATCGATCTGGGTCGATGACGACGTCTAGGGAGGGCCTCCTAGTTAGAGGATTGTGTTTTGGTTCCTTGGAGTGGACCCGATCGTCATGTGGATCCCACCATTAGATCTCATGATCGTGGCCCACTACTCTAGATGATCTAGTACTTTGAGTTTTGCTTATTATTGTTATTAGGAATATCATGGACAATTTAGATTGCTTTGATTACTTATTATTTTTGTTACTTCGTCTCTAAGTAATAGGGTGCGCACATGGCGCAGCTTTTGGGATATAGGTTTTTCTTATAAATAATCAACCCTTATAGGTTATTTTTCATTGAATATTATGAATAAAATTCTGCGTTTTCCTGCTTCTCTAATTTTGAGTTGTGGAAATCTAATTGGGTGCGAAACCCTCCCTTCTTCGAAAGGCTAACTACTGTGGTGCGAAGTCACACCCATCCCAAATCACTCTCATCTCCTACCATCTATAGTCATCATCTCTCATAGTCATCCACTCTTCAAATCCACCTTTATTTTGCAGTCAATCCTTATCTACAACAGATTTCCAGAATCAGGCCCTGTAGGAGGACCGAAACTTCGGCAGAGCACCGTGTGCTCAAACCAGTCATCCGATTGCCCTGAAACTTGGTGTGTGGATGACCCATCCCTGGCTGACCAACCCCTAGTTGGCCCTTTTTGGGTTCGTGGGCCCCATGCACATGCTTCAGGCCAGCCTGTTGTCCACACGTGTGGACTGATTACAGGTTCTCTCTCTCCTCTCTTTCACTCTTCTATCACCTTATTTCCCTAACACTAACCCTAAATTATCCTAAATCCCAAGTTCTATTCCCCCTTTACAACCCTAGGTTTTCCCGAATTGAAACATATGAATCCCTTGGATTGGGGAAATAATCATTTGCATGTGTGGATGAATCTACTCTCATTTGATTATTGTTTGGTCTATAATTTTAATTGATCCATCCCTAGCATGTGTAGGCTTGGACCCTTATAGATCCCCCTTGTTGAATGCTTGACTTTATGTTGGATGTGGAATTTTTGTGAATGTTTCTAAATTAGTATGATCTAAAGTCTGAAATCTTGCATATCATATTTAATTTCCATGTCCTGCATCAATTACGTGATACAACCAATATATCCCGTGCAATTATCGATATGTATCCGTATCCTAAGGGTGCGATGCATTACATGATAACAATAGAGAAAACATTGGTTGCACTCAAACTACAAAGGTCACAAGTCTCATGTAGCTTTTGCTTTATTCAATGGATTGCTTGAAGAAAAGCTAGAAATCCAACCTTAAAGGTGGGCATTCAGCTTTCATTCCATCGATTTCTACAAACATTTCCCTGCTATATGTTCTGTTTATTGTTTAATGTGATTTCTATGAATGGCTTATTGCTTGGAGTTCTTTGATTCCTATGACATTATTTCAGTAAAAATTGAAATCAACTTGTGTGGTGTGATGCATGTGGATTTAAGCGTGCATTTTTACTTGTAACATGAATACTGCAAGCTCAAAACACTATTCTAAGAGAAACCACAAACAACAAGAAAAGAGAAAATAGTCCCACAAGCATCGACATTGCCTATCTGCCCATATTTTTCCATAGCAGCCGTATGTACCAGCCGAACTGGTCGAGACTGAATTTTGAGCATTGCTGATTTACATATAAATACCGTATCAACACCAATACTGAATACTCCAGACAATACACTATGTAGAGGCTGATATTTTGAACCATGATAACAACAATGCAAATAAGTTAATGTCCTTCCAGAGAATAAAAAGAAGTTACCGTGAAAAGATGATTCAAGCCATATATGATAGTGTTTATGTTGAGAACGGGTTTCCAATCTTCACGCAGAATGTTGAGACAAACATTTCCTTCCAAATCGATATTAGGATGGTACACCTATGATAGAAATATTGTTAGGTCTTATGCTGCATAGACTGATCAAGAATATTAATAGAAACAGAGAGAGCAAAGACACCATGAATGAACAGAATCAGAATCATACCTTCGTCTTGCACTTGACCTTCGGTGCCTCGTGAGGATAGATAGGAGGGACTTGGAAAGTAAACACAAATATGCCACCTCTGGCAATAACGTGAAATGTTAAGCTAACATTATAATGGTCACGGACTCATGGTGGTACCAAAAACTAGACGAAGTAGCACAAAAGATAGAAAAGCGTGTATACAGGGGGAATAAAAAGAGCAAAAAGATTTGACAACCTAATTATATAATTTTGTTGTCAATAACAAATCCTTTGATATGTTGATGAGCGGCGAAGAAGATCACTTACAGATAATATCCTTCATCGAGACGAATGCTGACCTCAAAGTTCATAAGATCATCCTTGCCATTAGGAAATGATATGGTAGTTGTTTTGGGCAGGTTCAGCTCACTAATATCTTTGAAATAAGAAATATCAGATATCACGAGAAAACTCAGTATTAGAGACTTGCAATACTAGGAAATAAATGGCTTGGCCATATGACAACCTATTTTATAACTCAATGACAAATATAAACAGGTTAGCCTAATTGGGAGAAGGTAACAACAGATCGCAAAACTAGATGACAATTGACCATGGCAAGTAAGCCAAGTATGCAAGAAGCTTCACTCAGCAACTTTTTTATGACAAACTATTTCATCAGTAAACCAAAACAACTTTGAATGGTCCAAACTCCAAATCCCAGTGAGTACTCTAGAAGCTTCTTCAAAATACATCCTCGATAAACACTCTTAGGATTTTTCCTAAACATCTCTTGTTTCTACTTGCAATGAACATCAAATCTTTGTAAGGAAAACAGATGCTAAGAATTGGAATATCTGAGACGAATGCCAATATGGTTCCTTTTCTACCATTCAAGAAAAGTTTTTTTTTTCTCGTCTCTGGTTGACTTCCAATTGTATCTGTTCATACCAAGCCAGCTTAAATGCAATATATAGCCCTTGAACAACGACGTAGTAACATGCCATCACCTTCCAGGCAGATAATGGATGCTAACGAGTCCTCTTGGCTTTTCCTTTGCATCAGTTTGAGGCAAAGTCCAATAGGTTCTCCACACTGCTTGAATGATACGTGTGCTCCTTTGATGGGGAAGTCCACATGAGTGGAACTGCCTAAGAGCTATTCAAAGGAGAATGCCTAATGAACATTTCCCCAGCTATATTACTACTAGGGAATTTTACAAAACTCTACCTCATTAATATGGTATTTACATCCCAGTACCTTTTTCAAAAAGGTATTCAACAAGCTACCCCATTATTTTTTTTATTTTTTTTAACATGACTGAAGCAGCAAATTTACGAGTATAAAGACCAAAAAGATTTACAAAGCCCCCCAGTATTCTGGAAACTGAACAATGATCTTTGATGCTAGCACCCACTCCATTACATGAAATTTCGCCCTTTAGAATGCCTACAAAACCTGCCCCTTACAATTCTTAAAACATCGATCATGCCTTTCAAATCATAGAGCCCAAATACCTGCTAACAAACTGAAACGCCACATTTCCCCCCCAATCTTCCCCATACAGCCGCCATGACATGACATAAGGAAACCATCAATGGATCTCGACGATACCCATGCAACTCCAAATAAATTGGAAAAAAGATCCCACAGTTCTTTCGCAAACGAGCATATCGAGTAAATGGGTGATCCATAGTTTCCTCATCTTGAAGGTATAAAAGACATGCATTCCGCGTAATAAAACCTCTTCTGCAAAGATTGTTTAAAGTTAGCACCTTCTTCCTCCCCACTAGCCATGCAAGCACTGCCACCTTTGGAGGAGCGTCATATCACCAAACAAACGTCGTCAGACAAGTCCAGGCTTTAGACGCATCTCCACTGATGAACATATAGAGGGATTTCACTGAGAACTTATCAGATTTTTCTTTTAACCATACCATCGAATCAACTTGTGAGATTACCATAACCACGTTTGAAAGCAGCTCAAGCAAACTAATAAATTCTGCAATTCTTTCCTCTACCAGGTTCCTTCTCCACGGCGGAGCCCATATTACTTTCTCTCCCACAATAGAAAAACAACTAGCCACCCTCAGATCTGCCTCAACTGAAATCCTCGCTAACCATAGAAAAAGATCGCTCAAAGATGTTTTGCCGGTCTCCCCACACATAACGGAAGGCCAAGATATGATGTAGAAAAGGAGCCAGCCCTACATCCAAATATAGTGGCATACATATCCAGCTCCTCAGGAATCTCCACCCCCAAAATCTCATTGTTGCTAATATTAACTTCTAAACCCGAAACTGCCTCAAAACTGATAATAATCGCTCGAAGATTTTCGACATTTAGAACATTTGCCTCACAAAATAGCAAGGTATCATCTGTGTACTGCAAATAAGAGACTTGGAAATCTGAGTTGTCCACTCTAAAACCTTTCATCAAGCTCAGCTGAACCCCTTTGTCTATCATTTTGTTCAAGCCCTCCATGATAATGACAAATAAGTATGGGGGACGAGGATCCCCTTGACGAAGACCTCTTGAAGCTGCAAAGAAACCATTTGAGGATCCATTAACCAGAATTGAGAATTTTGCCAACCTCACATATTTTTGCATTCAGGACCGCCATTTAGCCCCGCATCCCAACCTTGTTAACATGTAATCTAGGAAGTTCCAATCCATGATCATATGCTTTTTCGAAATCTAACTTACAAACAATGTATTTTGACCCCCTTCTATTATAAGAATCAATGCACTCGTTTGCCACCAAAAAGATATCCGTTGTCTGTCTTCCTTTCATAAAAGCCCCTTGTGAGTTTAAAATGACTTCCCCCAACACCGCACGAAATCTAAAAGCGAGCGTTTTTGCCAAGATCTTGTATGGGTCCTCCCAATAAGGTAATGGGTTTGAAGTCCCGTAGACTTTCGGCACCTTCTTTGGGGATAACCGCTATAAATGTATTCCCTAACTCGGATGCAATACATCCTTTCTCATAAAATTCCTTTATGAAACCGAACACATCCCTCATTACCAACTCGCAAAACCTTTGGTAGAACACAATCGTAAAGCCGTCCGGTCTGGGAGCCTTATTGCTTCCCAATTCTTCCACTACTTGTTTAACTTCCTCCTCCGAGAACACCTTTTTCCAATGAGTTCACCGCTTGCGATGAGATAGAAGCAAAAGCCAAATTATCGAGCAACGGTCTTTCCCAATCTTCTTTCGATAATAGCCTCCTATAGAAATCAACTACAGAAGCACATTAATGCAAGGGCATTTACCGGGCTCGAGAGGGGTAGCCTATGGGATGTGGGGACACACTCAGGGTGAGCGGCCCATGTGAGGCAGGTGGCTCGTGAGAGGTGGGCCCCACCCGTGTGAGGTGGGTAGCTCGTATAAGGCAGTACCCATGTAATTTGGGGCCCACAAGGGGGGTTCGGCCGAGGTCCAAACCTATGAGATGTGAGGCCTAGGCTATGAGATAAAGGGATTGATTCACCATGCTCTAATAGTTCGAGCTTTTAGAGCAAGTGGTTAATTGTCCTGCATCAAATTGATGAGCACATCACGTCACGTACACCCTTACGTATGTATTAAAGGAGGAGACGTGTTGCGCCGATTTCTCTGTGACTAAACGAGTACCTGTGATCGTGCTGAAGGCCTCATGTGCATGTGCGAGTATCTAGAAGACCCCACACTGGGAAGATACACATGAGCTGCTTTATGGAGTGATCCAGACCGTTGGATCGGAGGGACGTGACGATCGGGCCATTGATCGTTAATCATCCACATCAGTTTTACACTTTATCATATTTTAAGATTTGGTTTTTGATTATTTTATATTTCGACACATTATGAGTGTTTTAGTTGATTTATTTAGACTAGGGCTATTTTCGTTAAAGTTCACAAGACGGGGATTTTTGTAATTTTTAAAACTTTTTGGATCTATAAAAAGAGGAGGGTGTGTGACCTCTCCCTCATTGAATTTCGTGATAATAATAATAATAATAATAAAAGAAGCTTTTGTTTTCTTCTCCCATCTTCATGCGATTTGAAGATACTTCCATGCGATTTGGAACGAAGATTGGTGCGAGGCTAATCTTTTTCAACAAAGATGCGAGGTCTCCATCTATCACCACACCGTCTTCCTTTTTCTTCCCCATCCAAGTATTCTCTTCAAGTTCTTAATTCTCCCTTCCCAAATCTTCGTTTTCTCCAAAACCCAACTTTCCCATACCCATCCACAAACCAAACCCTAACCGCCCTAAACTCATCCTCCCACGCCACACATGTAACCGTACGGACACACATGTGAATCCCACCTGCTCCTTTTGGCTTCCCGCTGTCATTATATCAAACCCCATTCTTCCATCCCAAAACCCTAACCCTAAACCTAAAATCCTTAACTTTCCCCAAATTACCCAAACCCTAATTGTCACCCTGGGTTGTATTAGGTTTCCTATTTTGAAATAGACTATATCATATGCTAATTGGATGTCCCTACATCCATTAGATCATAGTTTAGTTTTATTTAATGATCTTATGTTACGATGTTTGTAGCTTAGGCCAGGATTACACATGATTTTCTTTTGATTTTCATGATATTTGTGATGAATATAGTGATGTGTGTTTTTTTGTTAAATATCTTAATTCGATTATCTGATCTCACATGTTACTTAATTCGTGCATCGGTCCTGCATCAAATTGGTATCGGAGCAGGAGGTCTCGGGTTCGAGACTCCTCACCGGGGGTGATTAATGCAAGGGCATTTTCACATCGGGCTCGAGTGGGGTAGCCTGTGGGATGCGAGGACACACTCGGGGTGGGTGGCCTGTGTGAGGCGGGTAGCTCATGAGAGGCGGGCCCCACCCATGTGAGGCGGTATCCATGTGATTTGGGGCCCACGAGGGAGGTTCGGCCGAGGTCCTAACCCATGAGATGTGGGGCCTAGGCTATGAGATAAAGGGATTGATTCGCCATGCTCTAACAGTTCGAGCTTTTAGAGCAAGTGGTTAATTGTCCTGCATCACATATACCTTTGTCTTTCCCTCAATTCTTCCTCTTCCACCATGAGAGACTTAATCTTGTTAACACTTGCCATAACATGAAAGAATTTTGTATTTTTATCCCCCTCTTTCAACCAAAGAGCCCACGATCATTGGCGCCATTAAATTTTTTCCTCTCTCATTCTAGCATTGTCTTTTACACAATGTACTTTCGCCATGCTCTCTCCTCTTCCAACAATTCTACTCACTTCTTTTACATCAAGGATTTATATTTCTTGTAGAATTTTCGCAGATGCCTCCTCTCACCCCCCCTAAAACCTCTTTCTTACATTTACAGATTTCTTTTTTTAACATCTTTAATTTCTAGAATAGCACAAATTCTACACCCTCCTATATCGAGAAAGAGGACCTCCATTCACTCACCTTATTCGCAAACCCCTCTATTTCTAACCAGGATAGCTCAAATCTAAAAGGACTGGGGCCTTAATCTTTCTCATCTATCCCTAGAAATATCGAGCAATGATCAAATATCGGCCTGGGCAAGCCTCTTTGATGAATCAGTGGCAATTTCTCCACTCAATCTGGAAATTCTACACCCTCCTATATCGAGAAAGAGGACCTCCATTCACTCACCTTATTCGCAAACCCCTCTATTTCTAACCAGGATAGCTCAAATCTAAAAGGACTGGGGCCTTAATCTTTCTCATCTATCCCTAGAAATATCGAGCAATGATCAAATATCGGCCTGGGCAAGCCTCTTTGATGAATCAGTGGCAATTTCTCCACTCAATTTGGAGAAAGAAGGAATCGATCTAACTTTGACTTTATCGCCTTAGTTTGTCCATCCGACCGTGTAAGTTTAACCTTGCCCATAGGTAAATCAACCATCTCATTCATGTGGATCCAATCTAAAAAGTTCCTCATACTAGTAGTTATCCGCCCCCCATTTGATTTTTCGTGGACAAATCTAACTACGTTGAAATCCCCTCCCATACACCATGATAAGCACCATTTTCTCCTACACATCCAATTCTTCCCAAAATTCAGATTGGAGTCTCGCTCGACATGGCCCATAAACCGTTGAAAAAGGCCATCCAAAACCTAAGGTTCTTTAAGTAGCGAAAGATTGAATATCATCCCCCTCCCCCAACCCGCCCCCCCCCCCCCCCCCCCCCCAAAAGATTACCAAAGGCTGATTTACCTTCCCCTAAACAACCATCTCCCTTGCATTGTTATGATTTTTATCGAAAGTATCCTATTGAACTAGTTGTTTGCCGCTTCCGCTTTCTTCTACAAATTCGAATAGGACCACATACTTCTCCAGCCAGTTGCCAAACGTCACCCCCACTAAACGTGCAATTTCCACTTTAACCAGTATAATACACTTCATACCTTGGGCCATAGACATTTTTCTGTTTTGAAACTGAGGCAGATCGCAAACTACATTCGCCCCGTTAATTTCCTCCAGAGACACTGTCGATACTGCTACTGCCACCATCTGTCGTTAAATTGCCAACGGGGTTACCATGTCAGCTTCCTCCATCTCTAAATTGCCCTGTGTTATCAATCCCCTGCCGCAGTTGGGTACTAACCTTAGTCATCACTGAAACTAGGATGTTTGGGTTTCAATTTTCCTTATCATTGTTGCCTGTAGAGAAGGAATCGTCGTCAAAATCACTGTAGGGAACTAGTTGAGAGGCTATGAAGCCTTACCAATCTAGAGAAGCTCTCTATTGATGAACTGCACCCTCGCTATAACCTGACCCCATACGTTCTTGCCCTAGGGCTTCCTGTACACCTTCCCTGATAACACAATAACCACCTGGGTGAACTTCATTTGGAGTTCCATGGGGATTGAAGGTCTAATTGATGGTTCAATCATTCGGAGTGGAGTTCCTGCACCATCCCTATTCCTAACTCCCTCCTGTAGACTGCTACTTATTTTTGTAGGTTGTGGCTTGAAATCGTGTTGTAGTTGCTTAGCATTGGCACACATGCAAAAGATTAAGTTACTTTCGCACTGTGTGAAAGTCAGAAGAAGCTCCGCATGTGACTGGAAATCCACACGAGTCAGAGACTCGGTTTCTTTACTTGAACAACACATTCCCCATCGCACTATCTCAATCTTGATCATATAATGTTATGGCAAGGGTTGTGCCACTTGGCACACATGCATTAGCCACCTGTCCATCGACCTCTCCTCTCTCATTAGTGTTGTGCCGGGAGACGTACTTTTTTCCCTCTCTTTGCCAAGTGTTGGATTTTCCTCTTCTTTCTCTGCATTACTTTTTGGAAGACCAATAGGAGCAAGGCACAGAATCGTTTCAACATTCGATACTCCACAAGAGTATTTTTGCTACATACCTTCATCGTTTCCTTCCACTGCCATTGACAGAATCCTGCATACTCCACCTTCTGATGTATACTCCTCCTGTTCCTGGAACACCTTCGTCTCCTCGACTCTTAAACTGATCAACTCCAGGTACGATTCAAGTTTCTTCTTCCTAATCTGCAACCTTACAAACCACAATTCATCACTGTTATTCGTTCAAGGATCAATCGACAACACAAACCAGATACATGCTCCAATCTCGTTGAAGATGTTGTCTATCTAGAATTCCATCGGAATATTCCATATTTGATACCAGTGGTCCTCCCAAACAAAAACTAATCATTCTTCACATTTCTGAACTCTTCTCACAGTGACATCTCGGCACTCTTTGCAAGGGGAGAACACCATGTTTGAATGTTCTTAACAACTTAGAGAAACTAAATATAAATTATCTTGGATACTATTCACCATTATATCCTCTTCATCCACCCCCCTGCAGTTTTTGGTTAACCAAACCACCATTTCCTCTTCCTTTAGATTCGGTTTAACTGAAGCAACCGGTCAAAATTCAAAGGTCCTCAGGGAATCCTCTAAGATTTCTTGTTAATATAGACATCTGGCCCCTCCTTTGTAAGCACCTTCCACACGCACTTCTCTGGTGTGGGATCCTCTGCCTCCGGGAACTTTATCCCCCGGCTTGGGTCATTCATCACAGCCTCTTTAAAGGACCTTCCTGTTTCCAAGTTGAAAGACAATGGAGCATGGCCCTGCGACGACAACACTACTTCCCTCGGGTTTGTCACCATCTACATTTTGTTTTCTAACTTCCCTTGCTTCCTCTAATTCTTCCCTTCTTTATTCTTACGTTTTGGGATGTACTGTGCTCATTGTACACTTAGCATACCCCCAAAGCTTTCCTCATTCAACAATTGAATCGCCCTTTCGAGCTCCTCGGAACTCATTCGAATGAAAGCGAAACCTTGAAGATTGGGAGAATTCCTCTCTCAGAATGACAACCACCATGAAATAGTGTACTATTGTGGTTACAGTGGCCATAACGGTGCCCACCGTTACCGACACGCCCCCTGTAATGGTCAGAAATTTTTTTGTTCTAAAAAAAAACCAAAAAATAAAAATAAAAATAGATCCATCAAATCCAAAAAATTCTAAATATTCCAAACATGCATTCATTTTGTAATTTTGAATGTGTTTATGATGATATAACGGTCCGCTCTTTGGTGAGAAAGTTGTATCAGGTGGTTTGATAAATTTATGAACCTAACAGCCTAGAATTGACTACAAAACTCATAAATTTAATTTTTTTAATTATCTAATACTAATTATAGATATATTAGAATGAATTTAATATCAAAATATCTCACATGTGTAGGTTCTTGCTAATTTTTAAAAATTGACTGAAAATTAAAAAAATATATATATACAAAAAAATAAAAATAAAAATTAGTTGCATAATTTGTAAAATGCACATTCATATGTTCTAATTGGAATAATGCATCATATTCAACCATAACAACATAGATTCAAAAAAATGTTATAAATAACTATTTTTGAAGATTTTCTGGAAAATAGCCGACGGAGCTTCGATTCAACAAAATCCTTGAAATAACTTATTTTGATCCTCAAATTCAAGCTACGAGTGGTTGGAATTTGCAGTAAAATAGTTTATGAAAGAATTTGAAAGAGAAAAGTGCCAAAAATGAGAAAATTTGCACCTTAAAAAGACAAGACAAAAAAATAATAATAATAAATAAATAAATAAAATAAAATAAAACACTACTCATTTATGACTGTTACGCCCTGACCATTACGGGGCAATAACGGCCGTTATGGGGCGTAGTAGCCGTTACGGCCCCCGTAATGACCAATCCGAGCCAAAAATTAAGGGGTCACTGTTTCGACCCCCGTATCGCGTAATGGACTCAGCTGTTACCATACGTATTGGTCGTTACGGCCAACATGTAACCGATTTGGTACACCTTGCTCCATGACCATCCCCGCCTGACCGAAAACTCTTTCAAAGTTGATCAGCCGCCAACCTATTAGGAAGCTCTCAACAAATAAGGTTGAATATTCCGAATATCGCCGGTGCTCCCCTCCAACCATACCTCTGCTGATTTACCTTCCTATTACAAACTATTTCCCATTTTCCCCGTGCATCTTCTCCCCCCACAATTTCAATAGGACCTCCAGTGCCCATCGCCACCTGCGTACCTCTCCCCCTCTGGAAGTGTTTCTCCCGATTGTGCTTTCCTACGGTTTTCTTTCTCCACATTTCCCTCAAGTCTTAAATCTACAAACTATCTAGCCTCGCCTAGAATGGATTACCCATTAATTAATTATCACTTAAGTACCTTCCATTAGATTTCTTAATAGAACTTGGGGTGTCATGCAAACAAGGGGTCGGTTGCTTGTGTGGGCCCACCATGATATTTATGTGAAATCCACGCCGACCACCTGGTGTCTCCCCATGTTAGGTCCAAGACCAAAAAATCATCCCAATCCATGATTCAAGTTTATTGCAAGATTTAAAACAGTGTATATGGCAACACTCACCCTCCAAAATGTCTCCCTTGGTGTGGCTCATCTGAATCACGGAATGTGTCTGATTTTCGGGCCCCAAGCCTAAATTTTGGGGTGGCATCTAGTGGTTGGAGTAGATTTTACATAATCATCACAAGGGGCCTTGTAAAAATCAAGGGTGGACATCTCTCTCCTAACTATTTTCGTTGGTCTGGCCTGCCTGAATAACTAGTCAGCTTGATTTAGGCTTGGGCGTAACATGGAATTATCTAAACTAGAGTGGATTTCATATACACATCATAGTGGGCCCCGTAAAAAATCAATGGTGGGCGTCCCTCTCCCAACTATTCCATATTTCTACTAATATATGGGGGGGGGGGGGGGGGGGGGTGGGGGGGGGGAACCGAATTTTACAGGACGCCCACCCTGATTTTTTACGGGGTCCACCCGGATGTGTATGTGAGATTCACTCCAACCACTAGACATGTAACCCCACGAAAGACCCAGGGCCAAAAAATCAGGTTAACATGTAATTTGAGCAGGCAACGCCAAAGGAAGCCGTTAGAAGAGACGTCTACCGTTGATTTTTACAATTATGATTATTATATGAAATCCACTCCAACCATTAGATATCACACCAAAATTTAAGCCTATGACCCAAAAAGCAGGTCCATCCGTGATTCATGTGGGCTACACCAAGGGAAACAGTTTGGAGGATGACCATTTCCTTATACGTTGTTTCCAATCATGTGGTCCACCTAAATCATGGATGGGGCTAATTTTTGGACCTTGAGCCTAACATGGGGTCATGCGTCTGGTGGTAGGGGTGGATTTCACATTAACATCACAGTGGAGCCCACCTGAGTGGTCAAAAATCTAACGGAAGGTACTCAAGTGATAATTACCTAATTAATGGTGTAGCTTATTGAAAACATTTTTTAAAAAGGTAGCGGGATGCAAATACTATATTAATGAGGTAGTATTTTGTAAATTTCCCTTACTATTAATACATCTAAATGCTACTCTTCAAAGGCATTTCAATCAAATGAGAGTGTTAATTGACTTTCTTGTAATTAGTCTACTATACAGATTTTCTATTATATCTCAATAAAATTGTTATTGTAGAAAGCATGATCAAGTGCCCAAATAAACACTATATAATTTTCTAGAAAAAAAAAAAAAAAAAAGGAAAGATGCACAATTATTTTAATTATCACTTGGCCAGGGGGTCTGAAAAACTCAAGAGCAGAAATTGGGTACAAATCAGAGAATATTGCTAGTATGTTCTTGTTTGTAGTGGGCAAGATAATTGCTCATCATCTTCACTGCTCTGGAAATAGCTTATCCGTTTGTTTTCAATAACATTTAGTTACCTTTCAAAAATTATCACACACAAACAAATATGGTTATAAGCCACCATTTGCACCCATCCTGATTAATAGAGGACCCTCCCTATCTAATTTTGGTATTAGAATATAGCAAACCTGAACTATCATAACACCAAAAGCAGAGAGAAAAGGGTGCCATTGTCCATGAGGATGCGTGCATAATTTATTATTTACTTTTACTAATGGGATGCCTGTAGATTTTGGTTCCCTATATAACTAGCGGCGAACCACTCGATGCATGTAGCGGTGTACATTGAGTCAAACCGAGTCGAGCTGGCCTCAGCTCGACTTGGCTTGGCCACTAGCTGACCTCAGCTCGAACTCGACTCGGTTCGGTCCTCGAGCTTGACTGACCAACTCGGCTCGGTTTGGTCAGCAGCTCGAGCCATTTCGAGTCAAGATCGAGCCGAGTTCGCCATTGCAACATTTTCACAAACACCTGGACTGCACCTTCAAAATCTCAGTGTATTTGAGACGGCAACAATGGTTTTACAGGTATTTTATCAAACACCTTCTAAGCAACATAAAAAATCAAGAAAAAAAGGGTGTTGGTTTCATATACATACCTTCCTTGCCACCAAACAAACTTCTTTGAGTCATTTCATCAAACACTTGGTGAGAGCAACGTCAATATCAAAGTAACCGAGTCACCGAACTGGTTCGATCCGAGTTCGATTCGAGCTGGGTTCGATCCGATCCGAGTCGAGTCGAGCTGGGGCCAGCTCAAACTCATTTTCGAGCTAAAAAAATCAGCTCAACTCGACTCGAACTCAGCTTCAACCAAAGTCGAATCGAGCTTTTTCGAGTCAAGTCGAGCGAGCTAACCGAGCTAGCTCGGTTCGTGTACTCCTCTAGATGCATGGGTGGACAACACGTGTTCGATCATAGAAGGTTTGAGTAAGATCCAAATCGTTTAGCATGTGTATCCCCCTCTAAGCAACCTTTGGCCCAAAAATCAAGTAGGGCTAGACATCATGTGGGCATTGACCCGATTGCTCGGGGTTGGATGATCTATCAAATGCTGGTTAAGTGTGGAGGATATAGGTTGTTTAAGAAGAGAGAATCGTTGGTTCCTTATAGTCATTTCTCTTTTCCTATCGTGACAACTCCTGTTCCCCCCCCCCCCCCCCCCCAAAAAAAAAAAAAACCCCTTGTTGCCTTGATTGAATTTTGCTTCGCTGCGCCCTGAATTAATCAAAAAAGCTTATTGATTTGATTCATCCCATTTCATTTGGGCGAGAGGGAGGCAGTGAGTCACCTGGGCTACGGATTTGTCGGTTGGTTGATTCTCGAAAGAACCTCTGGAAAAAAAAAAGGCCCTCGGGTCCCGACCCACAATGAATAGGAAGCGGGGCGAGGGGGTTTTGGGGGGCTTTGGGGGGGGGGGGGGGGGGGGGGGGGGGGGGGGCCTCTGTATATCGTGTTGGTGTTGTGCCTACATAGCACAGGTGCAAAACAAATGCGACATGGGAAGTTTGTATAAGATCCAAGTCATTCAGCATGTGGACACCACTTTTGACAAGCAAGGCCTGATGACATTGATCTCATATGTGTATCGTGTTGATGTGTGTGCCTACATAGATTACCGTCCCTTGAGTAGTCCATTGGATTACAGAGACTCCAAGTGGTTACTTGAATGTAGTCAAGAGGGAGGGAAGAGGTTACTAAACAAAGTAAAAAAGAACGAATATGTGTGTGTGTGTGTGTGTGTGTGTGTGTGTGTGTGTGAGAGAGAGAGAGAGAGAGAGAGAGAGAGAGAGAGTTGGAAGGAGCAAAGAGAGGGCTGCCACAAAGGCAGACTTTTTGTCCAGATGTTCCCTAATCTTCCTTCATTAGATGAATCCACTCAGCAATTAACTCTTTTTCACACGAAAGAAAGAAAGAAAAAGGTCTAGGGCAAAGACTGCGCTTATGTTTGTGTGTGTGTGTGTGTAGAGAGAGAGAGAGAGAGAGAGAGAGAGAGAGAGAGAGAGGGCAAGGAACAAAGATTTAAAAAGGTCTCAAGTTCAACCGGTTGGACTACAATTTATAGTCCACCCAGCAAATAACTTCTATTCTATCATGTGCATGCAACATCCAACCCTTCCAATAGGTTGTGCCGACCATGAGGATTAGCTTGCATAAAAATCAGCCACATCCACTCATTGTGTGGACCACACTTGTATTTTGTTATTTTTGTTATTTATCAATGGTTAGAAATTGTTTTCTATGGTATAATCCACCTGATAAATGGTTAGGCTGACTTTTAGATAAAATGATCCTTATAGTTGATCCAACCTAGTGGAAGGGTTGGATGTTGCACATACATGATCAAAGGGAAGTTATTCGCTGGGTGGACCATAAATTGTCATCCAACCAGTTGGACTTGAGACCTCTTTAAAAAGAACAAACCTTTATGTAGACGTAATTCCCCAGCACTTTGCTTCTTGACAGGTCCCCTTCCATTTGCAGTTTCGGCAGTTTCTCTCTGCTTTTCTTTCACTTTAAAAAGCTTAATCATTATTCCTTCAATCACAACAAATTAAGTTAATTTAGTATTAAAAGTACATAGAACTGTTGCTTCCAAAAGGAAAGAGATATGCTCCAAAAACAATGTCCAATAATTCACAAGTTAGTCCAATAGTGTCTTCTATGAAACAAACACACGTATTTAGTGCATATCCTCACCCCCACAAAGCACCATATCATTTCCCCCCCTCGATATGACGTTTACAAATTCTAAACAAACACCAAAGGAGGCCCCTAATCGGCTTTTTACTTGGTCATCCAATGTCTAAACAAACCACAACAAAAGTCAATTTCATCTGACATTAAGAGACATGTAAATCGCTATAATGACCTATTTACTTTACCGAAGTAATGGCAAAACAAACATCATATCATTCCCCCCCCCCCCTCGATATGACATTTACAAGTTCTAAACAAACACAAAAGAGGCCCCTAATTGGCTTTTTACGAGGTCATCCAATGTCTAAACAAACCACAACAAAAGTCAAATTCGTTTGACATTAGGAGACATGTAAATTTCTATAATGACCTCTTTACTTTACCGGAGTAATGGCAAAACAAACAGGCCCTTAAAAGAAATGGAATGTTCTAGTCTGCTAGTTTGGATTCATGCGTCGAGCAAGGGAAACAACAAAGGATGTCTTAAAGTTGCACGAAACGTGAAGCAAAGAGGCAACAGATTCAGATGAGGAGCCAGGGAAACTTCTGTTTCAAAATGTTAGCAATTATAAACAGCTAAGAAGCAGGAGTGTGAGCACAATTCCGAACTATGATTCAAAGCGGGAGTGGCACCGGATTAGAAGGATCGTGCAATGAGTATGCGAAAATCAATAAAGATTTGGGTCATGCAGACATGAGGAGGGCTTTTCATAATGATGGAGGGAGTTTGATGTGGTCTTATGGGGGTAATATGGAAGACAAATGCAATCAAAGCAACGGAACATGATATCATTCAGGGCATGGGAAAAGCACACCGAATTTCTGATTTTGAAATAGCATTTGTTACAATTGAACTTTTTCATGGTCATCTGTTGTGCCAAACAAGGAGCCTTTTGATGATTTTAACTAATAAGAGACACCAAGCCTCAAATCTTATGCTTTCAGAAAAAGCAAAGCTCAGAACTAGTATATATTTCTATGACAATAAAGTGCAAACTAAATGCACTATAAAAGTACATGCCAAAATATGTAAAAACACCAAACTCAAATGACCACATCTTCTGACCAAATAACTTCAAGGCCAATGACATAAAGAGCTATAGTTCTTTCTTCATCCATAATCAATCTAAGGGCAATGGGACCTTAAACAAGAAGACTAGAAACAATTCTCATTGTGTATGAGGGATTTAAGCCACCCTACCCATCCATGTAAGTTATTTTTCATATGACCTGTCTTAAGGTCTTTCAGTGTGTACTACACTGCCATAAACAACAAAGACATTTAAACTCAAGTTGCCTTAAAAACTTTCAAACAATAAATCTTGATGGAAGTGTGGAATCAAATCTCTCAGTGAAGGTTGCGGATGATGCAGTGATTGATCATGAATGGTAATTGATCGGAAATAAAAGCAAGAACTATATAAAAATATAAAGAGGCCCAAAATCCAATATGAGCAGGTGTAGTACAATTGGACATCTGCTTTGTACATTGCATGAGTGTGCAATAAAAATGTAGAAGCATCACCAATCCCAAATTGTAATGAGCAATGTGGAAATCAACTATAACTCTTAACCATTCCACTGCAAAATAGAACATAGAAGGCACCACAACTTACTATGTAATGTATCTTGATATATCTGCTTTCCCCAAGATATGGCAGGCACAACAGGAAATAGTGGCTTCTGCCAACAAACATCCGAGACACATAGACCGTGTTATAAAAAAATGAAAGCAAAATGATCTTCAACATGGAAAAGAAAATCAACGAAATGATTTGATTTATTTATGCAAAATTATGCTTTAGTGTACAACAATAAATAAGCACAATATCCGATTTGTAATCAATGAAGCGTGTGATTAGTAAGTCACAAAGCATGCATGCTTACCTTCTTGTAAATAAATCCAAACAAGTGTACAAGTCCTTCACTAAATAGACCAAACCGTTCTCAAATTAGTGGATGCCGAGTGAAGGATACAGCCACCAACATGCCCCAAAACTCCAACCATATACTGAGAGTTCTGAAGTCATCAGCCCTTGCCTGCTTTCCACTTTACCCGTGTTGGTGTAGTGCGTATCTTGCAGAGGATATGGCAAAAGTTTTACACTAGCTGCTTACCTGACAGAACCCTCCTTTACCCAGGGTTGGGACCAGAAATGAGAGTCAAAAAACTACATTGGTGGGCCTTCTACTAAAGTCAACATGATGTGATTCAACATGACCTCCACCAAATCACAAATGGACATGCAGAAGAGCATTGCCTAGGGATATTGCACAAAAAGAGAAGGAAAAAAAAAAAAAAAGGAAAATTGTAAGATTTGTTGCCATTTGATTAATGATCTTGAGCCAAGAGTATCCACATAGAAGGATCAAGGAACATGCTAGGGAGATGGTCAATTTGGACCATCGGATCTCTAGAAGCATGTGTAATGGACCAGATGTACGATTAAGGATTTAAATTAATGTATTCGGACAGTTGGATGATAGATGATGCATACAGGGCATTGTGTTTACAACTATCTAGAAGCAAGTCCACCTAAGACACATCTAAAAGGAAATGCAACTTGCAAGGCTGAGAGCTGGTTGCATTAGTTCACCAGGCTTCGAAAAACTCAGCCACGAATTTGGAAATCAGTGTCAGTGTTTGAACTTAAAAGCACCCCCATGTCACATCTTATTTGGTCTTAGTGGCAGTTGGTTATGAAGGCCTATATGCAGGATCGGTATCTCACTCATAGGATAGTGTCATACATCATTTGATTCCTTCTTTTGCTTCTTCACCGTCCTCCGGGTGCTGATTACCACTTCTTCCACAGTATTGGATTTACATGCATAAGGGGAGGAACGTCAATCATGGGTTCACTGGCTGTTCTGATTGCTTCTGATTGTTGTGTTGTCACCTTTGTCACTGCTGCCCTTCACGTTGCCACGTTTGTCATTAGCTAGTCTCTAACTTGTGGGCTCCGATTGTCTTTGAGATGAGACCCTCATGTCCATCTCAACCTTAACAGACACATTCAGATTCACCAATATGACTGACACACCTTCCTACACTCTTTTCACCTTGACATATGGCTCATCCACCGTGTCACTCTCAAATTCCTTCGTAGATCCGCTGGTCCATCCATCAATCATTATCATCACCTAAGCCTTATACCAACTAATTGGGGTCCACTACATGAATAATGTTCTGCCATTTCACTTTATCAAAGGCCATAACTCTAGTTAGACCATAAGTCATCAAGTCTTTTTTAGCCATTATATGATGAGTGAGAAGGGCCAAACATATTAGTACGACTAGGGAGTACCCATATGGAGTGCATAAGTACGTATAAGTACCCATTTATCCACTGTATATATCAACAAGACTTATTTCAGAAATAGACATCTCAACAAGAACAAGTTGGTAGGGTTGGACTGGATCGTAGATTGTTTTGGGACATGCTATACACTGTCAGTTGTGGGCTGGTTGTAGGCTGAGTTGGATAGGCTGGCTATTAGTGGACAGATTGTAGAGTAGAATGGGGCTAAGATGAAGTGGCAGATTTAGGTTGAAATTGTCCTAGAAGTGGACTGCTTAGAGATAGTTTACTGAACAGGTTCAGGGATAGTTTTCTAGGTTAATATTGAGCTGCAGTTGGCACTGAGATGTGGACAGATTCTGGCTGGTTTGAGTCAGTTTTAATGGACGGGTTTAAGGACAGTGGCGAGATAACTGTAGGTACTGCTGTTGAGGATTGTATAAAGGTTAGGTTGAGAAATTAAGTTGGACAGATAGCTGGAGTTAGGGTGGGGACAGATTTGGGAAAAAGGAAAGAGTTGAAAATTTTGAAAAGTTATACCAAGGAAACACTTGCCAAATACCAAAATAACGCAACTAGAATTGAAAATATCTAATTGCAACTTCTGAAATTTCTGCACCAGATCTTTGAAGCAAGAACATAAAAGAAAGGGAATAGCTGAATGGAATCTCTCTACATGGGACGCAATGGCATTGCACTAAAGTTACGTAGGGCATCATACAAGTAGAGGAAGGTTCCCATCGCAGGAAATTCAAGGACTAAGACAATCTTTATTATAATTTCACAGAACCCATCTATACGTTTGGTGAATTGAAAACTAGTAAAACTAAAGAATCAGAAGTCAAGATTACAAAGGATGACTAGTTGGTTTATTAACTGATTGAGGAATTCTAATGCAACGAGAATGAATCTGTAAATAAACTATAATAGATTAAATGATGCAGGACATGAAAATTAAATATGATATGCAAGATTTCAGGCTTTAGATCATACTAATTTAGAAACAATCACAATAATTCCACATCCCACATAAGATCAAACATTCAACAAGGGGAATATACGAAGGTCCAAGCCTACACGTGTTAGGGCTGGATCAATTAAAAATTATAAACCAAACAATCCTCAAAGAAGAGTAAATTCATCCATGCATGCAAAGGATTAATTCCCAATCCCAGGGATTCACATGTTTCAAATCAGAAAAGCCTAGGGTTTGCAAAAGTGGAATAGAACTTGGGATTTAGGATTATCTAGGGTTAGGGTTAGGGAAATAAAGTGAGAAAGGGGTGAAATAGAGTATAGAAATGAACCCAAGGTGATCCACACGTGTGGACAGCGGCCCAGGCCTGACACACGTGCGTGGGATCCTACCCGCATGTGTGTGGAGCCCACAAATCTGAAATCAGCCAACTAGGTGCTGGTCGGCCAAGGGTGGTTCACCTTCACGCCAAGTTTCACGCCGATCGGATGTCTGGTTTGTGCACGGTGCTCCACTGAAGTTTCAGCCCTCCTGCAGGGCCTGATTCTGCAAATTTACTGTAAAAGGAAGATTGGCTGCAAAAATGGATGGATTTGGAGATGCGATGGTTGTAAGAGATGATGAATATAGAGGGTAGGAGGTGGGAGTGAATTGGATAGATGTGGCTTCGCACCACGGTAGTTAGCTCTTCCAAGAAGGGAGGGATTCGCACCCAATTAGATTTTCACAACTCAAAGAATTACAAAAGCAAGAAAACGCTAAATTTTATTAATAATCTTTTATGAGAAAAAAAACTACAACGAGTTGACTATTTATAAGAAAACTCTATATCCCAAAAGCCGCACCATGTACGCACACTATTACTTAGAGACGAAGTAACGAAAATAACAACCGATCAAAGCAATATAAATCGTTCATGATGTTCCTAATAACGATAATAAGCAAAACTCAAAATCCTAGATCATCTAGGGTAGTGGGCCACGATCATGAGATCCAATGATGGGATCCACATGATGATCGGGTCCACTCCAAGGAACCAAAACACAGTTTTCTAACTAGGAGGCCCTCCATGGATGTCGTCATCGATCCAGATCGATGGTGGGGCCCTCCATGGATCGGCCCTCTTCCTCCTTAAATACGTGTGTAGGGGGGATGTGCGTGTGCGCGAGATGTCCCCATCATTAAAATTGGTACATCAATATCTTAAGAAAATAAACAAATTAGGATGTGGACCTTGCAATAAATGAGTTCAAAAAAAAAAGGCAAACTTATAGTGGATTGGAAACTAATGATAGCTCAAATGAGATGATCTACAAACAAAATCCCCTTAGAGATCAATGTTTTGAGAGATTACAGATTTCTAAAGCATAAATCTAAGATAAAATAATCATTACCCAGTGTTTAGAGTATCCATATTGTTACGTGTATCGATGACTGGGGACACGGAAACATGTATCAATATCGACAATAATTGGAAACATATCGTTGTTTGAGGGCAACATTCGGAAAAAGGTGGAATTTTCGGTGGAACTTCAAGAGATGTTAAAAGACACATGTTTACACATGTAGGAAACAAAATATTGCAAGAAACAACTCTACATAATAAGTTTTTATTTTATGGGGGCCTAAACATGTATTATCGAATATATATATATATATATATATATATATATATATATATATATATATATATATATATATATATATATAGTATAAAATAAATATATAAAATTTGTATCCAATCAATAGATTGGCCAATACATTGACATAAAAAATTTCCACATCAATTAACAGTGAAAAACACATTTTCCAATATAAAAATGGAAAAAATAGGATTTCACCAATTTCCTCCATTTTTCACTTAAATGTTAATTTTTTCGCCACAAGTCCATATCAACGCATGATAATCATGCTTAGACATAGATTTCCAATCACCTTTGAGTTCCGACCCATCTTCATTTCAAGTCAAGATTTCTCCCCAAATCCAAACTTTAAGTTAATAAAAACCTAGAGTAATTGAAATCACCTAAGGAACAAATTTCCAAAAAAAATGGAAATTTTTTCGATTTTTTTAAAATTTTCCAATTTTTTTGTCAATTTTCACCTATTTACGGATGTTTCCCTTGTATTGAGGATATTATGGCTGGTATCAAGGGAACTTTTACAAGGGATTCTTCTCAAAATATCAATGATATCAATAATATCAGCGATATTTGGAAATTATTTAACTGCCAGCAATTTCAGTATCACTGACCTGGCAATACAAAATATCGATGATATTATGAATGATATCGCCAATATTTGGATAAATAAATTTCCTTGTCACTTCGACCATGTATGTATTCATTAGAAGCATGACAAAAATGAACCGAACTTCCAATGAACTAACCAAATATGTATCAATCTTAAATAATGAAATAAAAAATAAAAAATAAATTAGGAAAGTGAAACCAAATATTTAAGCAAGTTAATCAAATACTTAATGTTCCTGAGTATTTCAAGATTGATTTGGGCCAATGAATAATTGTCTACAGAATTTAGGCCAAAGTAAGAATTAAAAATCAAACTGGAGAAAAGACTAAAACTTCTCAAAATTATGAAATATGGAACTAAAGAATTAAATCAACAGATCATATTATAAATTGATATCCATAGAAAAATATCATTGATGTGTGATGATTCAACATTTCTTTAACAGTTGAAATGTTTAGGTAAAGGCGGTTAAAGAGAATAATCGGATTCATGAACTAGTAATGAAGGAAATTAAATTGGAAAATCAGACTATCACCTAGGACCACTAGAAATATATTTAGTGAATTAGGCTGCAAGCTAAAAGAGAAAAGAAAAGAAACAAATGAGTCAGATGGCAAAACCAGAAATAATGGAAATCAATGCATTAGGCAACTAACTTGGAATATTAGAAAAAATACCAATGAGACTCTCGCTTGGTGTTGTCGATATTGTACGATTTACGATTCAAATCATGCGATTAGAATCATATCATACAATCGTACGATATATATATATACACACACACACACACACCAGTGAATCGCAAATGGGCCATAATCGTACGATTCAATTATGAATCGTACGATTCGATATTAATGTCAGAAAACTGCCATTTTCCAGTAGAAATATTGATTTTTTTTTTCTGTTTTTTGCAATTTTTTATTGCTTTTGTTTTTAAAAAGTATTTAGGCCCCACATACATTAGAATATCACTTCTTTTGCTACTTTTGAGAGATTTTAGAGACTTTTGGAGGTTGTGGGCCATAGGAAACCTAGAAAAAGAAATCGACATATCTTTTTTGTCTGTAAAAGGAATCGAACGCTGCTTGTTGCATTCGATTTCTACATTAAAATAAGTAAGAATACATATAAAATAATTATTTAATCTTTTCTATTTCATTTATTTCATATTTAGGTGAAAATATGCATTTTTCAAAGGGGGGGGGGAAGTACATTTCAATTTTTTTCTTTTTCTTTCCAATTTTTTGTAATTTTTTTTAGGGCTTCTGTTTTTAAAAGCTATATAGGCCTCACATACATTATAATATCACTTCTTTTCTTTCTTTTGAGAGAGAGTGGTAAGATTTGGAGTTTATGTGGGCTTAAATAGTTTTTTTTTTTTTTTTTTTTAAGAGCTTTCTCATTTTTAAAAAAAAAATCATTTATAAGCTTTTATGTTTATGTGGAGCTTAAATAGTTTTTTATCTTAATATGCAAGCCTGTCACTTGTGTGTTGATTCTTGTTAAGTATTAGAGATGGGAAAGGAATCGAAGACCAAAGACGATAATCTTACGTGAGAATATTATTCAAAGATGGATGAAAACAATAATCTCCACCTAAGATGTATTTTTTTGTGGGAAGGCAATATCGGGGAGGTATTCCGAATGAAACATCACCTAGCCCGAACGAAGAAAACTATAGCGGCATGTCCACAAGTTGGTGATGATCGTTGTGTGTAGTAAAGGCCGTTACGTAAAGATAACAGTGGTAACTGTTACAGCCTCATAACGGCCCGTTATGCCCCTCGTAAAGGCCGTAATGGAACGTTATGGAACCCAATGTAAGTTTTTCAGTTTTTTTTTTTTTCAATTTAAAAAAAAAAAAAAAACGAAGAGAGAGAAACTGTAACGGCCGTTACACCCCATATTGTAAGGCTAAGGGTGGTGGCCGTTACAACCATTGTTACCGTTACGGAATACCTTGGTGATGATATAGCGGAAAATTTCAAGAATTTGTTGGATGGTAATGTTGGTGAGAAGAAGCAACAAGAAGAAATGGCGTACGATGTTGGAAGAGTTCCTATTATTGATGATGTGGATGAAATCAGTGAAGGAAAAAAGAAAAAGAACTATGAATGATTTTATGGGAAGAAAGTGGGCCAAAAGAAAAACAAGCCACTCTAAACAAAATCTGAAAAAAAGAAAGATATAGACAGTTTGTGTCTTTCCACTTCTCATTTCCTATATGCAAATGCCCTACCGTTTAACCTTGTAAAGAGTCCATTCTTCGCACATATGAAGGAAGCAGTTGCTACATTTGGGCTACGATTGAAGCTATCGTCATATCATAATGTAAGGGGTAAATTTTTTAAGATGAAGGTTAAATCGATGGAGAAATCTATCGATGTTTATAAGAAGAAATGGGGGAAGACCGGATGCACAATAATGTCAAAGGGGTGGACCGATGGAGTGAATCGGTCTATTACAATTTTTTTTGTTAATAGTCCAAGCGGTACTATATTTTTGAGATCTGTTGATACGTCCGATATTCCAAAAAATGCGGACAATTTGTTGGGCTTACTTAAATCAGTTATTGATAAAGTGGGCAAAGAGAATGTAGTACAGGTGGTTACGGATAGCGCATTTGCCTACGTGAAGGCAGGTCAAATGTTAATGGAAAAGAGGAAGACATTGTTTTGGTCTCCATGTGCGGCCCATTGTATAAACTTAATGCTTGCAAACATTGGAAAGTTGCAAGTTTATTCGGAAACCGTGGCGAAAGCAAAGGGCTATAATGGTCTATATTTACAAACATTGTTGGGTCCTGAATTTAAAAAGGAAGCACACAAAGGGAGAGTTGACGAGACCAGCCGTAACACAGTTTGCTATGTGTTACTTGACTTTGAAAAGAATCCATGAAAATATAATTGGCTTAAGGTCGATGTTTACCTCAAAAGAATGGAAAAGTAACAGCTTTTCCAAGACTGCAAAGGGGGAGTATGTTCAAGACATAGTTTTGGTCGATGTAGATTTTTGGCCATCAATCAAGTTTTGCTCGAGGACCACTCTCCCATTGGTCAAGGTGTAACGGCTAATTGATTCAAATGAGAGGTCGGCCATGGGTTATATTAACGAAGCGATGCATCAGGTGAAAGAGACTATAGCAAAGAACTTGGGAGAGGTGATGATGTGGACATCAGTGGTGTACCCTTTAGAGTGTACCAGAGGAAGAGGCATCACCGACAGAGTACCGGAGCAAATGAGTTGATGTGGATGGACGTTGGGTCCATTGGACCCATTTTCTGACACGCTACGAGTGCATGAGCGGCATGACCATACCCTGACCATAGATCTATGGATTGGATTTCACACCCTACCACACGGGTGTTTTAGTTTTAGGCGTTTTTGTTCTTTTCCTTATTTTCAGGAGCTTTATTGCACTTTCTTTACTTTTTGTCTTTTTTTGTTATTTTTCTTGTTTTCGAGGGCTTTAGTGCACTTATACTTTTTCCATAGCTTATATATATGTTATGAGAAACCCTATTTTCATTATTATTGAATGAATAGAAATTCGTCTCTTTTCTTCCTCTTTATTCAAGAGATTAGGGTTTCAGGATTGACCCTTGGGTGTTGAGGATTCCACCCCGATTTCAAGTTTCCTTCTTTCTAGATCTTCGAGGTGCAGGAAAAGGTAAGAATCATCCTCCTTACTTTCTTTTGACGACAAAAGAACCAGTACTTTCTTAATCTCGAACCATTCATTCTTCACCCCTTTCGTTCCTCTCTGGATATCCCCTTTCTAGTTTGAATGGAAAAGAGGGATGGTTAGTCAGTAGAATCATATCCAAACTTGACTATGGACTGACTTATGCTAGATCTAGGATATCCTCATATCCCTAGGTCCACCCTTTTCACTGTTTACGCGATTTTATGCTAAGGGGCATGATCCTGACGAAATGACCTCATCTTTATTTTGAAATTTACCTAATCCCTTTGACCGGAAACGGTTAGTTATTTGGTGTATTTATTTGAACATTCTTTAACCTGATTATACATGCATCTAGGATTAGGTCATCACATGTCCCTGCATCAGGTGAAGAAGCGATGTCAGCCATATGGGAAATTATAGACCAATGGTGGAATCTTCAATTGCATAGGCCCTTACATGCGGTAACTTATTTCTTAAATCCTAGATTTCAGTATAATGACAATTTTCGTCTGGATTTAGATATTAAAACCAGCCTGTATGACTGTATTGAAAGAATGGTCCCGGATTCAAGGCAAAGGGTCATCATTGATGAGCATATGGATAAGTTTAAAAGAGCATATTGATTTATTTGGAAGAGAGACAACAAAATTAACTAGAATGACAAAGTAACCAGGTAATTTTACTTATAATTATTTTGCTTTTTTGAGTTTGATGGTGTGCCTATGGTTTATGAATTAGTTTATTTATTTAATTATATATTATTGTTTTTTAGGTTTATGGTGGGAGAGTTACGAAGACCAATGTCCAGAATTGCAAAAGTTGGCTATTCGTATTTTGAATTTGACACGTAGTGTTATTGGTTGTAAGCGCAACTTGAGCACTTTTGAGTAGGTGAGACATTATTGAATTCACTACTCAACTTATGAATTCACCATGTAGTAACCAATAGCCTTACATTATGTAATATTACATTCATTGCAGATACATTCAAAAAAGAGGAATAGACTCGAGCAGCAGAGATTAAATGTGCTCATCTTCGTAAAATACAATCTCCAACTCGAAGTTCGTCATGCAAAGAGAGAGAAAGACCAAGGACTTGATCTTATACACTTATCAGATATGAAATCTAACGATGAATTGATCACAGCAAAAGAGGATCCTGCACTTCCTACAGATAACACATGAACTGAATGCTTTGCCGAAGGATTGGAGGATGTGCAAGGTATAGGCGAATCCACATCAAGACTAGATGGGCGACATGGTATAATTGCATGTCGTATAACTCATATTCTTATTATTTAGTCTTATATTATAATGCATTATGCAAAAACTATTTTGTGGGTTCTAGAAAACTTGCTATTCGAAGTGAAGGGAAAGGCGAAAGTAGTAGAAGAGGAAGAGGAGTTTATTTCGAAATCAAAATTCTGAAGATGAAAATGATGTTAATAACGTTGATCTCATTGATGATGAGGTGGAGGATGATGGCGCCGCCGCAGCCGACAAAGAATAGATTCGTTTGGACTTTTTTTTTTTTTTTTACTGATAGAAACAAGTGAATGGAGAATACATTATACATGCAAATGGGGATGGGGAAAATGTTATTTTTTTAATCACATAGAAAACTTACATGTACATGCAAGGTGTGCCGTTGCGGTATCGGTTGGCGTAATGGTGACCTCCAAAACCGATACGGATACGGGGGCGTAACGGCGATACGGGGGTGTAACGGGCCGTAACGGCGCAAAAAATTTTTTTTGCCAAAAAAATATGAAAAAATATGGATTAAATCCGGAATTTTCTAAGCATTCCAAATATGCATTCATTTATAAATTGGAACATGTTTATGGTGGTGTAACGGTCCACTCTTTGGTGAGAAGTTGTACCGGACTGTCTGATGAATTTATGAACCAGATAACTTGAATTTGACTACAAAATTCATATATTTAATTTTCTAAATATCTATTTTATATACTTAACAATTTGATATCATTTCTCCCAATAGTTCTTTAAAAAAATGAAATTAAATTCAGGTTGATGGTATTGCCAATTTGGGGCTGACTTGGAGGACCAATCCATGTCCCAAATCAGCCTCAAATTCATTCAATTTATTGGCATTATCCCACTTATGAATTAGTGGACATTTATTGGACAGTGAATCATGAAAAAAAATCAAAAAGCCCTATTTTAAAAAATAAGCGTCCACAAATTAACAATTAAACTATTCAAACAATTTGATTTTGGCATTATGAGTTAGCAATTACAGTCCATAATTTAATTGGTAAATTTTAAGTTAATACGTGTCTTGTATACAATTTTTTAAGGGCCCAAATTAGGTGGGACTCGGATGGTGAAGTGTAGCACACGAGTGTTAAAGTTTTTTGGGCCCCACCCATGATGAATGCGTTATATCCACACCGTCCATTTATTTTGCCAAATAATTTTAGGGCATGAGCCCAAAATAAGGCAAATCCAAAGCTCAGGTGGACTGCACCATAAGAAAAAAAATAATTAAACGTCCACCAGTAAAATTTATTGGGGGCTACAAAAGTTTTAGATCAAGCTGACATGTGTGTTTTCCCTTCATCCATGTCAGTGTGACCCTATTAACAAGTTAGATGGAAAATAAACATTACAATGGACCCTAAGAAATTTTTAATGGTGAGCCTTCTATAACCACTGTGTCATATGCTGTGGTCCACTTGAGATTTGGATCTTACTAATTTTTTGAATCATGACCTAAAATGATGTGGCAAAATGGATGGACGACATGAATAAAATACATTTCATACATCATGGTGGGGCCCACGTGGCACGTGTACCATGTGCCTTGAGAGCGTGCTGCATAATTCGGCGGTTCATTCATTTGACGTCACAAATTCATGTGGGTTTGATCATGAGGTATGTGTTATATCTAAACTGTTCATTCATTTGACGAGCTCGTCTTAAGGCATGACACGAAAAATAGTACAGATCTAATTATCAAGTGGACCACACTGCAAAAAGCATTATCTCCGCTGCTATTTGTGGTGTGGTCCACCTGATCTTTGGATATGATTCATTTTTTGCATAATGATCTAAAATGATCTATAAAAATAGATTAACGGTTTAGATATAATAAATACATCACTATGGGGCCCACGTAACTTTGATCTCCTTTGAACCGTTCGTATAGCTCGGAGCGCGAGGAGCGTCAGTGCTTGTCTTTGCACGACACGTACCTACAGCAGCTACATAGCTGCTGTGTGTGATACACCAGCCCATCCGCGTCCGTGCTCGTCTTCGCACGACACGTACCTACAGCAGCGATATAGCTAGTGTGTGGTACACCAGCCAATCGGCTTCCATTCTTTAGCCGACCGAGAGAGAGGGAGAGTGAAATGAGAGGGAAAAAGAAAAAATGAGAGGGAAAGAAAGGGAAATGGAGAGAGAAGAAGAAAATGAGAGGGAAAGAAAGGGAAATGGAGAGAGAAGAAGAAAATGAGAGGGAAGGGGAAAAACCAGAGCTGCAGCCGCAGCCCGAGAGAAGAAGAAGAAGGAGAGAAAACGAGAGGGGGGCCACAGCCGATGCCGATGCCGACGATGCCGCAGCCGCAGAAGAAGAAGAAGAAGGAAAAAAAAAAAAGGTATGTATTTTTTTCTTCTTTTTCTTTTTCTTTTTCTTTTTTTTTTAAAAAAAAAAAACCCTATTTCCGTAACGGTCGTTACGGGTCTGTAACGGCCGTTATGGCCCGTAACGGCCGATACGCATACAAAAAAGGGTAACGGCCGATACGACCCCGAATCGCGTATCGGCCATCATCGTTTCCGTTACGTATCGGCCGATACGGCCGAAACGTAACCAATTCCGCACACCCTGTGTACATGGGATAGGAAAAGGGTTATTTTTTTAACTTGATTATGACATGATGATACAACACATTCACATTTCACAATGAATCAATGATACGTTTAGTATACAGTTTATCACAATTCTAGATTTTTTTTTTTTTTTGCATATTCATGACAAAATGGATGATGGATGTGTTTTTTTTTTTTTTCAATTTGTATTTTTTTTTTATGACATTTTTTTTATAAAAAAAAAAAATTCTTATGATTTACGATACGATACGATTCAAACTCCTTTACGATTTACGATACGATAACGATTATGATAGCATTGCTCTCACTAGCATTAATGGAGAGGAATATAAGACAACATAAATATAATCAATGAATCAAGGTGTTCCATATTTGTTATGAGGCGCCCATAAAGGCCGATACGTATAAGTAACAGCCATGACCGTTACGTGATACGGGGGTGAAACGGGGTAGTTGATTTTTTGGGACTATATCGGCCGTTACGGTAGCCGTAAAGGCCGTTACGGGGCATAACGACTGTTACCCCTGTAACAGTCGAAAAACGGCCACTTTTTTTTTTTCTTTTAAAATCCATTTTTCTCCCCCTTTTTTACCTTTCTCATTCCAAAAACTCTCGTAGATCATTTTACAATAAATTTCAACCACACTCACTATAGTTTTTAATATTAAAATTGTAGATCGAAGTGATTTGAGCAAATAGAAGCTCTGATAGCCTTTTTTTTTCAAAAAATTGAAAAAGTAGTATTTATGCAAATTTTCTTATTTCTAGTTTTAATGCTTTATTGTGATGTGTAAACACTAGATACATATAATCATGTTCACAAATTCACTAGACAGCCCGATACAACACTCTCACCAAAGAGTGGACCATTACACAACTATAAACATGTTCAAAACAAAAAATGAATACATATTTGGAATATTTACATTATTCGTGATTTTCTAAATATTTTTTCAGAATTTTTTGGGCAAAAGAAAATTTTCAATCGTTAATGTGATTGTAACAGCCGTTACGCCCCCGTATCAGCCATTACAGCCAATACCCGTATCGGTAACGGTGGTGACCGTTACAGCCACCGTTACCAATACGGAATACCTTGCAATGAATTAAGTTATTAACTAGAAACAAAACTGAGAAGTCAATTCACAAAATTGAAAACGAATGTAATCAATGAATCCTTTCCCCTGGAAAGCTAATGGTTCATATGTTGATGAATCTTATTTATTGATGACCACTTAATCGAATAGAATATACTTTTATCTTTCATCATTAATTGTGTGGAACTTAGTTGGCTAGAGGTTCCCAATGGAATCTCTCTCTCTCTCTCTCTCTCTCTCTCTCTCTCTCTCTCTCTCTCTCTCTCTCTCTCTCTCTCTCTCTCTCTCTCTCTCTCTCTCTCTCTCTCTCTCTCTCTCTCTCTCTCTCTTGTGGGTCCAAAGTGGACACAGAGGCCAACAGGGCCAAAGGGAGATTTGCATTCCCATGGTTCAAGTACCATAAATTCTATAACCACTTCATCACGTTTGAGCGACCCGGGATTCGTTTTCTGGTTATCCTATGTGGAACCAATGACGAGTTGGGATGGATTAATCTCCACCATTGGGCATTTTGTTCCCATCGCCCTTCACCTTCGAGAGTGTGATTGTTTACTGGCTTACAAGTATGTGTTGGACTAAATTAGGCATTCACATAGGTAGATCGCATCAAGTCTCCTAACAAAGAGACCCATCATGTCCAAATTGGATTGACTTGATTGCATGTTGGCTTCAACTAAGCCTTAAACCGGAGGTCATGAAAGGACTTCATGGTCCCAGCTTTTAGGCCTTGGCACAATTTTTGAAGTTACATTGGTGGCTGACACACAAGTGTTGTTGGGATCACACATTAGTATGCAATGGAAGCCTTATATGCATCAACGAAAGTAACCACTAGTATTCCCGAAACTTAGTTGTGGATAAATCTTGTCGGCGGCACCACCAATCAAGTATGAAAGCTGACTAACTAGCACTCTCAAATATTTTCCAAAGGTTCCTTAAATATTTTGGACTGTTGGAGCTTTTGATTTCACCATTAAAGTGTATATTTTATTAAACTTGATGGACACCCAATGATTAGATCTTTTAGTGGTCCACCCCTTGTGCCTACATGGGATATTAGGCCAAGGATGGACACCATAGTTAGTGAAGGGATTTGGATCGATTTGGGCCAATTTAAATACTTGGATGGAAAAAACACAAACGTTTGATGGTGTAGGGCACACCGAAGTTTGTAGAGATGAGGACCATCATAAGGTGGTACTCCCTGAAAACCCTAAACTATTCTTATATATAGATCCTATATCGGTGTTTTAAATAGCGAATAACATGTAGGTGCTCACCCCTCTAAAGCATGAGGCATAAGCTACATGGCATGCAGCATAAGCTACACACTACTTCTAGATTTTCAATCAAGGTTACGCTTTGTTACACAAATTTCATGATATTTTGTACCAAATTCGACTGATTAATTTTTTTAAAAAATAACAAAATTTCATGATATTTTATGCAACCTAAAGTAATAGGAAGGGGCGATGATTAAATATGAGAGTAAAGAAAGAGCAATTAAACTAATTTAATATTGTTACTTGTATTATTTTACTAAAAGCATTGAAAATATTAACTAATTTTTATTGAAAATAGAAAAATATAACAAATTATTAAAAACATTACTTGATTTTAATGTTGGGCTGAATAATAATTTGTAACATGAGATATGTAGCATGTAGCATAGTCAAGAAGAAGAAGAAGAAGAAGAAGAAGAAGAAGAAGAAGAAAGGAGAAGGAGGAGGAGCAGGAGGAGCAAAAGAAGAAGATGAAGAGGAAGAAAGAGAGAGTCCTCACTTCACCTCCTCCCTCTTCTACTCTCCTCCACATGGGCGGGTCGCCTTGGTGGACAACTATCATCTTCTCTCACGCCGATAGCCTTATAGCGTGGACGTGAGATGGCTTTCTTAGCATCCTTTCGCTGGAGATAGATCAAAGAGAGACCCTCTATGTTGAAGGATCGTCATCGGGCTTTTACAAACTCAGGGAGGATGCAATCATAGGTATGATCTTAGCCATTGGTTTCCATCTTTGGAAATTTGTCATCTAGATGGGAAGTAGATCTTGATGGCATAAATATTAGTTTTGCAAAAAATTTAACACTTCCTTCTTTCGAAAACCCTAACATGATCAAACTCTAAATAGGTCATATCGGATTTGAATCTCCATAGCTATAAATTAGGAAAGATCAACATTTGATTAAAAAATGTCAAGCCTACATTAGCAATTAACTTTGGATCTAACATACTAAAAACATGTTATTACATGTAATTGAATTTAAATCTCAATAGATTGAGGATTTTTTTTTTAAATAAAAATAATAAAAATTAAAAATAAAAATTAAAAAAAATTGACAATTGAATCTAAATGTAATGGATTAAATCTATACTTTGATCAAAAATTAACCACTAAATTTTAAATCAAAGATTATTTTTTTCTTTCTAAAGATCATGAATTGTCTTTCTTATGGATAGGGGTGGGAATGGGCTGGGCTGAGCTTGGCTCTAGCCCAACCCTAGAGCCCTAGCCCAACCTAGGCCCTAATGGGCTAAAGAGGACCCGGCCCTAGCCCTCGCCCTAGAGGGCACATTGGGACTAGGGCTAGGGCTAGGGCTAGGGTTGAGGCCGGACCTATAAGTATGAGTTAAAGATAGGTTACATGTATGCTATATGTACAATTAGTGTACAACTGGTAAGTACGTGTTTATAAACGATCATGCTCTTCTAGAGAATAAAAGTTTTTTCATGCCACACTTGTGTCAATTGTCAAATCAGATTATTCATCAACCAATCATATGCCCCACCCAACTATCCACTATCAATATACTATTCACTGTATAAAGTGGAGTTCACAATTTGGACAATTTATAAGTGCCTGTGTATCATCCATCACACTACTAGAGTATCAAAGTTCTTCACATTACTACATACACACCAGTATACAGATTCTATAACGTACATTACTAATACCTGTGTACTATATAGTATAAACTTGAGAAACGGGCTGGACTGGGATACTCATCATTGGCCCTGGCCTGGCCTGGCCCAAGACATGGGTGTTCAAGGCCGGGTCACCCAGGCTGGACCAGGCAGCTTGGCCCATTGCAACAGAGACCAAGAACTGCGCCGGTTAGGAGTGAGTTCGTACAAGTTGAAGAGCAGGGGAAGGTCTAAAAGGATGTGGATAGAGGTAGAAAGAAGAAACTTGATGACCTATGGTCTAACTGAAGATTTTTATTTTTTTAATGATGACAGGGTCTAACTGGCCCTTGATAAAGTGGAATGTCGGAAAAGGATTCATGCAGCTGACCCCAATTACTTGGTAAATGGCTTAGACGATGATAATGATTTCAAAAATTTTTTAAAAATAAAAAAATCCAAGATTTCAGAAGTTGTACCACTCAATTTTGACAGCTTAAAATCCCAATTCCATTGATATTACTAAAACCACAACTTTCGAAAAATTCACAAGACTCCCACATTCAAGCAACCCATAATTTGAGGAATTTCAAATTTTCAAAAAAAAAATAAAAAATAAAAAATAAATTGTTTTAAAAAACTAAATTTTCGTAAATTCTGCCCTTTCAAGTACGGCACCTCCGAACCTTGATTCCAGAAATCTCATAAAATAATTAAAAGAATGTGGTAAATTCCACCAGTCGATGCTGGCACCTTCAAACCCTAATTTCTGAGATTTCATTCCTCAAAATATAAAAATAAAGGCTGCTGAAATCGAATGCTACGATCCTTAATATGCAAGAACAGAATTTTATAAAATGAAATAAAATCGAAGACAGTAAAATCGATTTTCATACCTCTTCTGATTTTCCGCGCTTTCGTTCGTTCGTTCGTTCGTTCGTAGAGGAGAGATGGCACCAGAGAGCAAGGAAGAACGGGAAATATATTAGAGAAATTTAGGACTGTGGACCCCACCTTTTAGCCGGCTGTTTTTATGAAAGAAGACAAAACTCCTTTTCCAACTTAGACCTCCACACGTGCAGACACCCCTTCTCATAACGAAAATACCCATCCTTTTCAATGCGCTGGCATTTTTCTTCCTTCTCACTTCTCACTTTACTTTTCATCTCCTTTTCTGCTTTTACTGCCATTGTTTTCACCCACATTCCTCACTCTATTTCCATAAGAAATACCAGCATAACTCATTTTGTGGGCCCCCCTTATCAGCATTTTGTCGTCTTCTGAAAATGGTCGGTCCAGGGAAAAAATCACGCACCACAGGTATATTTTACACTCAGGTGGGCCCACACCTGTCCCGTGGCTGGTGGTCGGTGCTCTATGGGCCCCACCAATCACAATGTGTTTCATCGTTTCCGTTCATCCATTTTTACAAATCATTTTAGAGCTTTATCCTAAAAATAAGAGGGATCTAAATCTTAGACGTACCACACTACAGGAAAACAGTAGTGATTGGATATCCATCATTTAAATCCTCCTGAGGCCCACTGTACTGTTTATCTGAAATCCAATCTGTTTATTAGGTCATAAAGACCCAAATGAAGGCTAAAAACAAAGATCATCTTGATCCAATACTTTTTATGGCCCCCAAAAAGTTTTTAATGGTCGATGTTCATTAAACACTGTTTCCTGTAATGTGGTCCAATTGAGATCAGGATATACCTCATTTTTTTTGTATAATACCATAAAATGATCTATAAAAATAGATGGACGGCATGGATGAAACACATACATCATGATGGGGCCCACAGAGCACCGAACACCGGCCATTGGCTGGTGGTAGGGGGAGTAGTCAATCTGTTTCCTATAGTATATCTACGCCGTCCATCTATTTTTCCATCTAATTTAAGGTGTTGAGCCTCAAATTGAAGCATATCAAAATATCAAGTGGATCATACCACTGGAAACAGTGGGCGTAATGATTTTCGAGTTTGCCCTGCTGATTTCATGTTTGCCCCGCTGATCTCATATTTACCCCGCTAATATTTTACATATATAGTGAGGAACTCATTTACTTGCTAATGAAATAACATATTCATGTCCACCAATTAATTGACATGAAAAAATCAAGTGCCAAAATGAATGATATTGAGAAAGACTTGTGCTAACATATGTTACTTAATAAACTAATAGGAAACGGATACGAATTGGAATTTCTTGACACCTAGTACATGTCCCCATCAAAAGCACTATTCGTCATCTCATCTGCCAATGATTGTGGCCCTTTAGGTTGGAAAGAAAATAGCATATTTAAAATTTCCAACAACATTTATGAAATCCCCGATGTAAGTCGCAGTGACAACACGGATATCTCCAAAATGTAGTTGTATGCTAATATACTTCCCAAGATTTGCTCCTTTGCATTTCATATGAAATTGAAAAATCAAACATGCATTAGGGAGAAAACATTCTCTTAAAGAGGGAGAGTTTGAACAAAAATCTGTTTTTCTAGTTTGCCCCGCTGATATTTCAGTTTGCCTCGCTGTTTTTCTAGTTTGCCCCGCTGATATTTCAGTTTGCTCCGCTTTTTTTCTAGTTTGCCCCGTTGATATTTCAGCTTGACCCGTTGTTTTTCTAGTTTGCCCCGCTGATATTTCAGTTTGCCTCGCAGGTTTTCTAGTTTGCCCTGCCGATATTTCAATTTGCCCCGCTGTTTTTCTAGTTTGCCCCACTGATATTTCAGCTTGACCCGCTGTTTTTCTAGTTTGCCCCGCTGATATTTCAGTTTGCCTTGCTGTTTTTCTAGTTTGCCCATTCTCTCGGTATTTTAGTGAGAAATAAAGTATGAAAATGTTAAGTAGGTAACAAATGCAAACATAGAATAGTAGGATCTGCAGTTAACAGAGTAATATAGAAAAAAAATTACAAACAGATTAACACAAATTTCTATAGCTTTTAGCATTCCAGTAGGATCCGCAGTTCCCATAGAATAGTAATACTCACTAGCATGAAGCCTTCCTCCCTTGAGACTTTTCAGTTCTTCTCTAATTAGCACGGACAAGTGAGCTTTCAAATACAATTCATCAATAGGAATTCCACAGAGAATCATTCTCAACGCAAGAAAATCATCCATGTCTGTAACAATGTAACACTAATTTAACATGATTTACAGAAAATAAAATGATCGAAATTCGAAATGCTCACCAAATCGAACATGTGGGATATATCGCACTACTTGACTGTTTTGTATCGCACTGGTGGGATACAAGATATATCGTGGAGTACACATCGCCTTCAAGGCTTCAAGTCAATCAAAGTGGCACCTAGACAATGGTTGCTCAAGACACATGACAGGTGACAAAGATTTGTTCACCAATTACAAAGAAATGACTAATGGTTCAGTTACTTTTGGTGATGGAAGCAATTGTAAGATAATTGGCCAAGGTACGGTTCATATCTCTAACCTTCCTCATTTTGAAAATGTTTTATTCGTAGAAGGGCTTAAGCACAATCTTTTGAGTATATCTCAAATATGTGATAATAAGCATAGTGTAAAATTCACTAATCAAGATTGCGAGATCTCAAATGAGAAAGGTTGTGTGATATTAAATTGTCGTAAGACATCTGAAAATTGCTATATCGTAAGTGAACTGTGCTCATCTAAAGTATCTTATTACATGGTCCAAACCAATAATAGTGAATTATGGCACAAGTGCCTTGGACATGTAAACTACCTGAATTTGTATAGATTAAGCAGAGCTGATCTAATTAGGGGTCTACCCAAATTGAAGAAAATGGATAAAATATGTGGTGCATGTCAAATTGAAAAAAAATAAGTAGTGAGAAGAAAGTGAATTCCACTGCCACATTCAAACCTCTTGAACTCCTCCACATGGATCTAGTAGGACCAACCAGAATGGAGAGTGGAGGTGGTAAAAAGTACTTCTTGGTAATTGTTGATGATTTTACCAAATTTACTTAGCTTGCATTCATGAGAAAAAAATCTGAAACTTTAGATGAAGTTAAAAGAATACTTAAGCGTATTCAAACAGAAAAAGAAATGAATGTAAGCAAGATCTGAAGCGATCATGGATCGGAATTTGAAATAGCAATTTTGAGAAGTTCTATAGCGATCATGGTATATCGCAGGAGTTTTCTGCTCCTAAGACACCTCAACAAAATGAGGTTATTGAAAGGAAGAACAGAGTGTTACAAGAGATGGTCAATGTAATGTTAAATAGCATGAAATTGCCTAAGAATTTTATGGGCCGAAGCTGTTAATACTGCATGCTATATAATAGACCGTGTTTATATCAGAAAATCAAAATATAAAACGGCTTATGAATTATGGTTTAATAAGAAACCCACTATAAAATATTTTCGGATTTTTGGAAGTAAGTGTTATATTTTACAAGACCGGAAAAATTTAGAGAAGTTCGACACTAAAAGTGACGAAGGGATTTTCCTAGGTTATGCCTTGATTAGTCGGGCATACCGTGTTCTCAACAAGAGAATTGGTGTCATTCAGGAGTCTATAAATGTGGTTATTAATGATCACCTGAACACACCAATATCGAGTTTAGAAAATGATGAAGTTAATACATTTGACAAACCTGACTCCTCATCTTGTCAAACTAACTCTGAACTACGATCAGTCAAAGATCATCTTACCGATCAAATCCTAGGTAATCCTCTTACTAGTGCACGTACTCGAAGACAAATTGAAAACATATGCAATTATGCATGTTTTACTTCCCAAATTGAACCAACTAACGTAAAATAGGCACTCGCTAATGAAAATTGGATAGTTGCCATACAAGATGAACTAAATCAATTTGTTAGAAATGATGTATGGTATTTGGTTCCAAGACCATCCGATAAACATATTATACGAATCAAGTGAATTTTCAAAAATAAATCTGATGAATTAAGAAATATAATAAGAAATAAGGTTAGACTAGTTGCACAAGGGTACACTCAGATAGAAGGAATCGACTATGATTAAACCTTCGCTCCAGTAGCTCATCTTGAATCCATCAGATTGTTCATATCCATTGCATGCTTTAAAAAGTTTAAAATTTATCAAATAGATGTGAAAAGTGCTTTCTTAAATGGTGATCTACATGAAGAAGTGTACGTTGAACAACCTAAGGGTTTTGAGGACCTTCAATATTCTAATCATGTGTATCGCCTTAAAAAGGCACTTTATAGTTTGAAACAAGCTCCCGGGGCATGGTATGAGAAATTGACTAAGTTTTTTCTGAGTCATAATTTTGTTATGGGGAGTGTTAATAAAACTCTTTTTGTTAAGAAGCATAATGAACACATACTTATAACACAGATCTACGTTGATGATATTATCTATGGTTCTACATGTTCTAACATGTCTATTGAGTTTACAGAGTTGATGAAATCCAAGTTCGAAATGAGCATGGTGGGAGAATTGAATTACTTTCTAGGTTTACAAGTTAAACAACTTGACGATGGTATTTTCATTTCTCAAACTAAGTATGCTCTAAATCTAGTGAAGAAATTTGGATTTGAGAATGGCAAAAACTTCGATACTCCTATGAGTACAACTCTTAAGCTTTTTAAGGATGCAACAGGTAAAAGTGTAATTCCTTGGTTATATCGCAGTATGATTGGTAGTTTATTATATTTAACTATGAGCCGACCTGATATAACATTCAGTGTAGGGATCTGTGCTAGATATCAATCAGATCCTAAGGAATCGCACCTTATTGCTATCAAGCGAATTATTAGATATGTCGCAAGTTCGGCTAATCTAAGCCTATGGTATCCACATAATACTAATGTTCAATTAACTGGATATACAGACGCTGACTCTGCTGGGAATATAGATGATAGAAAGTCTACTAGCAGTGAATGTTTTTATGTTGGGAACTATTTAGTTTCATGACATAGCAAAAAACAAAGTTCCGTATCGCTATCCACAGCTGAGGCTAACTATATTACAGCTGGAAATGCTTGTACCCAGCTGGTGTGGATGAAAAGAATGTTAAATGACTATGGGATTGCGCAAGATACTATGATTCTGTTTTGTGATAATTCTAGCGCAATTAATATTTCTAAGAATCCCATCAAGCATTCCCGTACCAAACATATCGACATTAGATATCATTACATTCGGGAATTAATGGAAGATAAAATTATTTCATTGGATTATGTTCAAACTGAAAATTAACTTACGGACATATTCACTAAACCACTTGACAGAAATAGATTTTCTAAATTAAAAATGGATATCGGTATGTGTAATTCGGACTGAGTTTATCATGTTTGCATATTTTATATATATATATATATTATATATATATATATATATATATATATATATTACAAATTATTTATTTTTTAAATATGATAAATTATGCATTTTTGTGCTTACACACCCACCAAGCACACATACTCGACCAGTCGTGGCTCAACGGGTCAAATATGTACTCGACTAGTCGAGGCACGCGGTTGGAGAGCCTTTAAGTGTGTTGAAAACCTCTTTTTCTTCATTTCTCTCATCTTCCTCACTTGCCCCTTCTTCGACTGGTCGAACCCACCTTCAATTAGTGTTTGGTAAGTGCATCATTTTCAATTTCCTTTCGGATTTGGGTTCCTTGAGTCTCATATTGCTTGATTCTTGCTTTTATTTCAAATTTCCTTGTGATTACCTTGGTGTATTTGAGAAAATTTTGTGGGGTTTGAAACCCTTGATTCCTTTCTTGTGTTTTCTTGTTGATCCTTGCAATGGATGGTAGAATGAAGAAGAAACTTACTAGAGTATATTCTTCTCGTTCCACACCTGTGTGTACTCTTCTACCACCCGAAGAGGACCTCGAATATGTGTGGGATATTCGTCACCGCAACATCATTGTTGAGCGTACCGTAAATGCCAACCACCTTGCACCATTTCACATTGTTCCCTTCCTTGTAGTTGTAGGATGGGACAACATTTTGAATTGGGATGGACTGGCATATCACTCCATTGCGCAAGGAATGTATGCTTGTATAAGTGATGTTTCTATTGAAGATTTGACCTTTACTATAATGTTTAGAGAGGGTTCATATAAAGTAGATCGTCACTTAATTTCTGGTTTGTTGGATGTCCAAGTGAATGATGAAGGCATTCCTATTCCAACATTGGCTGAAAAAATGAATGAGTCGGAAAAATGCTCTTTAACCAGAAATTTGTGCAACATGGACTCGGAATGGAGTTCCGGGAATGCGCTCCGGGCCAACCAAATGTTGCTCAGATACAGAGTGTTGCATCATATCTTTATTTCCAATGTCTATCCTAGATCTGGAAACAAGGCAGAACTGACTTCTTTTATGGTTCGTATCCTTCATTCAGTTGTGTCTGGTATTCCTGTGTGTCTTCCTTCTTTAATATGTTATATCATTATCCAATTTCGACTTCACCCTGGTTATAGCGATATTCCTTTTGCTTATATGATGACCGCACTTACCTTGCACTGTTGTGTTGTCATGCCACCTAGTGAAGTTGTTACTTCACATCTTCCATTCAATAATTCCAATATCGACAAGATGAATTTGAAGTTAGCTCCTGGTCAAAGAGATGGGATGCTGAGGAAGTTAGGGAAGAAGTTGAAGAGGAAGATGCGCTGCTAACTGACGCCAACATGGATGATATCTTTAATGAATTGGAATTAGATGACGTATAAGTTGATCTTGATTTTCAATATTCTGGTTTTGATGAGCGTCTTCAAGCCTTAGATGAGAAGGTGGATGGTTTGAAGATATCCCAAGAGAGTCAAATGAAATATATGCGTAAGTATTTTAGACGCATTATTATGGGACTACATTAGATTGATCCGTCCATCCTACCTCCTTCTTCCTCTGGCTCTGATAAGTATGCTTTACTTGATATTTTGATTTTGAACTTATATTAAGGATTAATTCTCACTTTCACTCGTTAACTATTTAATACCTGGACATGTATAACTGTTAGATGTTGATGTTTTCATGCTTTATGACTTAATCTTCTAAACTCTTATTCTCTTTCTATATATCCTTTTCATATATCCTATCATGCTTATACTTTATGTTTTCCTTTGTCATATTGTGACAAAAAGGGGGAGAATTTGTAGAATGTGGATATGTTTTGTGCATGACATGTGGATATGTTTGGTGCATGTGAATGATGTAGAGAATGCGTATATGTATGTTTTTTTTAGAAATGTATTTGTTAATACAGGTCTCTACAAGTCACCAGGCTCATATTAAGGGGGAGTAGACTGAGGGGGAGTTTTGAAATCTTTTTGAAAGATTGATTTGGTTGTGAATCTGTATATTGAATAAGTTGATTATTTAAATTGGTTTTGTAACAAATTTGACAAAGAGGGAGATTGTAAGTGCTATGTTTTAGATCCAGCACCTTGTGTTGTCAAATTTTGTAGTGACAAACCACTTGAGAGTGATTGACTTGTTTGATAGATGAAAGTTCACCTTCAAGTTCAATAGTTGGAAAGTTTACCTTCAAGTTCAATAGATGGAAAGTTCACCTTCATTCAAAGATGAGTTTCAAGTCATCTACATCAACATCAAAGTGCTACTACTACTTCAAATCAAAGTGCATGTTCAACTGCAAATACGAAATCAAGTTTATACACAAGACCGAGTGCAAGTGCGACTTCAAATACTAGTTCAAGTCCAAGTGCATTACATGATCAAGTTCATGATCAAGTACACAAGCTCAAGTTCAAGTTTACAAGCTCAAGATCAAGTACATAAAGTTTCAAGTTTCAAAGTGTACAAGATAAAGCTTTAAAGTACCTCAAGTATACTATTTACCGAAGCGACCAAATTGATAAGTTCGATGCTCACATTTAAGGTATATATGACCCTAGAAAGACCTTATGGATAGGTCATACATATTGCATATAGAATTTGGGTCATGGTACTCTATTTGGACCTTGCTTCGACTAGTCCTAGTCATGGTTCGACTAGTCCAGGCATTGGCTCGATCAGTCCAAAGTTTTTCTCGACTTGTCTAGAAATTAAGTCAAAATTTTGGATAATTCTGGTGGTTCTTCGACCAGTCGAGCACCCTGCTCGACTGGTCATGGAGACTGGCTTGACTAATCGAGCAGGGCTCGACTCAAAGTCTAGTAAGCTATTTGAGCCCCACTCGACTAGTCGAGCAGGCCACTCAACCAGTCGAGTGACGGGTTTATCTGATCGCGTCAGAATTTTTGAAAATTGGTTCTTGCTAGGACCAGTCGAGGCAGACCTTAGACCAGTTAAGGGAACCGAATTTCACCCTATAAATAGAGGACTTTTCTCTGCATTTGATATTCATTCCAAACTAAATCAAGCATCCTCTCTGAGAATTAAGTCCTCGCTATTGTGAAGCTATTGCTGGGTAATTTAAGATTCTTTCATAACTTTTTTTTTTTTTTTGTTTTGAATTTCTTGATCTCTTGTTATTCAATTCTACTTATTAGAAAGGGAATTTTGTTTTACCCTTTTGAGATCCAAGAAATTGAATCAAGCTAGCCTAAGGTTGATTTTAAATTAAAATTCATTTAGACCTAGAACCCTTTCATTTGTGAGATTGAACATTGAACATCTACGTCTACAAAGAAGTGGTTCTGCTGGGCTACAACGAAGAAGAAGAATCTTCATATAAGTATATTTCGTTTATTATATTGTGGTTTGTAAGATTACCAGAAAATCTTTCTTTTTGGTTTTGACTGAGATAGCTAGAAAATCTCAGTGTGTAGGGTTTTTAATTGTGGCAGCCCATTGAAAACACAATTGTAAATGTTTTAAGGTGAACCTTGGAAAACCTTCTTTCATAGTGAAAGCCAATATCCTGTGGGTGTGGATATTGGGAGTGGAGTAGGTGTGGCTGTTTGAGAAAAGTTGGTGTACACACCGAACCACTATAATTCTTGGAGTTTGGATGATGATGATGATGGTGATGTATGTGATGTGGTGAATGCTGTAATTTATTTTCATGTACGTGTGATGAATGTTGTAATAGCTTGATTTATTTTATTTACGTTTGGTATTAGTTTGAGTTTTTTAACCCTACAAGTTCAAGACATCAGGTTGTCATACCATAAACTTTGGTTTTTGGTGTAAGGTTATCCTTTGAACGAAGTTTGTATCAACCTCTCAAGACTAGTGCATTTGAGGTTGCTATTTATTTCTGCTATCTGCATTTATATTCGCTTTTAATTTTTATTTGGCATAGTTCTATTCACCCCCCCTCTAGGACTGAGAGCTCACTCTTTTCAGAATCTCCTACCACTAATGGGAAGTTGTAAAGCCTAGGGGATTCTACTTGATGTACACTCTAGTGATCGGTAGATACTTGAGTTTGTAAAGAGAAATGGTGTCTAAACTCTAGAGAGGGCTTGAGATCATGGACTTCTTGTAAATGAACTTAGAATGCTCATTAGAGTGAAGAATCACTAAGAAGTGAGCATGGATCTCAATGGGATAGAGCCTAGGAGGTTTGTTAGAGCTTGGGATGCACTACGGTCTCTAAAATGCCAAAATTCAAAATGTCCATAAAGATCTAGTTGTTAGATTTATAAGAAAAAGGCTCCAACGGATTTATAATGGCTAGTCTTCAATCGCACCGAGTGGAGGTTCAGTGGCACCGAGTTATGTTCGGTTGCACCGATTTTGAAGTTCGATCGAATCGAATTAGACAGGAAAGCCATTGGACAGATTTAGGCACTTTCGGTCGCAACGAAGGTGGTCTTCGGTCTCACCGAAAGAGCTTTTCGGTGAGACCGAAGGTTATACTCAGTTGCAGCAGGATTACCCAGAATTCTGCCTCAGAACGATGTCCTGTTTTAGCCATTTTCGGTCAGACTGAAGGTGGGTTCGATGGGGCCGATGTGCAGTTTTCTCAGCAATATGGGACATTTAAAGCTAATTTAAGGATGGTCAATTTAGGCTCATATGTCTTAAGGGATGATCAATAAAGGGTTTTCCTATTGGGTTTAAGATCATCTAGAGGTTCAAGTTATTTTGGGTCGAGGGTTAGGGTCACCATGGCACCGTGTTTACATGTTCTTTACACCTTAATGCTCCACCTTCACTTGTGTCTTTAGTCTTCAACTTCCAAGGGCTCGATCAACTTCATGACACAAGGACTCACATGATTAACAAATAGGGTGCATAAATCAGTGTACTAACAATCTCCCCCTTTGTCAATTACGTGACAAAAACTTAACCTAGACAATGTCATGGTCCATACTAATGACATACCGAAACAACACAAAATATTACATGTCTAAGATTACAATGATATACAAATTTAAATACAGGACTTGAGACATGTAACACTTGCAATGCTCCCCCATACTTGCTTGCCCTATCTCATCAATCCCTGCAACAACAAACAAACCCCGCAACACGAAATTCATTGTTTTTGTGGGACTTGATTTTTTTCTCCATTTTTGTTAGTATTTAACAAAGATTTAGTTCCAATAAATATACCAATAAAAACATAGTATGAAACAACTCTATAGGTCATAGATTTACCAATCATAAAGCACATACTAACAGGGGATTAAAGGATGCATATAATCATTAAAATTATGGAGCATGCTAATTAAGGTCATTCAAAAGATATACTAATTAAGATGAGAATGACCAATGATAGTCTAAGCTAAAAACATATGATGTTAAGATTCAACAACTTTAAAGCTTAAACTATTAAGACAAATAAGGCTAGAATCCTTAGATTTTCCTATATGTTCACTATGAGGCTGAAATCCTTTGATTTAACTATAGAGCATTACGATGAGGCTAAAATCCTCCGATTTTCAATTGAACCCAACGAGACATTCTAAGGCCACCTTCTTGAGGTGTTATGGTCTCCCAAATCTCTAGGGAGGGATACTGTGGTTAGGCCATTAAGACATGTAGGTGACTAAGGTCTTCAACACTAGAGGAGTCTTCTGAAGCGGATTTAGACTCCTCCGTATCATCTCATGTTGCCTCTATAGCCTTGCATTTAGATCTTGTTTTGTTAGGACAATCGAAGGCAATATGTACATAACCCTCACAATTGTGACATTGAACTTACTTAGGTAGTTTAACAATTTTTTTTTTTTTTTTTTGTTTCTTAGTTGTTTTATTCCTCTTGTCACAACTCCTCTCTACTCAATTTAAGAAATTTCATAAATTTTCTTTTGAATTCCTTATCCCCATCCCCATCATAACTATTACTTTCACATATAACTGTCTTAAGCCTACATGAATGCCTATGAGATGTTTTGAGGACAGTAAATTTCTTTGCTCTAGAGGGGGTCTTAAAGTGTAGTTCAAATGTTTGTTAGGAATCTAAGAGTTCTTCTACTTTCATTTCTTCTATTTTCTTACACTCTTCTATTGTGGTTATCTTGGGAGTGAACCTATCCGGTAGGGATGTAAGTATTTTCCTACAAATACGTACTTCTGAAATCCTCTCTTAAGCCCCACATGTAATTGCAAATATCATTCAGTTTAAAGTAGAATTCCTTGAAAGTTTCAGACTTTTCTATTTTAATATTTTCGAAATAGGTTATTAAGAGCTGAAGCTTCGATCTCTTTACTGTGCTAGTTCCCTCATAGGAGATTTTCAATATGCCCCATGCTTCCTTTCCCGTTTCACATGTGCATATACATTTAAATTAATTGAGGAAAACGACACAGTAAATGACATTGAGAGCTTTGGCATTATAGGTATACTGCTCTCTCTCATCGGTACTTCATCTGGATTTATCGTTAGGAGCGCTAATGGTTCTTCCCTCAATCATGACTTGTTTCATGGGCATCGTCAATCCTTGTTCGAAAATAGCCCAAACCATAGCGTCAAGGGATTTTAGAAAGACTATCATCCTAGCCTTTCAATAGGCGTAGTTAGACAGGTTAAAATATGACAGTCATATGACCGCACACCCCTCTTAAGTAGATATCATTGTTAAGCCCCTTGGATTAACTCAAGGCGGTTAAGCCCTTCGAGAGCTACCTACTTTGATGCCAATTGAAATTACGCATGGTGGGATGCCACGGGTTATATGCAGAAGCTTGATGGAGCTAAGGAATGATGATTATGTTCTAGAGGAGGTGATTATGACCAATTAAAAATTATGCCTTTAAATTTAATTGCCTATTTAAACTAATATGCAAATTAAACTAAGCAAGACAATTAACTCTAAGGCTTCTAAGCCATTAGAGAGTCCAATCATATAGACTACAAAGGATGTGGCAATTAAGCAACTAGTCTATAAACATAATAATGTACATGTGTGTGTGTGTGGGATATGTGTTAACTATCAACACCTAGCATTAATCTAATCATACATACATATAATTAAACATTCACCACATAAGCATAATTAAACAAGTGGTCAAATAGCAATCCCAAACACAAGCATATATAGTGGTTCGATTTTCATACTCGATTCCCGGTGGACGCACTCAACCCATGAGTATATCGAATTTCACTATCAGAGGTTTTAAATCAGGTTCACCTCTAACCTTACAAGCCTACACAAGGATCAGCTCCTGTAAGAGACTTTACGTGATTTTTTATAAACTCTCCATGAACCTTGATCTTACACACGAACCTATAGACGTATACTAACATCGAAGGCTCCCATAAGAGACTTTAGTTGGTTTTCTGTAGGCTAACCAATAGCCTTGATTCTAATTCAAGGACCTATGTTTATTCTCATCAGAGGTTCCCACAGAGACTAACATGTATGCACCCATGTTGGTGGCCTATACAAGGACTTTGATTTAAGCCCTACACAAGAACCAATATCCTACATAAGAACCTAGTCGAGTTTGGTAATTTAAACTCTTACACTTAATCTTACACAATGAAGGAGTGTATACGGACTCTTACACATGACAACTTACTTGTCGGATTGAGCCCATTTTGTAGATATGTCTCGGGTTTCTTGATCGATGCTCTCCCGTGCTTCAATCAACTCCCCTTTACTTCCCCGATCATGATATCGATGCTTTGCCAAGGCTTCAGTTCCAAAATCAAACACCTTGCATGTGATGCTCCAATGCGGTGACCAAGGTGATGGGAGGTTGGGTAGAATCTCCTACCACTAATGGGAAGTTATAAAGCCTAGGAGATTCTACTTAATGGACACTTTAGAGATTAATAGACACTTGAGTTTGCCAAGATAAATTGTGTCTAAACTCTAGAGAGGGCTTAAGATCATTATATACTTGTAGGGGAGCTTGAAATGCTGATTAAAGTAAATAATCACTAAGAAGAAAGTATGGATCTCAATGAGATACAGCCTATGAGGTTTGGTAGAGCTTGGGATGCACTAGGTTATCTAGAATACCAAAATCCATCAAGCCCACAAAGATCCGGTTGCTAGTTTTATAAGAAAAAGGCTCCAATAGATCTATAACAGATAATCTTTGGTCGCACTGAGTGGAGGTTCGGTCACACTGAGTTATGTTCGGTCGCACCGATTTTGAAGTTTGGTCGAAACGAATTAGACAGGAAAGCCGCTGGAGATATTTGGGCACTTTTGATTGCACCCAAGGTGGTCTTCAGTCGCACCAAAAGAGGTCTTCGATCGCATCAAAAGAGGTCTTCAGTGAGACCGAAGGTGACACTCTGTTGTAGTCGAATTACCTAAAATTTAGCCCCAGCCGAATTACCCAAAATCCATATCCTCATGCTCCACATCAGCACCAACCTGCACATTATCTATGTTCCCTGCACCAATCGAATATGGTTCAATAACGTCAATGGTTATCCCAATGAGGTATACCCTAAAGATTTATTATACCATCATAACAGTTAAGAATTAGTTTTCAAGAAAAGTCAAAAACAACCAATTCATAATGACCATTATAATAATAAGGAAAATTCATAAGACACGCATACATCTTTTTAAATAATACACATTGATGTTATTGTTTAAATGCATGAATGCATGCACATGCTCATCAGCCAAGGGATGCGCATCCAGGTGGCTTTGGGTAAAAACCCACTAGTGGGACAAAACCCACATGTAATCTCAAGTGGCTAGTCACTAGCAAAAGTATAACAAGTACGGGCTCAAGTGACTAGCTCACATAAATTGGGTTGATTGACAATGGTCTGGGAGCCATCGAAAATATCTCAAGAAAGGGTATGTGCTACCAGAACATCCAAATTAGCCACCAAATATCGCCCGTATGCCATGAAATGCATGATTAACCCAACATTATTAGTCCAATTTATAAACAACCATTTTAAGGAAGCTCAAAGGTCTATAAGGGGCTCGTCACCCAACGTAGGCTGACAGCTTGGGCATAGTGTCCCGTACCACCATTTTTAGCTCTTGAGACTTTAGCAAGTAGGATTATAATATGTTTTAATGATTATAAGTAGTGTTTGTAATACAATGAAATCAGGGCACTCCATTTATATAAACCTCTATAACTAGTGGCCTATCATGATCCATCATAAATTCATACATAAATCCAACAAAAATGGTTCCTCTCAACAAGCCGCATTAGGCATCAAATCCATTTAAGGACACTACAAAAGGATTTCAACTCACAAGCCACATAAGCACAAATAATCCACGAGATGGTAAGGTTACGACCAAAAAAAATTTAATACATTCAAAAAATGACCACTAGTTTGAGGACCCATTTCCAAGTGGCAAAATAAGCCACAATCAATTCAACATACATCATCAATGACAAATATACCTGTAAAGTATTCATCTTAAGTCAGAATGAAAAAATTTAAGATTTATAACATATTAGAATACTTGAATTGAAATCTAAACATCAATTATATATAAAGAATTATTCAAATAAAAACTAACATTTATCATTCATTCCACTGAATACTATATTAAGTAAGTAATAAAAATAAATAAACTAAACTAACTATCATAATGTAGGAAAGCTTGAAGGGTGTTTCTCACCTTCAAGTAGGATTTCGATGGCTATAAATGCAATCCAATGAGGAGTTTTGGGGAAATCACAAGCCCTACATTTAATCATCCACATAGGCATTCAATAAAACTACATTAATCTCTAATTTAATCTATAATTTGAAGTCAATAGGAGAGTTGAGATATTACATACCTCAATTGATCCAAATTCCAATTTAAATCGACTTCAATCTCGGAATCCAAATGAGCTAATTGCAAACTTACAATTTCTACAATTTAAGTGGAAATTAATCATCAATTTATTTTCATTCAAAATAGACTTAAAACTTTGGAAATTGTGTAATTCCATCTACCTGGCCCTCTCGATTCAACTGAACTTGGACTTAGACTAGAGAAAGGCTCGATTCCTAGGTGTTGGTTGCACACAAAACAATGAAGATTCTGATGTGGTTGGGTTGAACTTCATCCCAACAAGTTCGACTCAATGATGAATCGGATTTGACCTAACGAGATATGAATCGACTTGACTCAGTGCTAAACCAAGTCACTTCAAAACCCGATGAGCCCATGATCCGATCTAGCAAAGACCTGATGTTGCTGACTGGAAGAGACTCGAACTGGTTCTAAAATGTTGTTGGACTCAAGAAACTCACTAAATCAACTCAGAGAATCTGGCGACAAAGCAACGGTGACTCAGCAGAACTCCTCTCTCACTTCTTCTTCCTTCTCTTTCTACTTCTCTTCCTTTCTATTTGCCTCCTTTTCTTTATGTATTGGAACATCTAGCACCCTGGACAACTAACAGGCCTGATCTAAACATGAACTAGGGCCAATCATTCGTCTCACCTTGACTCGATAACAAGTCGACCAGGTGCAATATGAACTCTCTCGCTCTCTCTATTTTTCTATTCCTTTTCCTATTCTTCCTTCTTCTCTCTTTCTTCCACAACTAGAGTTATATCTAGACAGAGGGAGCTCGAAAACAACTTAACAGGACTGAGTCTAATGTGGTTGGTGCTGAGGACAATTTGTGTAGAACAATTCTACTTCGATTTCATTGAGTTTCTGGACACAACACTCAATGTGCTGCTTCGTTTGATTTACATGGATTAGATGGTGCTTTCATGGCCCCTTAATGAGCGAAGCACATTTAAGATTGGGTCTAAGGTAAGCGTGAACAACAAATCTTCTTTACTGGGGAAGAAGTTGACCTTTAATGGTAGATTGATGCCCAACGCGTAGACAGCAGAAACAAAATTTTGATTTCAAAAATGATTCTTGCGCACACTCAGTTTGTGCTTGAACCAGCACGTACAGACATGTGCAATATCATGGGAAATACCTTGAGTTTTGGTCAAAATTTTAATCTAAACAAGATGGACGATTCAGATTATTTGAACAGGGAGTGAAGGTGGGCACAAATCAACATTGTGCGCACGTGAGATGTTGGCATTCAACACTTTGAGCTCACACGTGCTCGCCACCATGTAAAATCTTTGGGTTTTGATCAAATTTTCCTGACCAATAAGATGGTGGATCAGATCACTCATCTGATCACAGTTGGTGGGCCATAACTTAAAGAAACAAAGGTTAACCGTTTAAATCACGTTCGGGCGGGAAAATAGAAAGGAGAAGAGGAGAACTCTTTCGTCGTGACTTCAGGTCAAACCTAGTTTGATTGGGTCGGTGTGGCATGGTTGTACACAAACCGCTATACACACGTGTTTTTAAGGTGGTGTCCACGACGTTGTCTCGTATGATCTACTCTGCCCATTGGTTATAACTTCTCCTGCTAGGGCATCACTTCAAAGATGAGGCATGTCCTCAATTCTGGTGGCCTCATGAGAATTTTGATGGTCAAATTGTATTATAGTCAATCATCCACGCTATTATGGGTCTAATGTGGGGTCCAATGAGGATCATTTAGATGATTAGGATGCTCCATGGCCCACAATGGATATTTAGATGGCTAATCTCATGGTTAAATGAGTTCATAATCTAAACTAACGGTTGATCTTAAGATCTAATAGGCAATTTTAAAGTCAAACGGTTGGATTGTTTTAAATTGTTGATTGATGGCATTAAGACTTCTTAGAAGCATCTAGGTGGAAATGAACAGTTGATTTTATAATCATATGGTTAGATTTCTATCAATTTTAAATAAATTGTTAATGGTCATGATGCGAGTCAACTAAACATTGGATCTTGCTTGAGATTGATAGCGTGCAATTCAATTTGTTTAATAAGGCATTGTTTGTATTTTCATCGCCATCAGAATACTAGTAATGAGTTTCTAAAGTTCGATGTCAATTCATGATGATGTGATTGTCTATTTTGAAAATCAACGATTAGATGGCTTAGTCTATGGATGAAGATTACTCCTACGGATTACATTTAGGTTAGATTATAGATGACGTACGAATTTTGCTAGATTGATGAACTTATACATGTATGCTTGTAAGCATACGAACTCACATGCATACATACACATATTACATATAGGGTTCTATATGGTAACACCCGGGAACAAAAAAGTAGGGGGTGTTACACGTCTTGTTTGTATCGAGTTATAAATCATTTATAATTTGACATGTAATATTTATAGTTATTTTGGTATGTAATTGGTATGGACCATGAAATTGTCTAAGTTAGGTTTTTGTCATGTAATTGACAAAGGGTGAGATCGTTAGTGCACTAAATTTTGCACCTTGTTTGTCAATCACGTGCTTCTATGTGTAAGAGAGTCGGTTGAGCACTTATAATGTAACGCCCTGAAATTCGGGGGTCGAGTATGAACTCAACTCCCGAGTTCCAACGCATCACTTATGCAACATACACAATGATGGTTAAATGTTGTCTGAGTTAGAGCAATAAACATGGATGAGATTATACCAAAACAGCAATTCATACTCCAGTTCAATTATATAAAAGCAAGCGAAAGACTGAAATTGTATATTTAAAGTATGTAAAGAACAAAATTTCCATGAACACCTGAGTGTGAAGACTAATTGAGTTCCCATATACATGTAATGTTTTGGTTCAAAATAAAATCAAAATACAATCTACAAAATGAGTCCCGAAATCCCGCAATGCAGTCGGCCTAAGCAAAGCCGTCAGAGTACTGCATAAAGGAGAACTCCTCCTGATCCTCATCGAAGTCGGGCTCCGGCTCCTGAACCGAGGCGCCATCTACACCTGCGACAGAGTCTGGTGGGTGTTGCAAACACCGTCCCGTAACGTGGGAGTGAGTAGCTAACTCAGTGGAACAATAAAGCATAGGTTAACATGTTATCAATTCAATCAAACAATAATGATAAAGCAGTACAAGTCAAACAATTCTAACTACTCTTATTAAATGCGAGAATGAAATGACATGATGCTGTATGCCCTTGTCAAACCACCCTCATGCGACATCATCTTACGTTCGCGAATGCTTAACTCCCTCAGTGCGCCACGTCTACTAAGCACATGCAGTGCGATGATGATCATGATTACCGAGTTATTATTAGTCCATTTCAAACAGCAGTATTGGGAAACTAAGGTACCTCCCTTGTATCATTCCCAAACATGATCCATTCTAGGGTCGTCAATCCTAGTTAATCTCATACGATATTATGGTTCGAGAAGCATAGTGAAGGCATCACAAAGGGCTCGTCACCCGTCAGCGCGGATACAGATCTCACCGTATGCGGCTCAATTGCTGGCCATCAGCTCGAGTACAGGTCTCACCGTACTCGGCTCAATCACTAGCCGTCAGCTCGAGTACAGGTCTCACCGTACTCGGCTCAATTCATACTATAGTTGCTGTGAAAGACTCGTCGCCAATCACAGACCCTTGGAGTATACTCGAAGATACTACGGAGGACTCGTCGCCCGTCAGCACGAGCACAGGTCTCACCGTACTCGGCTCTCGCCGTAAGTATCGACAACTCGAATATAGTGTCCCATATCACCGTATTCGGCTCACGAGTTTGGTTGCGCAATGGTCACTACGGGGAGGCACATGGCCCCAGCGTAGGCCGACAGCTCGACCACGGTGTCCCATACCACCATGCCCGGCTCATGCGTCTTAGCGGATCGAGGTACCATGGTTAACGGGATCGCCACTGGTAAGTTTGGTATCCTAGGTTCAAGCAGTAGCGACCAAACATGGTGAATACACATTCAACATATCAGGTTACTTGGCGAACCTGACTAGCTCGAGCGCACAACAAGTTGGGCGATATGGAGCACAAAAGCACTCCGTGTGGCCAACCACTATTGCCAACCGGAGTACGACTTGGGTTCGTCAGACACACCCCTTGTGGCGACATGTATCTCAGCCACAACCTCAAGTCTGATACCGAATGTCTGGACTATGGGCATAGTCCCAAACTCAATCAATCTTCATCCGTAGCATGTGGAGTAAAGCATGATAAATAAAGTAATACAAGCATGTTAACAGGCATGTCATAAGGCATGTTATAAAGCGTGAAGTAAAGCATGTTGTAAAGCACGAAGTAAAGCATGTTGTAAGGCATGAAGTAAAGCATGTTGTAAAGCATGCTGTAGAGTACTATACAAATAGGGATACAATTACATACACATCACAAGTGAGTGGTTATAGCGAACCACCACATGGAGGGTATCCTACATGTCTCTAAGGTAGTCGGGAATTCTATATCAGCACCTCTCTAAGGCACTAACACTCAGGCATTTACACTCACAAACATTTACACAAACACTTAGAGTACGCTATTCCAACATACATGACGTATGTTAGCAGAATATGTATTAAGGTTATCCTTTCGCCAAGCGGTTATTTTATCCGCGTATAACATAATCATACAACAAATAATCATGACAATTACATTTCCAAAATTTACACATATGCAGTATTTCTAGAATATACAATTTCAACATACATAGTGTTTACAAGCAAACATATATTATGGCAATTCCTTTCGCCAAACTAGTATTTTATCCATGTATTGTATAATCATACATTAAATAAACATGTCAAACATTATTCCAAAAAAAATACGTATACGGTATTTCTACGTATACCTAGAGTATGTGAAATTCCATATTCTACAACGTTAATCGAAACAGGAAACAGAAAGCACTTTGTACATGTGCAATTGCATGCAGATCATGAATCTATCATTATCTGGGATTGAAAGCGTTGAAAACCGTAACCTATACACTTAAAGTCCTCACCTTTGTCCTTGGAATCTCAACGAATCAGCAAGGGTTGTTGAACTTCCGTATACGGGCGTTTTCTAGGCTAAAGAGCGGAATCGGTTAGTCTTTCCACAACCTAAAGCCTACATACTTCAAATCAAACCTAGGGTTAGGGTTTCTCACCTTAAAACGGAATGGATACCGCTGGAAAAGCACCTGGAAAGAGGCGGTGTAGGCCGTGCGATGTCTGAAAGTGGTAGGAGGAAGTTCTCTCACAAATCCCAAGCTCTTCTCTCTCTTTTCTCTCTCTCTCTCTAGGGTTTTATCCCAAATTCGTATGGCTGTGAGAGGGGTTGTTCTAAGCTCCTTTTATAGCCAAAAACCTCCCCAAAACAGACTCATGTTCAAGGGTTACTGCTAACATAGGCATTTCGTCACTTTTCCAACTCAAAAGAGAGGTTCTGGTGGCCCTCCTTGAGCCAAACGTCAGACTTAAGCTCACCACACATGGATCTATGTGAGATTACGTTTTCGACTCGATCGGATTCCCAGATCGCACGTGGCGGACCACTTTCAGTTCAACGGTCAGTGGGCCACGATCCGAAATTCCAAGTACATGTAAATGTTCCTGAAATTTTTCTTAATCCAAGGGTGTAATTTGGTCTGATTCTGACGGTCTGGTTGCTTAATACTGATGCGCAAGTGAATGGTGCCAGATCACTATTCTAGATATTTATTTTGGAAAGGGAATAGTTTTTTTCACACTCCCTCGCTCCGGATCCAAACGAATGGCCGTGGGACATCGGCTGGACCTGATTTTTGAGATAATTGTCAAGTCCAGTGAGGCGGTCCTAGTTCCTTAACTTCGTGTTAATCGGACTTCTGATGTGCGATCTAGACCTAATACGAAGTTTCGTTTAATTCCTGAGAGCAGCCGGGAAATGAGTTTGGTTCTAAACTTTAGGGTAACCTAGAGTCACTGATTTTGCAAGTTTTGGGTCTTGCAGATCGTATTTAAAGCGATCCCAACGGATTTCATGGCTAATCGAGTTTTGCACTTAGTTGACTTTGTTAAATTTCTAAAGGATTTAATCCTAATTAATTTCTGGTCGAGGTAGTACTCGAGCCAACGTACGGAAATTTACGGGTCGTTACATAGAAGCTGAAGACCGAAGGGACATGAAGATTGAAGCATCAAGGAAGTGAAGAACATGTATATGAGGTGCCTTGATAATCTTAACCTTGACCCGAAATAACCCTTGAACTTTTAGATGATCCAGCCTCAAGAGGTAAACCTTGTTGATCATCCCCTTAGCCTTGAAAGCTAATTGGAACATGATAAGTAAGGCTAGAAGAGGTATGAAGTTGTTGTGAAATTGTATGCCAAAAACAATAGTTTTCGTGTGGTTATTGATCCAATTGACAATCGAGGGAATTAAAGGACCACTCGATCCGGTCGAAGAATCAATCCAACAGCCCAACAAATAAATTCTTGGATTTTCTCAATGGATTGATAGTGTGTTTAATCCTATCGAAGGACCTTCGATACCATCGAAGGGCCTTTCAATTGAATTGATAGAGCCGTTAACTAACCATTTTATAGTCATTACAAATCGGTTTCTTACAAAAAGGCATTTGGTTATTGGGCAAAAGAATGAGTTTTTATTACAAGAAAAGCCTACATGTTTCCATATTGATATCCTACATCCTAGACCTCTAATCTCATGAGTTTCAAGTCATCTTCACGAGTTTTAACACTCTAATGAGGATTCCAACATTCAATGAGAAGATAAACTTGAACTCCACAATTTTCTAGAGCTTATACCTAATCAAATTTGCATATTTTTTGTCTAAATCCTCTAGAATACCATTCTAAGTGAATCCCCTAGGATTTCAACTATCCTATTAGTTGTAGGAGATTCTATCACCCTCCTATCACCTTGGCCACTTCAAATGGAGCATCACGTGTAAGGTATTTGATCATGGAGCTGAAGCACTGACAGACATTGATATCAACGATCGGGGGAGCATTTGAGGAGAGGATTTTAGCACGACTGAGCTTTAAAGAAGTGACTCAAGAATGACACATCAACATGGTTCAATTCAACAAGTGTCATGTATGAGTTCATACTCTCATTCCTTGTGTAGGATTACGGGTAATAGTTTGTAACCCCAAACTTGATATGTTCTTGTGTAAGACCCAGGCTCTTGTGTAGGGCGGAAATCACCCGACACGGGTGCGTACGTGTTAGTATCCATGGGAGCCTCCGAAGGGAGTAAACATAGGTACTTAGATTAGGACTGAGGTTGTTAGTTAGCTAATAGAAAACCAACTAAAGTCTCTTGCGAGAGCCTCCAGTGGGAGTGTACACTAGATAGGTTCTTGTGTAGGACTGTAAAGGTTAGAGGTGAACTTGATTTAAAACCTCAGATAGTGAATATCGGTACATTTAGGGAGAGCGCGTCCACCGGGAGTGGAGTAGGGAAATCGAATCACTATAGATGCTTGTGTTTGTGATTGTCATTTAAGTAATTTTCTAATTATGCTTAATGTGATTGTTTAGTTGAATTATATATATACATGATTAGATGAATGCTAGTATTAGAATAGTTAACACATCACACAAACACATATACACTATTAATTATAGACTAGTTGCCTAATTGGTACATCTTGTGTAGTCTATATGATTGGACTCTTTATTGTCTTGGAAGCCTTAAAGTTAATTGCCTTAGTTTAAATTAACATATTAGTTTAAGTAAGAAATTGTGTTTTAAAATACATAAAATTTAATTGGTCCTAATTACCCCTATAGGATATAACCAATCATTTAATAGCTTCACCAAGCTTCTGTGCATAACCGTGATATCCCACCATGTAATTTCAAAGTAGAGGATAGCTCCAATCCCCTTAGAATTTGCAGCACTATTAAAGAAAAACGTCCACTCCCTTGTCCTCTTTTCTCCCTCTTCCTCGATGAGGAGATCCTCATTTATGAAGAATGTCTTTAGTGATTGATAGTCCGACAAGGATTGGGCTACTAGATGGTCAGCCGGTGCTTACCCCTTGATTGCCTTTTGAGTGACATAGGTGATGTCTAACTCAGACAAAAGTAGTTGTCACTTTACTATCCTTCTAGTGAGTGACATAGGTGATGTCTAACTCAGACAAAAGTAGTTGTCACTTTACTATCCTTCTAGTGAGTGTTGACTTCTCAAACATGTATTTGAGTGGGTCCATGTGAGCGAGAAGAAGGATTAGGAATGTGATCATATATTGTCGAAGTTGCTAAGTTGCTCAAACTAAGGCGAGGCACGTCTTTTTCGAGCACCGAATATTGGATCCCGTAATCAGTGAACTTTTGGGTCAAATAGTATATTGTTTGTTCCTTCCTTCCTGTTTTGTTGTGTTGGCTGAGGACACAACTAATTGTGTTTATTGCTACCGAGATGTATAACAATAGGGGTCATTTGGGAGTCAAAAGTACTAGGACTAGCAGGTTTATCAGATATCTCTTGATCTTATAGAAGATGTCTTAACAATCGTCATTCCATTCCTTTAGCAAATTCTTCTGAATGAGCTTGAATTTTGGCTCATAGATAAGAGTGAGTTGCGAAATGAAGCGGCTAATGTATTGGATCCTGCAGAGAAAACCCCATATTAGTTTTTCAGTCCTTGGAGGAGGCATTTCGATGATGGCTCTTGTCTTTGTTTCGTCGACCTTGATGCCTTCCTTGCTTACTATGAAGTCGAGAAGTTTACCTTCGATTGCACCAAAGACACGTTTTTATGGGTTAAGGCAGAGCTTGAACTTTTTAACCTGTCGAACGACTTCTTCAAGTCCTCGATGTGTCCTTCAATCGTGCAAGATTTAACGATCATGTCGTCCACATAAACCTCCACCTCCTTGTTCATCATGTCATGGAACAAGATTGTTATTGCCCGCTGATATATGGCTCCTGCGTTCTTCAGACCGAATGGCATAACCTTGTTGCATAATGTTCCCCATAGCGTGATAAACGATGTCTTCTCGCGGTCTTCTATAACCATCTTGATCTAATTGTATTTGGAGAAACCTTTCATGAATGAGAAGATATTATGGCCCACGGTGTTATCAACGAGAGTTTCGATGTGTGGCAGAGGGAAGTCATCTTTAGGACTGGATTGGTTGAAGTCTTAGAAGTTAATGCACATCCGGACCTTAACATCTTTCTTTGGCATTGAAATGATGTTGTTAAGCCATTCATGGTAGTTGGTGACTACCAAAAATCCTATGTTATATTATTTGATGACTTCTTCTTAGACTTTCAAGGCCCATTTTGGCTTCATTCTTCTTAGCTTCTACTTAACCGGCTTCATTTCTGGTTTCGTCGGTAGATAGTGCATAGCTAGCTCTTCATCGAGCTTAGGCATATCTTCATAGGATAACACAAAGTTGGACAACCTTAGAGTCAAGAAGTCTATCATTTTCTGCTTGTACTATAGGGGCAGGTATTTCTCGATGCATACTTTCGGAGGAATTTCATGAGTCCTTAGGTTTACAATTTCAAAGTCATTTGCGAGAACATTAGCCTTAGCTTTGAACTTTCTGAGGAGGTCCTCTAGTTCCGTAGCTGGGTCATCATCTTCCTCATCTTGAACTTTGTCAAGACCCATGAGTTCGAAGTCTAACTCGATGTCGAAGTCGAAGTCGAAGTCGAAGTTGTATGAGTTAACTTTTACATCAGGTGCTATGATAGACAAACTTGACACATTATTACATGTTGGTTTTGAAAGGTTATTTAATATTTTTGGATTTTGAAAGTTTTTTTTTTTAATTTCGAGATTATGGTTTTCAAGGGATCCCGAGCAGGCAAACCACGACTGATCCTGACCCAATTCAGGGTGCCAAATGGTACTTACATTGGCATCTTTTTAACTAGCAACCTTGGATGGCTCGCTAGCTGCTTCGATGGTTAAGGGAATGACTGAATAAATAGATCCCTGAGCTCCAGGGACTAGTGAAATAGTCAGAGCATCATGGTCTAGCCCAATGACCATGATCTCTATTGGATTGGGTTTGGAATCTGACTTAGACTCAGTTCCCCCAAGATCACTTACTATGCATTGGAGCTCCTCGATCTTTGATGGTTGTGGAATTTGGATGTCGGACTAATTAAAGATTTTAACTGCTATGTTTTTTAGCTCCTATGATTGTCAAATTTTGTAGTGTCAAAACCTCTTGGAATCTATATCTTGTGTAGCTCATCTACATATTTAAGATCATGCAATTCATGTACAAGAACAAAGGTCTTTACCTCATGAACTTAAAATGCAAGAACAAGAAATTCACAAGTTCAAGTACAACATCAAGTGATAGTTCAAGGTTTCAAGCTTCAAAGTACTTCAAGTTCAAGCTTTAAAGCACTTCAAGATGTCAAGCTTTAAGTACTTCAAGATCAACTATCAACTAAAGCAAATGATGATTCAATGTTTAAATATCACTTATAAGATAAGTATGACCTTAGATTAACCATAGGTTAGGTTATATTGATTGCATACTTAAATTAGGTCACTATAGGCTGTTTCTCGACTAGTCTTAGCCTATGTTCGACTAGTCCTTTTACTGGCTCGACCAGTCCAAGAAATTCCTCAACCAGTCCAACGTTTGTTACTTATTTTCAAAATTTTTTGTTGGATCTTCGACCAGTCCTGGAGACTGTTCGACCAGTCGAGTGAATAGTTCTCGACCAGTCAAGCAAGCTCGACTCAAAGTCCAGCAACTAAATTTGGTCTCACACGACCAATCGAGTGCAGGGTCGACCGGTCGTGCAGGCCACTCGACCAGTCGATCAAGCCACTCGACCAGTAGTGGAACGGTTTTATCTTATCGCACCCGAAATTTTAAAAATTTAGAGTGTCCCCTGGACCAGTCGAGTGAACAGTTTCTGCACTTATAAATAGAGCATGATTTTCAGAGTTTTTCATTCAATTCAAGAAAAATCAAGACACTACTCTAAGAGATAAGTTTGTGATATTCTTAAGCTATTTAGTCCTCATTTAATATTCTCTTTAATTAGCTTTTTGCATTTGATTTTGAGATTCTACATTCCAATCATATTTGAAGAAGGGATTTCAGTTTTCCCCTTTCTCGAAATCAAAATTAAATCAAGCAAGCCCAAGGTGATTTAATTTAAAAATCATTTAGAACTTATAACCTTTTCATAAGTGAGTGTGGACATTGAACATCTATGTTGAACATATACTTCAAATTGGTTCTTCCGGGCTTCATCAAAGGAGAATATCCAGATAAGTATTTTACAAATTCTATTTTTGGTTTTATTGAGATTGTGCCAGGAAAAATCTTTCTTTTTTGTTTTTCTGAGGTGATCCAGAAAACTCAGAGTATGGAGTTTTTGAATTGTGTAAGCCTACTTGAAAGACACAATTGTGAAGGTTTTAGGTGAACCTTGAAAAACCTATTACATAGTGAACGCTAATATCCACTGTGTGAGGATATTGGGAGTGGAGTAGTTGTGTGGCTATTTTTCTAAACAGTTGGTGTACACACAAGCGAACCACTATAATTTCTGGTCTTGTGGTGATTGATTGATTGTAGCTTTCTGTGAATGTTGTTATTTCTTTTTATGCATTTGTGGAAGAATGTTGTAATCTTTTTATGCAAATGTGGGAATGTTGTAATAGCTTAGTTTATTTTCTTTGCTATTTATTTATTTATTCCTTTGTATCAGTTTGAGATTTTGATACACAGACCTTTCTAGGAATCAGGTTGTCCTACCATAAATCATTGGTTTTTGGTGTAAGGTTGTCCTTAGAACAACATCTGTATCAACCTCTCAATACTTGTACATCTAAGGTTATTATTCATTTATGCTTTGTGGGATTGTTTAATGCTATTTTTATTTATATTTGTTTAAATTTCGTATTTAATTTTTAATTTGACATAGTTCTATTCACCCCCTCTAGGACTTTTAGCTCGGCCTTTTTAAGTGGTATCAGACCCTAATAGCTCGCTTTATTTTATTTTATTTTTGGATTAATTTCCTGAGCTAATCGATCTGAGATTTTTAAGATGTCGAATTTTGATAGCCTTTCAGTCACTAGGCCTCCACCATTTGATAGCTCTAATTATGCCTATTGGAAAGTCAGAATGAGGATTTATCCATGGATGAGAGCGTGTGGTAAGCCGTAGTGACCAATTGGACCCCTCTTACCACAAAAGTGATTAGTACTGATGGATCTAAAATGATAAAAGTCTCACCTTATTTTTCTTGGTCAGCTCTTCAGAAAAGTGAGAGTAGTGCCAATGCAAAGACTTTAAATGTAATCACGTACGCACTATCACCGGATGAATTCAAGAGAATTATATCTTGTGATATTGCAAAGCAAGCCTGAGATATTTTGAAAATGACACACGAGGGAACAACAATTGTCAAGCAATCTAAAGTCCAAATCCTCACAACCGAATTTGAGGAAATACGTATGGAAGAAAGTGAAACTTTTATGTGCTTTTATACAAGATTGAATGACATTGTCTCTATGTGGGGTCTTGGTGATAAAATCCCAGAAAGTAAAGTCTGTACAAAGATACTGCGCTCATTGCCTAAACGGTTCAATTCAAAGGTGACCGCGATCCAAGAACTTTGTGATATAGATAATATGAGGGTAGAAGAATTGGTTGGTTCTTTACAGACCTATGAGTTAAACTTTAAAACTTCTAAAGGTAAATCCATTGCCCTTAAGTCTTCTAAAAATATTTCTCAAGAAAATTCTAATAATTTTGATTTAGAAAATTCTGAAGATGATATGACCCTTTTAGCTAAAAAGTTTTACAAGATTTTCAAAAGTAAAAAGATGGTAGATTTGCAAAAACCTATTGAAAAGAAAAGATTTAGATCGGAAACTTGGAAATCTTTAAAAGACAGCCATTGTTACAACTGCCATGAATATGGGCATCTAGCAAACAAATGTCCTAAAAAGGACAAACCTAAAAAGAAAGGTATGTTGGCTACATGGGATGAATCTTCCTGCTCTAAAGTTTCTTCTAAGTCAGAAGATTCTGAAACCGAGTTGGATAATGATGTTAAAGCCCTAATGACTCCAGACAAGTTCACTTTTTCAGATAACAATGATACAACTAGTGAAGAAAATCTAAATAGTGATCATGAAAATGAAGAAGATCTTGAAGATGCTTATGATGCCCTACACAAGGAAAGTTGCAAAATTGCTGTAAAGCTAAAACTTCAAAAATAAAAGTTTTCAAAACTAAAAGAAAATCTTGATAATCTAGTCTTAGAAAAATCACACATTTCAGATTGCTTTGAAAAAACTAAGTGCGACTTAGATTTCAAAATCTCCCTAGTTGAAAACCTAAAATCTGAAAATGAAAAACTAAAATTAGAAGTCTCTTCACTTTTGAGTTTGAAAGACACATGGAGGTATGCCCAAGGTGATCCCAAGTTAGAAAAACTCTTATCCGGATCCAGAACATGTGGCGATCGATTTGGATTGGGCTACGACAAAAGTATTCCTCCCAAATATAAGAATACTCCACCCAGATTTGTGAAAGGGGAGTCTTCAAACTCAAAAGGGAAAGGTCTGGATCAAAATTATTTTAAAAATGCTAAGACTTTTCAAACCTTAAAACCTAAAAGTAACCATATTAACTATAAAAATCAAAATCGAAACCCTTTAGCTGAGAACATTGTTGAATTACTTAAGGAGCTCTTAAAATCTAACTCAGTGGGTCGGTCTTATAATAACTACAAACATAAAAAGACCAACTATACTCCTAAACCCAAAACTGTAATGAAATGGGTTCCTAAGGTTACTTGTTTGGTTGCCCACACCGCTTTCAAAGCTTCGAGCCATTCAAAGTGGTACCTAGATAGTGGTTGCTCCAGACATATGACTGGTGACAAAGGACTGATCACCAATCTTAAAGACATGACTGATGGTTCAGTCACATTCGGTGATGGAAGCAACTACAGAATTGTTGGCCAAGGTACGGTTCAACTCTTTAACCTCCCTCTATTTGAGAGTATTTTATATGTAGAAGGGTTAAAACATAATTTATTAAGCATATCTTAAATATTCGATAATAATCATAGTGCAAAATTTACTAACCAAGGGTGTGAAATTTTAAATAAAAATAGTTCAGTAATATTAACTGGTCGCAGAACTTCTGAAAATTGCTACATTGTTTGTGATTCAAGCTCATTTAATCTATCGTGTTACATAGTCCATACTGATGAAATCGAATTATGGCATAAACGCCTCGGACATGTACACTACCGCAACTTGTATAGATGGATCAAAAGAGAGTTGGTAAGAGGTTTACCCAAAATACAGAAAGTAGACAAAATATGTGGCGAATGTCAAATTGGCAAATAAACCAGTACTCACAAAAAGGTGAACTCCAATGTCACATCTAAACCACTCGAACTTCTTCACATGGATCTCATTGGACCAACTAGAACGAAGAGTCGAGGTGGCAAGAAGTAGTAACAGTAGATGACTTTACCAGATATACTTGGGTAGTCTTCTTGAGAGAGAAATTAAAAACTCTTGATGAAGTAAATAGGGTACTTAAACGTATCCAAACGAAAAAAGAATCACAAGTTTCTAATTTCCATAGTGATCATGGTTCTAAATTTTAAAATAGCGGTTTTGAGAAGTTTTGCAGTGATCAGGGAATATTACATGAATATTCTGCACCCAAAACACCTCAACAAAATGGTATAGTGGAAAGAAAAAATAGAGTACTTCAAGAAATGACAAATGTAATGCTAAATAGTATGAAGCTTCCTAAAAATCTTTGGGCTAAAGCCGTTAATGCAGCTTGTTATATAATTAACCGCATTTATACTAGAAAATCAAACAGTAAAACGGCTTATGAAATGTGGTTTGATAAGAAGCCTACTGTTAAATACTTTTGAGTTTTTGGCAGCAAGTGCTACATCTTACATGACCGAGAAAATCTAGGTAAGCTTGACACCAAAAGTGATGAAGGGATATTTTTAGGGTATGCTCTAAATAGTCGAGCGTATCGGGTTCTTAACAAGAGGACTGGTGTAATTCAAGAGTCCATTAATGTGGTTATAGACGATCACTTAAATACACCTGTCTCGAGTTCAGAAAATGATGAAGTTTTTTTAATTGATAAACCAAACTCTTCATCAAGTTAAAATAACACTGAACTGAGGACAGTTAAAGATTATCCTTCTAATCAAATCCTTGGAAATCCTCTCACTGGTGTGTGCACTCATAGACAAATTGAAAATATGTGTAACTATGTATGCTTTACATCTCAGATAGAACCGGCTAACATAAAAGAAGCTCTTACTGACGAAAACTGGATTATAGTGATGCAAGAAGAGCTCAATTAGTTTGTAAGAAATGATGTGTGGTACTTAGTTCCAAGACCGAAAGATAAATACATTATCGGAACAAAATGGATTTTTAAAAATAAGTCTGATGAACTTGGAATATTATTAGAAACGAGGCTAGGCTGGTTGTACAAGGGTACACTCAAATAGAAGGCATCGATTATGATGAGACCTTTGCCTTGCTAAGTCATAACTTTATAATGGGAAGTGTTGATAAGACATTGTTTGTAAAGAAACATAATGATCACATACTAATAGTGCAAATCTATGTTGATGATATTATCTATGGATCTACTTGTGCTAACATGACTGTTGAGTTTGTAGATCTTATGAAGTCTAAATTTGAAATGAGCATGGTTGAAGAACTAAACTATTTCCTAGGGTTGCAAGTCAAACAACTACCTGATGGTTTCTTTATCTCTCAAACTAAATATGCTCTGAACTTAGTTAAAAAGTTCAGATTTGAGAGTGGAAAAAATTTTGATACTCCAATGAGTACTACTCTAAAACTCTCTAAGGATTCAACAGGTAAATGTGTGAATCCTTATATCACAGTATGACTGGTAGTTTACTTTATTTAATTGCGAGCCGACTTGATATTGCATTTAGCGTAGGAATTTGTGCTAGATATCAGTCTGACCTTAAAGAATCACATTTAATTGCCGTTAAGCGCATTTTGTAATATGTTACTAGTTTAGTAAATCTTGGTCTATGGTATCCACATGATACTAGTGTGCAATTAGTTGGTTACACGGATGCTGATTGGTCTAGTAACATTGATGATCGTAAATCAACCAGCAGTGGTTGTTTCTATGTAGGGAATTGTTTAGTTTCTTGGCTATATAAGATACAAAGTTCCGTATCGCTCTCAACAGCTGAGGTTGAATATATTGCTGCTGATAATGCATGCACTCAGCTTGTGTGGATGAAAAAAATGCTGAACGATTACGGAATTGTGCAAGAATCCATGGTTTTATATTGTGATAATTCAAGCACAATTAATATCTCTAAAAATCCAATTCAGCATTCACGAACCAAACATATTGACATTAGATATCACTATATTCGTGAATTAGTGGAAGACAAGACAATTTCTTTGGATTATATTCCAACCGAGATTCAACTAGCTGACATATTCACAAAATCGCTCGATAAAAGTAGGTTTACAAATTTAAGATTTGATCTTGGTATGTATAAAATGAACTGATAATTTGTCTTTTTGTATCATAATGTATATATTTTTATTTTAAAAATTTTCAGAATTTAAAATTTATGAAAAATTGTAAATTTTGTGAGGTGCACGACCAGTCGAGTACATACTCGACCAGTCGTGGCATGACCGGTCAAGCATGTACTCGACCCGTTGTGAAACACGGGTTTGACCTTTTATTTGGGGAAAAAAATTACTTTTTCTTCGTTTGGGTCTTCTTCTCCAACGAGCCCTACCTCGACCGGTCGAACCCATCTTCGATTCCTCCATGGTTACTGCATTATTTTCAATTTTCTTGTAGATTCAAGTCCTTTACACTTCCTTTTCTTCTTTTATGTAGTTTATTTCATCCTTTATGATTGTTTTGGGGGTTTTCTATCAAAAAAATCTGATCTTATAGAAACCCTTCTTGCCTCTTTTGCAATCCTTTATTCCTTACTTTCTTTATTGCAAATGGAGGGTAGAACCAAGAAGAAAGGATCTTATGGTCCTTCTTCATCTCATTCGGCTCCTATCACGGTGCGCCACCTTCAGTTGCCCAAGGAAGATCCCAATTACGTGAAGGATATTTGATTGCGCAATGTGATAGTAGAACGAACTGTAATCCTGATCATTTGACACCGTTTGATGTTGTTCCTCTCCTTCAGTCTGTAGGATGGGATAACATATTGCATTGGGGTGAACCTGCATACCGCTCCATTGCGCAGGCTATGTATGCTTACATTACTGATTTTTCTACTGAGAATCTGACATTTACTATTATGACCAGAGAAGGTCCAGTTGATGTGGACCGTCATCTTATTTTTGGGTTAATGGATATACCTGTCAATGACGAAAGTATTCCCATTAGTTCTCTTGTGGACAAACCTTCTGAATCTGAGAAGTGTATGCTCACTAGAGATTTATGTAATATGGATGCGGAATGGAGTACTAGGAATGTGCTCGCCTCCAAGTTTATGTTACCCAGATATAGAATCCTTTATAGGATTTTCATTTCAAATGTCTATCCTCGATCTGGTAACAAAACCGATCTTACTACATTCATGGTTCGTATTTTCCATTCTATCATTTCCGGAGTTCTGTATGTCTTCCTTCTCTGATTTTTCATAGCATAATTCAGTTCTATCTCCACCCAGGTCACGGTGATATACCTTTTGCTTATCTTATGACTGTGTTAGCCACCCATAGTTTAATGGCTATGCCTGTTGGGGAAGCTCCCATTAATCATCTACCCTTCAACAATTCTAACATTAACAAGATGAATTTGAAGTTGGCCCCAGGCCAAGTTGATGGGGGTGCTCGTGGAGCTGCAGAAGCACATAAAGAGGAGGGTGATTTGCCTCTAGATGATGCCAATATGGATGACATTTTTGATGAACTTGAATTTGATTCTGCTGGTGATCCTGATTATCAGCCATCTGATTATGATGCGCGTTTGCGCTCACTTGAGGAGAAGGTTGAAGGTATGTATGTGTCCCAAGAAATGCAATTTAAATATATGCACAAATATCTTAGGTGCATTAACAAGGGACTTCATCAAATTGATCCTACCATACCTGCTCCTTCTTCTGGTTCGGATTAGTCTTTGAGTATCTGATTTGTAATAACTTTTAAAATACTTGAATTTCTCTTGTATTATGTGTTTGGACATGCTTTTTATTTTTGTTGACTTGATTATCTGGTTAACTTATTCATATGTTCTCTTATTACTCATTACTCTTCTATTTACTTTTTATCTTTCTTCCATTATCATTTATCAGTTATTTCCTTTGTTATATTGTGACAAAAAGGGGGAGAATTTTATCATACCTATTTCATTATGGTAAATGTGTGAAGAATGTGGAATGTGGATAGGTAGGTAGCATTTTTTTGCTATATGGTATTAAGGGGGAGTATTGATGAGTTTTGAAAAGTATTGATATGAGTATTAAAGCGTATTGATTTGACCAGGTTGATTTGACCAGCTTGAAATTGGTGCATGATTTTTTGACCAGGTTAAAACTGGTGCATGATTCTTTGTTGTGCATATATGATATTTTTATTTTGTTTTGTCACGAATTTGACAAAGGGGGAGATTGTAACTACTATGTTTTCTAGCTCCTATGATTGTCAAATCTCGTAGTGCCAAAACTTCTTGGAATCTGTATCTTGTGTAGCTCATCTACTTATTTAAGATCATGCAATTCGTGTACAAGAACAAAGGTCTTTACCTCAAGAACTTCGAATGCAAGAACAAGAGATTCACAAGTTCAAGTACAACATCAAGTGATAGTTCAAGGTTTCAAGCTTCAAAGTACTTTAAGTTCAAGCTTCAGAGCACTTCAAGATGTCAAGCTTCAAGTACTTCAAGATCAACTATCAACAGAAGCAAATGATGATTCAATGTTCAAATATCACTTATAAGGTATGTAAAACCCTAGATTGATCATAGGTTAGGTCATATTGATTGCATACTTAAATTGGGTCACTATAGGCTGTTTCTCGACTAGCCTTAGCCTATGTTCGACTAGTCCTTGTACTGGCTCGACCAGTCCAAGAAATTCCTCGACCAGTCCATGGTTTGTTACTTATTTTCAGATTTTTTGTTGGATCTTTAACCAGTCCTGGAGACTGTTCGACTAGTCGAGTGAATAGTGCTCGACCAGTCGAGCAGGCTCGACTCAAAGTCCAGCAGCTAAATTTGGTCCCACATGACCAGTCGAGTGCAGGGTTCGACCGGTCGTGCAGGCCACTCGACCAGTAGTGAAATGGTTTTATCTTATCGCGCTCGAAATTTCAAAAATTTGTTGGTCCTTCGACTAGTCGAGCTGTCGCCTAGACCAGTCGAGTGAACAGTTCTGCACTTATAAATAGAGCACGCTTTTCAAAGTTTTTCATTCAATTCAAGAAAAATCAAGACACCACTCTGAGAGATAAGTTTGTGATATTCTTAAGCTATTTAGTCCTCATTTAATATTCTCTTTAATTAGTTTTTTGCATTTGATTTTGAGATTCTACATTCCAATCATATTTGAAGAAGAGGTTTTAGTTTTCCCCTTTCTTGGAATCAAAATCAAATCAAGCAAGCCCAAGGTGATTTAATTTAAAAATCATTTAGAACTTAGAACTTTTTCATAAGTGAGTGTGGACATTGAACATCTACTTTGAATTGGTTCTTCCGGGCTTCATCAAAGGAGAATATCCAGATAAGTATTTTACAATTTCTGTTTTTGGTTTTATTAAGATTGTGCCAGGAAAAATCTCTTTCTTTTTTGTTTGTTTGAGGTGATTCAGAAAACTCAGAGTGTGGGGTTTTTGAATTGTGTAAGCCCACTTGAAAGACACAATTGTGAAGGTTTTAGGTGAACCTTGAAAAACCTATTGCATAGTGAACGCTAATATCCACTGTGTGAGGATATTGGGAGTGGAGTAGTTATGTGGCTGTTTTTCTAAACAGTTGGTGTACACACAAGTGAACCACTATAATTTTTGGTCATGTAGTGATTGATTGATTGTGGCTTTCTGTGAATGTTGTAATTTCCTTTTATGCATTTGTGGAAGAATGTTGTAATCTTTTTATGCAAGTGTGGGAATGTTGTAATAGCTTAGTTTATTTTCTTTGCTATTTATTTATTGATTTATTCCTCTGTATTAGTTTAAGATTTTGATACACAGACCTTTCTAGGAATCAGGTTATCCTACGATAAACAATTGGTTTTTGGTGTAAGGTTATCCTTAGAACAACATCTGTATCAACCTCTCAATACTTGTACATCTGAGATTGTTATTCATTAATTTCTACTTTGTGGGATTGTTTAATGCTATCTTTATTTATATTTGTTTAAATTCCACATTCAATTTTTAATTTGGCATAGTCCTATTCACCCCCCCTCTAAGACTCTTAGCTCGGCCTTTTCAAAGATGAACCATTTCCCCTTTATGGCTCAATGAATGGGCTCTTTTTTACCCCTTGCTGCTTGTATTGTTGGCTGGTGGGGCCCTTTGCCCTAGTTGGCCGAGACTGAGATGGGCAAGTTGTGCCCTTAGCTGATCAAAGTTACTGTGGGCAGGTTATGCCCCTGGTTGATTAATGTTAAGGTGGGAAGGTTGTGCCCCTGGTTGAATGATGTTAAGGTGGGCAGGCTGTACACCTAGTTGATTAATGCCGAGGTAAGTAGGCTATGCCCCTGGTTGACTAAAGCTGAAGTGGGCAGGTTGTGCCCCTGGATGATTGAGGTTGAGATGGGAAAGTTGTACCCCTAAATGGTGTGAGGATGGGAACACGAGCTTCTTGGCTGGCTCCCAGATTGGGTGGAACTTGTCCCTTGGTCTTGCTCCTGTTGGGGCACGTTCTCTACCTTGGGTTCTTCCCCCAGCAGCCTCAGGATTCTCTCCCATTGGATAGGAGGCCGTGCTATTGACTAGCCTAAGAATGGAATAATGCACCCTCCTACAACCACTAAGACCCTTGATAGATTGTTCTAGGCTGCCCTCATGTCCTCGCAAACGACCTTAGGCCTTACGAACTAGATTGGAGTGCACCCGAAGCTTCTCCAGTGGGAATTCAGTATAAGGAATGAAGGTTGATATCCCAGTCTGCAACTTCGCGTAATGGAGAGTGGCTCGATTATTGCTGCCTTGTGATGATTCTTCATTCGGTACTTAAGAGCCAGCCACTCAGGTGGTGGGAGGATATATTCAGCACCCATGGGAGAAGGATTGGCAATCGCATTCATATTCTCAAATTCGAAGCTATGATAAGGGATGTTCTCCTCTGAGTGCTGAATATTAATGACTGGGATATCCAGCTAGGACGCAATGTAGCTAGCATGGAAATGGATTTAGGCTAGGCCAGAATGAAGATCACCTTGTTATCTAAGATGTACTTGACTCTTTTATGGAGGGTGGAGGGAATCACCTCGACCTTATGGACCCACGACCTTCATAATAGCAGATTGAAGGAAGCCAATATGTCTAAAATTTGGAATGTTATGGTTGAAAGGTCAAGATCGATCTGTACCTCAATGTAAACTTCTCCCTTAATTGCTCTTCTTGTGTTGTTAAAGGCTCTCCAATTCATGTGGATAGGCTAGAACGAGGATGGATCGATCCCCAGTCGAGCCATAGTCCTCAGTGGGTATATGTTTAGGCTTGAACAGTTGTCGATGAGGATCAAAGAAATTCGAAGGTCTTTGTGTCGCATGACTATGTGTAGTGAACGCCCATGGCTATGTCCCTCTGGCGATAGTTCCTTGTGAGTAAATGTGATGGCTCAGGGAGCTAGGAGTTGCTAATTATAAGGGCGATCATATTAGGTGGAGTGTCTGAAGAGATGTGCGCACCACTCAAAGTCTTGGTGAACATTTTTTGGTGTATGCATGATGGCAAAGTACTTATCATAAAGAGATCTATACAGGAATTGTCACGCCCCAAACTCGGAAACCGGGCTCATGAAATTCCTGATCACCGAATCCGACACCGACAGCCTCCTCAGTACCCCATTCTTGGCTTCTAGCGCCCATATGCCAGATTCGATCCTGGGATCCTACAAGGAGGATTTTCAGTGAAAATGTTTTTTTGTAAAGGAGCATAACCAAGTCACAAACGATAACATCACAACATATCCACTATAATAAAAAAACTTTAGAGTACAATACATAAAGGGAAATACAAAGACAGATGTTAAAGTCCCAGAAGCTCAGCTGCACTCTCTTGCCTCAACTCGACTGCATCCTAGCGTCACCTGCACACAACAATCGTGCATAAGCTTATAGAAAGCTTAGAGGGTGGTGTAAGTGTGTTCGCAAGGTAAGTGCCAAGTATACGATATCAGAGTAATGGGGAAACATACTGGTAAATCCATGAATGCTATTAGTCGTACTAAGGCTATTGATGCAAGGCATGAATGCTATCGACCATACCAAAGCTATGTGATGTAAGGCATGATTGTTATCGGCCATACCAAGTCTATGCAATGCAATGTATGAATGCTATCGGCCATACCAAGACCATGCGATGCGAGGCCTACATAGCCAAATGTCATATGCGAGATGCAACGCGAGCATGCCAGTCCTCATTTAAATCCACATAACAATACAACTCATCTCTGGAATATCACCGGGGTCTAGTACACTCCAAACCAGATTGCCGCCCCATCGCGTGCCAATATGAGCCCGACTCATCGATAACGGACCTATTCCTTGAGCTGGTCAAACTCAACCTAGCTTTTCCCCCTCCTCTCGGGCAGGTAAGGCCGCGCCCCCTTCGAACCGACCATGACACAGTGCAAAGCGTGGCCTCCTGGTTTTCGGCACTTGGCGCTCATGCATCCACTCGGTCCCAACGTTGGAGCAACCTCCTGATACCATAAGGGTTTAGGAAATTTCACCCAGGGACATCTATCGCGCCCCATGTAGAGAAAAGATTTTCGGTGTCCAATCCTGTCATCCACGATATGCCTGTGGAAGCTACGACCCTGATGTCGTTAAGGCGTACAGTAATCATATCATGTAATGCAGATATATGAGTCATACTATCCAGTCATACATCAATCCTGCGCGTACTACGCACTCATGTGGGGCAACTCCGTCTATCAGGGAGTCCCATAAACACTCCACCCAATGACATATGCTATGATCAGTCACTCCTCATATCAAGCATACATATGATGCGTATGACCATGTATCATGATGTTATGCTAGCACAAACTCAGTGTGTCCTACTAGACTAAGTACACTAGCATGATTATCGAATATAGCAGGCGATCATCTACCTTAACCGGCATGTCACTTACAAGAGTAGGGGCTGAACGATACGCCCCATTAGACATATAGAAATCTATATGGAATGGTCCATGTTAGACTATCGTAACCTACTCTAGGTATTAACATATCATATGTCCTAAGGCGGGGTCCACTGAAAGGATGGTGGGTCTAACCCATGCATTAAGGTAGTTTCCACATAGTGGATATACCAAATATAATACCACGTATTCTTCCATCTATGGCGAGGGATGATGATGCACTAATTGTCAAGGATGGACCTCACGCTTATCTCAATGAGGAGATGGATGGTGCAGATGATATGTACATGTCATGAGGTCCTAGCAAATGGGGTATAAGGGTAGGATACATCTCTCGTGGGGAGTGAAGTGGGTATACAACAAGGTGAGTTCACAGGGTGAACTAACTGGGTGAACAATTGGGCTTTCTCAATATCTTATCATGAATAATCTGGGCTTCCTTATGCGGCTCGATACATACACAAAGTGGGCTTGGTGGAGTTCATACATCTGGGACTATGTGTCCTTTTGACGGATTGGGTAGCCCGCTCAACTCCTAAGTGGGCCTTGGGTATGGTCACTAAACTTTGGGTAGTAACATGTATCTAGGTGGGCCACATCTCTTATGGAAGGCCTGGTATAAATACAAGGTAGGCTCCAAGGTTTGGATAATCCTATAAGGTATGGTGGAAAGCACCATCATCAAATGGGGGCCCAACGGATTGGGATAGCCTAATCAAGGGAGAGATGGGTATCACTAGCATCAATGGAAGCCCAACGATTTGGGGTAAGCCCAATAAGAGGAGATGAGAATGGGCCTAACAATGGGCCTTAGGGAGATTACAACGTGGACATTTAACCATCATTGCACCCAAGGTAATGGGCTTATCAACGGACCTTGGGGAGGATTTCAAAGGTGGCATTTAACCACTATTGTCTCCTAGTGTGTGTCCACTTGGAATTTGAATCTAACCCTCTATGGGGCCCCACGACCCTTATACAAATCAGGGAAATGGTTGGACATCGTGTATGTAACACATACATCATGATGGGCCTCATAAGGCAGCCCCATGGTGGGCATATAGCCCATAAATCAAGGTGGGCCTCTCAAGGCAATTGTTCACACCTCAAGTATAGAGTTATGATGTAGTAATAATCTTGGTAAGACCGAGGTCGAATTCACAGGGACTGAACCTTGTATTTCTTCTAAAAGTAACCAGAACTAGAACTAGAATAAGATGAAATCTAAATCAGATGAAGATGAGTGAATAATGGTGAAATAGTAATCTAAAACTTGTGAAATTCAAAGGTAGGAAACTAGGGTGCCAAGGATCACTTGTAGAGATCAGAGAGATCTATGCTCGATTCATAAACACAACTGGAATCAGAGTCCTATCTTCATCCAGTTGGAAGATATTTCATTAAAAAAATCAATCTGAACTTCCTTTGATCCAGTTTTCAAGTGAAGATAGGTATGAGAATTGGAATTGATTCCATCAAAAAACCATGCCCATGAGACAAATCAAACAACATAATTTAGCCAATCCACAACAAATCTAAGGGATGTGTGAATGTTAGGAAGGATTCTGTCATCCAACCATGCCCATTAGACAATGGTGAACAACAGGGTTCCCAAATTCACAAACCCTATAATGCTAAGAACATGCTCAAAGCTATCGTAGATCCATTGTAATTTAAGTCACAGCAAACCATTAAAAACTGAAAGCATTCCTATTGATCAAACTATAATCAAAGTGAGTTCAAGTAACATGAATTAAAGCCGTAGAACCAATCCCATCACACTACAAGCTTCACCTCTTAGCCCTAGCTAAGAGGTTTAGTCTAACATAGACATGATCACGCTAGACTCTTAAAGACATAAGGGAGGAAGAAAGAAAACCAAGAGGAAGGATAGAAAAGAATGAAGAAGGAAGAGGCCAGCCCAAGCTCTCCCTGTTTCCACGTCTCCACACGTCCCAAGCTCTCTTTCTTTCCACGCCCAACCATAGCCTCCACGACTGCCCATGTCGAATGCCCCCTCCCTTCTCTCTCCTTTCCTTTTATAACATGCAATAGGTCTGCTAGAGTGGTGTGCATTAGAGAGAGGCGGTGGAGAGTTCTTTATGCAACCAGCGTGCGCAACTTCTTGCGCAGCCGTGAGTAACGCAAATAGGAGATCCTGATGCAGGATCCATTCCGTTCACCCTTCTTGGGCTTGATCGGTTGTACCATAAGAAGGTTTTGAATGACTAGGATCATTATACCGATCCTGGCCATGGACACAGAATAGCCCGGATCGTCAGGGCTTCTTCGAACATGCGTAATGCGAAAAATGGAATCTGACGGCATCAGTGGGGCCCATGATCGACGTTATCAGAGAAATTCACCCCATTTATTGAATTCGTGATTAAAAACTATTTGAGAATGGGTACTTTTTCTTGAGTTTGGTGCGGCCCAAAGGATAGAATCTTCCCGCCGTTCATCCTACGTTTAACGACAATCTGCGTGTGCACACATGTATGGGAGCAGAAGGAATCCTTGGCAAGAGTTGTGGCCACCCCCGAGAGTGAATGAACGGTTCAGATCGTCCATATGAATGATGGGTGGGGCCCACTAGCAAGTGCAGCGTCGAACGGGTGCAGACGCTGGCGAAAGAAGAAAAACAGAGATTTCCATTTTTAAAGATGGCTCAGGTCAGCGGTCGCTGACCGTTTTTAAGGATTCGGTGCATAGCGGGAGTGCACCGCCTGTGCACTCGCACGCCCCCCTGTAGGGTCCACTATGATGCTTGTGAGGGATCCCACTACGCCCAAATGGCCAATTTGCGACTTAGTCCGTCGCAAAAATCTCTTAGTTTAACGATGGATTTAATCCATTGCTAACGGAAAAAGTCCGTCGCTAAACTCGTCTTCCTCAAATATCCAGTCCGAACGTCGCGGAATTTAGCAACGGACCAAAATCCATCGCTAAAATCTGATTTACGACATATTTACGATGGATTTTTGTCCGTCGTAACTAGGCCACGGATGAAATCCATCGCAAATTTTGATTTGGCGACGGAAAATGAACAGTTGCAAATTCCCGTCCAAAATACAAAATGGCGGGCTTTTCAGTTGATTTTACGACAGATCAGGTCCATCGTAAAAGGACTTGCCTTAACATTATTATTTTTTTCACTTTTTTTAAGAATATGGTGGAAAATTAAGTTTTTTTGTAGTCTAATAATTGTTTTTTAATAGAATTTCAGTGGTTTATTTGTACATATTTGTATCTAAGATTATTTTTTAACAATTGATTGAATGCAAAAAGAAAATTTATTTTGTTTTAATATCAAATGAGTGGAATTTTTATTTTTATTTTTTTAATTAAAACTAATATTTAAATGATTTGTAATATCACATGAAAAAGAATATTGAGAAGTTTAAAAAATTTAACAATGTTTGAGAAAAAAAATTAGAGTTTGAAAAAATAAAAATCGTGATTTAATAAAAATCTATTTTGTGGGAACAAAAAAGAATATTTAATAAAGTTGATAAATTTGAAAAAAAAAAGCATTTGATTTTAAGAAAAAATAATATCCTGAAAAAGAAAATTAAAAATATTTTAAAAAATGTGAAAAATTTCACAATGTTGAAAAATGAAAATATTTTAAAAAAGAAAATGAGAGTTTGAAATTTGAAAAAATAAAATAAAATTGTGAAGTTCAATAAAAATTGACAAGTTCGAATAAAATGCTTTAAAAAAAATGGAGAAGTGAAAAAGAATTGAAACATTTAAAAATAAAACGATATTAAAAAATTGATACTTTATCAAAAAACAAACATTTTGAAATGAAAAATAAATAAGTTGAAAATTTTTGTGATTTTGAAAAATAATTGAAAATGTTCAAAATTCGAAAAAAAAAAAGTTATTTATAAAAACACTAAGATTATGTAAAAATATATATAATTCTTTTTTAAAAATTGAAAAGTTGAAAACAACATGATGCTTTTGAAGAAAAAAATTGGCATTTTGGAATTTTTGGGAAAAAAATTAAAAATTGTGAAAATTTAAGATATTTTGAAAATAAAAATTTAGAATTTGTATTTTAATTTATTTTTTGAAATATTTTATAATAAAAATTATATTTTGTTAAAATTTTTCATAGAAAAATTAAGAGTAAAAAAATATACAGTTTGAAAAAAAATGTAATTTTTAAATGGAAATTGATATTTATCTGTGAAAAAAAACATTTTTTAATAAATTATTAGGCACATCCACTAATTGAACATTTATCCGTTTTTGGACAATCGAATTAGTCCAGATTGAAGAGTAAATAACTTCATATGTTTAAATCAAATTTCACCCAAATTGTTGATCAATCTTGTATTCCCAATACCTTTCTCACATGTAGCTAGCTTGATTGGGGTGAGTAACTAGTCAAATTGAGGGTATTGATCAATAAAATAGAGTGAATGGACTATACATATAAAATGGGCTAAATATTATTGTCAAAATTGTGACCCAACTTATTGACCTCGCGAAAACCTACGAATTGATGTTAATAAGTTTTGTGGGCCCCATCATGATGTGTGTCGAACATCAACATCGTGCATTTAATGTGTCCCCTTTAGGTTATGAGATATCTCAAAAAATCATCCGTAAACGAAACTCAGGTGGACCATACCATCTAAAACCATGTCAAGACATCATAAAAAATATAAAAGCACTTGGTGGGGCCCACATGAGTTTTGGATGCGGCTAAAACTTGGTCTGACCCCTCATCCAAGTGGGACACACATAATGAGTGGGTTGGATATGTGAATCACATTAAGGCAAGCCCAATATATGATTATGAATGTTTTAAGGAAACCCCTCTACATTTAGGTGAGTTACTCATTACCTTTACTGAAGTAAACTTTGTGGGGTCCACCATTATTTATTTATTTTATCCATTCCGTTTATCCACGTTAACAGATAATTTGACGTCTAAAGAACAAAAAGGAAGCATATCCAAAGCTCAAGTGGACCACACCATAGGAAATAGTGTGATTGAACCTCTACCATTGAAAAATGGGTGGGGCCCAACACCATGTGTTTGGAAAATCTACTCCGGTAATCCATTTTTAGAGATCATTTTAGGATAAGAGACTAAAAATGAGTTGGATCCAAAAATCAAGTGGGTCACACGAGAGGAAACAGTGGGGAAACAAATACCTACAGTTGAAACCTTCTGGACTCCACCTTGATGTTTATATGCCATCCAAACAGTTTACAAAGTCATTAACACTGGCAATAAGTGAAAATACAAAAGAAAAAAAAAGAAGCCTGAAACAAAGCTTTTTATGGCCGTAAGAATGTTTCAACGGTTCTCACTGAATCCCCACTGTTTCATCTCGTGTGGCCCACTTGAGTTTTGGATACACTTCATTTTTGGTATCTTTTTCTAAAATGAGCTCTATAAACGGATTAATGGTGTAGATTTCCCACAAACATGGTGGTGGGCCCCACCCAACATCCTTGCGCAGGAACTTCTTGCGAAAGGCTTTAGCAGGAAATCCACATCCCCTAAAACGGGTGCAGATTGGCTACTGATAGGTTGAGTAGCCAGACTGCTACTGAAGTGACGTCACCAAGTTCTGTGGACCCCACCATGATGTATGTTTTGTATCCACGCCGTCCATCCATTTGGAGAGATCATTTTAGGGTAAGACTTAAAGAACGAGTCGCATCTAAAGATCCAGTGGACCCCACTAGAGAAAACAGTGGGGAGAGTGACACCACCGTTAAAAACTTCTAAAGGCCACAAAAGTTTTAGATCAAGCTGATATTTGTGTTTTCCCATCTTTAATGTCTTTTTTAACTTTTGAACAGGTTGGATTTTGAAAAAACATCATGGTGGGCCTTAGGAAGGTTTCAACGGTGGGCATCAATCTTCCCTCTGTTTTCTTTGGTGGGGTCCACTAAAGCTTTGGATCTGCCTTGTTATCTGGGTCATGCCATAAAATAATATCTCCAAATGAATGGACGTTGTGGATACAACATATACATCATAGTGAGGTCCACAGAACTGGTGACGTCACTTCAGTAGCGATTCTCGCTACTCAACCTATCAGTATCTAATCCACGTCCCCCTAAAATGGGGGAACGGATTGGCTACTCCCCCTGACTCGGTGCTCTGTGGGGTCCACCATGATGTATGTGTGTCATCCATGTCGTCCATCTATTTTTATATATCATTTTATGATGCAATAAAAAATGAATTATATCTCAATCTCAAGTGGACCACATTACAAGAAATAGTTTTGAATGAATTTTGACCATTAAAAACGTTTTGGGGCGATAAAAGTTTTGGATCAAGCCGATATTTATTTTTTCCATTCATCTGGGTTTTTATGACCAAATCAACATATTGGATTTCAAAAAAACAATACAGTGGGCCTTAGGAGGATTTTAATGGTGAATATTCATTCATTTTTTTCTGTGGTGTGGCCCACCTAAGATTTATATCCCTATCATTTTTTGTATAAAGCCATAAAATGATCTGTAAAAATGGATGAACGGAATGGATGAAACCCGTACATCATTGTGGGGCCCATAGAGCACCGACCACCAGCCCCATGTAGCCAATCCGTCTCCCCTAAAACGAGACCCCTTTTCTTTCTCCTCTCATCCACTCTCCGTCTGTCCCTCTCCCAGCGCCGGCCCTAGAGATCTCTCCCACCTCTCTCTTCCCAATGGTGTTCTTTCCCTCTTAAAAATCTTTTCGGTTCAAGTAATCCACATAAAGAAGTCCATGTCTACTAAAAAATTTCAAGTTCAATTCTAATCAATTTTATCAACGAGCAATCTCTTTTTTTTTTTTTTTTTTTTTTTTTTTTTAAGATTTCCTCAAAACTTATTTTGAATAAAAGAAGTTTAATTTGTTTTACTCAAAACAACGAGTTTTTTTCCTATCTGCTGAAAAATATGTGGTTTTAAATGTTTAATCAATCATATGAGATTTTTCTTTTTTCATAAAGATGAGTTTAAAAGGAGTTTTGCTACTCTAGGAGAATCTCAGAGAAAGAAGCTGTTCGGCTACAGCATGGGTGGAATGAGCTTTTGCTACATCACTTGCATGTGGTTGAGTTTGTTTTCACATAGTATGGCCCACTTGAGTTTTGAATTGAAAAGAGAAAATGAGTGGATTTACAAGATGGATGGACTGGATGCTATGGATAGGATTGTCTCATGACTTCTATTTTTAAATCATGGATAGGATTGCATCATGGGTTTTATTTTTAAAACATGGGACATTGATATAATGGATAGGATTGTCTCATGAGCTTTACTTTTCAAACACGAGCCATCCATCCCGCTTGATACATAACCGTGCCTGCCATGATGTCCTTTGGAGAGATGGTTCCAATATATTCTGGTTTTTTCATACTAATGTATCTTATTAGTAATTTTAATAAGTTTATTCTGCAACCCTTGTGTACGTGGGACCATCTTAATGTTTTCATGCCATCCAATCTGTCCACATGGCTCTCCCCACCATGAAATTTTGACTCTTCAAAAATAAGCTAATCCAACCATCATATGGCCACGTTATGAAATGGAAACTTTTTTTTTTTTTTAGTTAATTTTTTTAAAAAAATCTCTGTGCGTCACCGGCCAAAATCTCATTTATCCAAAACTCTAAATAATTGTGTCTTCAGCCTTTTTTTTTTTAAAATTATTTTTTAAAAATTTTAAATGTGGTTGTATATTCCTTAAAGTTGCTGCAATTTTCCAGTTGTATTAAAGCTATGATAGGTGGATCCTTGAAGAAACAGGAGTGCAAGATACTTGAACAAGGAAAATGATAAGGGATCCACCTTTCCTTTTCCCAACATTTGAAATCCATACTTGCTTGGGGTATTTTTGCACCTTTTAATACAAGTTGGTTTTACAAACCCAAGTACTTCCATTTACACTTGTCCTTTTGGTGATGCTGTTAAGAAAGATAAACTATTGCAAATGGTGAGATTTGGTGCTGAGATGGTTTTTAGTTTTAAGGATAGCACTATGAGAAAGTACATGTTGATTTCCCTAATTTTGATATTTGAAGATGGGCACTATGAGTTGCTGCTGATGTATTTAATTCTTTCACAAGTTTTGTTTACTGTTTTACAAAAAGAAAGACTTGAAAGCTTACACTGATCGGATTTTATTTTGGATCACTCTTATTTTCTTCGTAAATTAGATGAATTCCATTTTTAAGTTGCTTCGTTATTGGTTGGAGGTAATTCACCCATGTTTCTTCAAATGATTGTAATGATGTCTTGCATTATCTTCATTCATATAAAAGATTAATTATAACATCCCGAGTTGAGTCATGACTTGGCCAAGTTGGGCATATTTTGAAGGCTTATTTGTGGTTCCAAACTAGGGTCTAAGTTTACTCTGACAAGTCATGTGTAACTCAAATGAATCGTCAATCCATGTCATTTGGAACAAATGGCTGAACTGTTCTTGGACAGTTACCATCCATAAGAAAATTTTAGTCACTTGAATCTTTTCCAATTTTTACTATATATAATGTGATTAGCTTTTCTTGGCCAATTACCATCCATAGAAAAATTTTAGTCACTTGAATCTTTTCTAATTTATGCTATATAGAAAAATCAAAAGCAGAAGTTTATCGATGTCATGCATTGTTGGAGACTACAGGTGGTAACTGGTCGGTAGATGCATGTAGATGCTTCTTGTGTAGTTTTCGCAGTTCAAGCATCCATTTTGGTTTGTTTTGAATCTTATTTTGGGTTTTGGATTTTATTGGTTTTTGTTAGATTGATTAGGATTTTTAGATTTTGGTCATGTCTACTTTCATGTATGGGACTAACTAGATTACACCCATTTGTTAGAAAAGAATATCCCCATCACCATCCTTAATAAAAAGAAAGGAGGATAAACCTGTTACACTTGTATTGAGCATTTTGTTTTTGTTACTACTGGTGAAAGGAGGATTCAATGTTATTCAATGTCATGCTCTGAGTTTTGTTTATCTGTTTATGTATGGAGAACAGGTGGTGCTGGTATCTAGTGAGACTGGTTGCAGGAAAACAACTCAGGTTACCAGTTCTTTTGCTTTGATTTTACATTACTATAGATGAGTCATAGCTCATAACCAAAAAGATAAAAGATAAAGACAAAAAAAGAAAGAAAGAAAAGATAACTAAAGGATGACTATGACCACCAGTAAGTTATGTTGAGGATGCAGGGGATCCTTATAGAGATCAAATGGAAGATTGTATCAGTTTAATAATGGAAGAATTGAAATCTAGAGTAATTGCCAACAGTCACTCTTGCATACCAGGTAATTCATTTAAAATTTTAGCTTTTGGTTTCTAGGTTTGATTTCCAACTGCTTTATGCTAGCTTCTCAGTTCTTCAGTTTGTTTGCCACTTACGAGACATCTAAATCACCATCATCTAAGCCTTATCCCGACTAATTGGTGTTGGCTTCTGAGACATCTAAATAAATAGTGAAAATTACATATGTGCTACACCAACCAAGGCTTTAGAACTCACCAAAACCAAGTGGACTTGGTTTCGCTAAGGAACAAATTGATAGGTCCCTTTGAAATATGTATGTTTCAGGATGAGTTGTTTTAACTAACAGAGCCACAAACTTACATATTCCTAACTACCTAAGTCTCGGTGAGTTTGGTATCCCTGATTCAGTGGTTTGTAGAAGATTTCATATAGGTATTTAGCAAATTTGAGTTGACTCAGCATGTTTTCTAGAATTGTCTTCCATTCTGGGTTCAACTGTTCTCAGTTGGATCTCTTTTTCATGTTTGAAATTGGCTTTCATTTTCATCAATCTCTCACAGAGTCTCCATTGTCCTCTTATGTGCTTAATGTTGTGATGTTGCATCATCTAGTTAACATTTATGTATCTCCTTTTCATGTTTGAAATTGGCTTTCATTTTCATGAGTATCTCTTTTTTTACATTGATTTTTTTGTATGTATGTATTAGGTACTTCTTCAAGGTCTTTCTTCGAGGGATTTAATATGTGGAAGGAAGAAATTGTAATGAAGGTAAAAAATCAAAAATTATATGGTTTGCTAGATCTGTTTCAGGCATATGAATTACTGAAGAATAAGTGGAGAATTGTGAAATTTGAACGTTTGAACTTTTTAACGGTCAAAATTTTATTAGCTTTTGCTCGTAGTTGCACAGTTTTTTGGTTTAAAACCGTTCTGGAATAAGAAAAAATACTGTTCATTAAGGTTTATGTGACCTTACCAACAGGTTCAATGGCAAATAAACATTATGGAAATATTATGGTGGGTAGTGGGGCATTAAACACCATTGTTTCCTATAGTTTATTCCACCTGAGATTTGTATCTTCTTTAGTTTTGGGCTTATAACCAAAATGATCTAGCTACGAAAATAGATGGATGACATGGATATAGAATACATACATCAATTCCCTAACCCGCTACCTCCAACAACTGCAACCATAATAGTTTCTATAGCCATCCTTTTTCCAAGCCATGGATGAGATGGCTAGATTGCCTGACAAAAGTGATTCTTTAAAATCATAAGCAATCCATAATAGTTTCTCGCATATAGATGGATCAAATTGTTGCTTAGACATATTTATGTAAATGACCTTGACCATCCATATTTAAGGCCATTGATCAAATGGTTAATATGTCATATGAGTGCAATGTTTTAGAGGTAGCCCATAAAATGTACCTTGGACTTGATGAACAGTGTCCCAATGCAACTAGGAGCATTATAACTTATAGTGCTTTGAGAGCACTGGAGCATTAGAATTTGGACTTTTATCTTTAAATTTCCTTATTTCGACACTTTGAATTCAAGTTGAGATATTTTAGGAGAGTTTTATGTGTGAGCCGATGGGGTTGTAATATCGGTTGATTTGAGCTAGCAGTTAGCACTCGGTACTTTTTGTATGGTTTTAAAGCCAATTATTAGATCATGATGTTGTTTCTGAGTGAATAAATTGGTTTTTCTTGTTTCCCGCAATGGGCTTCAAAACCCTACAGTAGTGATTCTTCTAGAAACCCTTCGATTTTATTCCTTAGGCCCTCCTGCAAACTGAGACGACACATTTATTTTTGTTTGTTGTTATTTCCTCATTTCTTGGCTACTATTGGATTAATTGGAAACATATTGGAGCATCTAATGTGAAATCGATCATGTCGTGCTTCATGCAGGTAAAAAAATCCATGGCCTAATTTGATGCTCATAGCGGGGTGTTGCTGAACCATTTGGCTTTAACAGAGGCAAGGTAAGCAGTTCCAAACCTCTCTTAACAGAGGAGATTTAAAAGGGGAACAAAAAATAAAACAAAGAAACAAGGAAAAGATCAAACTATTAGAAGTTGGGTATGACTTCTGGTGACAGCGTGCACCAAGAGTTGGTGCACACATATATCTCCCACCACCTAAAAATGATAGGTTATATGAAAAAAAAATGGCGATGGGATTTTAAAAATCTATTTTTGAAACACATTTAGGGCCTCTTTGTTAGCCACTCTTGAAAAGATTTTTTTCGATGCATATTTCTATGAAAAGCAAATTATGAAAACTTTCCAAAATTTTGATTTTATTTTGAAGGTTGTTTGGTTGGCACTGGTTGTTTTTCCATCTTCATAGACAATTTGTTTTCCAACTTTGGCCTCTGTTAGGTCAACTTCCTGATTTTATTTAAAAAGGAAAACTTGTTTAGAACTGATACTGAGCTCCCATCCAAACTGAGTTGACTCAACAACTAAATCCATAACTGGTATGAATAATGACTGCTAAGAGTGACAAACCAGTCACGGTGAAAATATGGTGCAGAAAAAAACATCTCATGGCCACCACACTACTAGCTGATATTTTATGGAAAGATAGATTATCACAGCTTGCAAATTGTGGCTCCTAAAAGCTTCAGTGGTCTCCACATTATTGGGCATCATAATTTTTCTGTTTTCTCATGCACAAATACTAGTTTGCTTCATCAAAAAGCATGTTACTGACAAATGGACAAATGACATTTAATAATAGAATCCCAAGATGGAAGGCATACTGTCAACATTAGATGCCACAAATTAATATCATGAACTCCCTCTGATACCACTAGTAAAACATGACTAATGGATACCAGTAAAACATGACTAATAGATGACTTGGTTTTTTAGTAGTATGCACTACTTTTTGGCTTGCTATTTTGTACTTTTTCTTACTTATTTGGGTTCTGTGACCAGTTATGGAATTTCAAAACTGTTTTTGAGGCAGACTAGTGTTACTTGAGTTAATCTGATTTTTAACATGGATGATTTCTCACACAAGAATGTTTCATGCAGATTCATATGGCTAGGAGCACCATACAAACCGATGGAGTTGCTAAGTCTGACTGGGCAACAATTAGAAAGTCTCCACCATGGGCGATTGATTCTTGGTATGATGGGATCGAGGCATGTACCGTGTTCCATCAACCATTTATGTGTTGACCATAGTGGAGGTGAGACATAGCGACAACCAAACTCTCTCTGCAATTCCATGTTTCACGAATTGCTATTTGGGTTAGCCCCACTTGGCCATTTCCTCTTTATTAAATTGATTTATTACCAATTTTGTGAATAGGATTCTTATTAAACAATCGTGTGAATTATTTTTTGAATGACTATCAAGTGTAAGATTAAAAAAAAAAAATCGATGATATTTTTTTTATTTGCAGATATTTTAGTGACGAACCAAACGATGGATTTGAGGTCCGTCACTCTACTCATATTAGCGACGGACCTTATCCGTCACTAATATTTTTAATGACTACGGTTTTCTCAAAATTTGGCAACGGATTATTTATTTTTTTACGACAGATCTTATCCGTCGCAGATTAAACGATGGATTTTATCTGTCGAAAAAAAATGACCTAGTAAACAACGACGGACGAAATCCATCATTTATTTGGTTTTACGACGGATTTGGTCCATCGTAAATTTGCGATTTTGGCATAATGTCTGCTCCGTCCATCCATTTTTTCACCTCTTTTAAAGGGTTGAGACCAAAATTGAAACATATACAGATGTCAGGTGGGCCCCAAATCAGAGATTTGGTGGCTGATCTAACCATTGAGCCACTTCCACAGGGATCCAATGGCTGAAATTTGACGTGTATGGTTAATTTATGGTCCTTAGGTCATATATGAAGTTTCGAGCCAATGGATGGTGGGAACCTTATGATATCGCATTCTTAACGATTTTCAGGCCCGTTTAACGTGAGTGGCATGATTTTCTTGGATCTTTGTCGTGTAAATTTCTCGGATCCCTTGCCTTTATGATATATGAGCGTTAAATCCATGCTTTTAGTACCCTTTTCCAGTCTAGGCTCTTAAATACACCTTGTATCACAAACATGATTAAAGCAGGGCGTTAAACGGTATCATGTTCGTAAAATCAGGTAATAATTGGGGTCTAATATGCAATATTTGACCCTCAACACAACTCCCAACTAGCATTTTGCTAGTCCCAAGCAAAGTATGTGAAAAATAAGTTGAGAATTACATGACAATTTCTATAAACTCGAGTGATTTTTTAAAACAATCCAAAAATATAAGTCTAAGATTCTTGAGTGTTGGGCATTACTTTCTTTTGAACTCAAGCGCACGGTAAACTTCATAGTCAAGTTCAAAGTATTAATCCATCAATTAGAAATTTTCTAAACATTAAGATCCATGAGTGTGTAGTGTAATCTCGGCTTATCAACATTAAGATTCACGTCTCTATGTCATGATATCATTGGTAACCAATAAGAGAATTCATGACAACCAAAACCTGCCTCATAGATCATCCTACCAACTTTTGATTTTTCCATTAAAAAAATTGACGCTAAGGAGGGGAATCAAATCTTCTCCTATAGGGAGTAAACCTATGGTGAAGACCATTCGCCCAACACTTACCGCATGTCAACCTTGGGGAATTGAACCTTCACCTATAGGGAGCAAACCTATGGTGAAGACCATTTGCCCAACCCTTTCAATTCTTCTTTATAAGCATGATGGACAAATTCCCCAGGGTGGCTCCTTCCATGTCTAGTGACCACTAGGTTAACAATTCAATATCGAGCTGAAGCCTTAATGTGTAAGCTAGGCGTGACATGTGAAATCATGACTCAATCAATGTTTAAAACTTCTAATCATGGATTAACAATTCGAACTTAACTGTGAAATCTAACAGATAACTGAATCCAAAAGTTATAAATTACCAACCTTACGTATCTTATAATTCTAAATCAACGATGGCCGTCGAATCACTTCGAATTCACAAGAATTTCTAGAAAAATTGTAATTTTTTTTTTTTTTTTTTTACAATTTTTGCTCAAGACCGAGAAAATACTGATTAGGTAACCTAATCTTCCACCCCCAACCTAAAATCTACATTGTCCTCAATATAAAAGAAAGAAACATATAATGCACATGAGACAACGAAGGTAAAAGAGAAGTGATGGAAAGATAGTACCTGACGAGGAAATTGAACGGCCTTTCCAAAAATATATCAGCGTGAGAGTGGGTCAACACAAGAGTGAAACCAACAAAAGCAACCTATCCTAAAACAACTTAGAAAGTAAACTACCCTAGTCCTATGAAAGCAGGGGAAAAACTACTCAGTCATGCTGCAAGGTTCCTCTTCCGGCCTGTATCTTGATAAATTTCTCAGTAGGTTCCTCAACAAGATCATCCAAAAGGCCTTTTTGCAATAGGCTTGGATGTTCTGGAGCATGAATGTCCAGAGAAACTTACGTACCTCAGCAAAAATTTGCCATTGATTCGCCTGAGGTATCCAAAGTATATATGATTCACCTGTGTCAAAAAAAGTTTTAAAGTTAGTACCCCATGGTGACTCAGAGACTACAGGTAGATAAAATTCAGAAAAATTTTCAGGAAGTGATTTAGTCTCAACACATTCTAAATTTCCAGACTTCGGTTCCATTGTCAGCTCCTCCTTTAATGGTATACATTCAGGATCTAGGACAGGAGGGACTTCAGAACAAGGGTTTTCTTGGTCCGTAATAACTACCGAGATATTGTTTTGCAAGGCATTCACTGTCTTTTATTATGGGATCATTTGAATCTGCAAAGTGTGTCAGGTAATCATCAAAGAGTTGAGAAATTCAGCTAAGAGTGACTTATTTTCCATATTGAAGCTCGTGATGATCTGCCCAAGGATTCTATCGTCTCTGAAAATAGATGAACACATGCTCTCTTGCTCTTGCCCTACACAGACAGATTGAAAATCAACAAGGAAGCATTGATGTGAACACTCTGTTCATTGAAACTATTCAGTAGATGCATTGAATCGTCAAGAGTGTACAACTTAGATGGTAACCTCAACTGGATGGTTTCAAATTCCAGATTCATATCGAGTGACTCATCCCTCTTCTGAATCATATCACCATTCAATTCAGGGAAGTGGTCCAGACATGTCTCATAAGAGTTAGAAGGGTCGATTGTAAGGGGCTCATCCTCCACATGTAAATTAGGCATGTCAGATGAGTGGAGTAGATCCTTATGACCGATCACTTCATGTACTTCTTGGTCACTAACCTGGACCATACTTGAGACTTATTCTAGGGGAATTTGGACTGAACATTCATGATTGTCATCCCAATACGCATCATCGTCTAATTTCGTACAGTGCACACTTGGGATGGAATCACATTCCTCACATTCTATTCCTAGATTGGGTTAAGGTTCGAATAAACTAACCTCTACCTCATCATTGTAATCATGTGTATCATGTGAGTGAAGTGTGTCACTATCATATATTTGAAAGACACCCATGTCTCTTGATCATTCCTTTGGACAATTATCGAGATCGACTCATCGGAAAATTGAACCATATGCTCATTAATGGAATCCAACTCCTCATTTGTAATTTCAGTTTCTTCCACAAGCGAGTTATGATCACTTTCTTCACATTGTGCTTCTAGATTGGGATGAGGCTGGGGTAACCTAGCCTCTTCCTTTTCCATAAGGTGTGACTGAATTATTGGAATTGAGGATTTAAGCAATTCACATGATTGTATGACAAGTTGATTGAACTGCTCTTGTGCTTTCATGAGTTTCTGAAGTGAATCCTCTTGGATTGTTTTTGATTGGGTTTTAAAGGTAGAGGACCCAAGAGAATTATCACTATGATATATTGTTGGTTCATCTTCCCAACATTGATGTTTCCACTGGTTATAATCATACGGATCATAGGTGGGAGAATCTGATGGTTGGTAATACTTATTATCACTCATAATATAATCACGCATTGTTTTCTTTTTATCGGATGGGTGATAATAATTCTCACTCTCATAGTTATGATAACCCCAACACTCACGTACTGTCCGTGGGGTGTAATTGTTCTCCCGTATATGATTGCGTAAGGACTTCTTAACTGATGGAGCACTATACTCTGGTTGGTTCTCGATGGTTGTTTCAGGAGAATTTTGAGATATGGGTTGATTTCTATCATAATCATCATACATCCCTTCACACTTTTTCGCATGCTCAAATGCTATCTCAGCATATTGACGTTCCCACTCGTGCATATACATGGTGAGACCCTAACTCTGAATCTAATTCTAATAAAAATAAAAGAAAAGGTCCTACAACAGTATGGAAAATAAGAGGAGGAGAAGCGAGAAAGAAGTTACCAGATTTGAGTTCTATGTTAAGGTCCTGTACATGAAAACAAAAGAAATTAGTTTCTACAAGTCTAAAGTTAGAAAGTTCCTAAAATAGAAATAAAAAGTTAGTTTCTAAAAAAGGAAAGTCTAAAATTAGAAAGTTCCTAAAAAGAAAAAAAAAGTAAACTAGTTTCTAAAAAGGGAGAAATTCCTAAAAGAAAATAGAAAGTCCTAAATTAGGAAAGTAAGTTAATTTCTAAAAGTAAAAGAGAACTTAAAAATAGAAAGTACAACCTAATAGAGAAATTAGAAAGAAATTACCGAATTAGAAGTTTCTATCTTAGAAGCCTATAAAATAGGAAAGTTAGGTTAGTTTCTAAAACAAAAAACCTACAATTAGAAAATTTCTAAAAAGAAAAGAAAAAAAAAGGAAACAAGGTTAGATTTAAAAGGAACCCTAGAATTAGAAAGTTTCTATAAAACAAATCCTAATCTAGAAATAGAAAGGAAGAAAAATTAGAAAGAAAGTACCAATTTAGAAAGCCTATAGCAGGGTCCTACAAATCAGAAAAACTTAAACCTAAAGTTAGAAAAATATTAATCGTAAAGTAATCCTAAAACTAGTTAATCTTAGAAAACGTAACCATCAATCCTCGGTAACGGCGCCAAAAACTTGTTCACACCCCAAGTATAGAGTTATGATGTAGTAATAATCTCGGTAAGACTGAGGTCGAATCCACAGGGACTGAACCTTGTACGTATTCTGAAAGTAACCAGAACTAGAACTAGAATAAGATGAAATCTAAATCAGATGAATATGAGTGAATAATGGTGAAATAGTAATCTAAAACTTGTGAAATTCAAAGGTAGGAAACTAGGGTGCCAAGGATTCACTTGTAGAGATCAGAGAGATCTATGCTCGATTCATAAACACAACTGGAATCAGAGTCCTATCTTCATCCAGTTGGAAGATATTTCATTAAAAAAATTAATCTGAACTTCCTTTGATCTAGTTTTCAAGAGAAGATAGGTATGAGAATTAGAATTGATTCCATCACAAAATCATGCCCATGAAACAAAGCAAACAACAGAATTTAGCCAATCCACAACAAATCTAAGGGATGTGTGAATGTTCGAAAGGATTCCATCATCCAACCATGCCCAGGAGACGATGGTGAACAACAGGGTTCCCAAATTCATAAACCCTATAATGCTAAGAACATGCTCAAAGCTATCGTAGATCCATTTTAATTTAAGTCACAGTAAACCATTAAAAACTGAAAGCATTCCTATTGATCAAACTATAATCAAAGTGAGTTCAAGTAACATGAATCAAAGCCGTAGAACCAATCCCATCACACTACAAGCTTCACCTCTTAGCCCTGGCTAAGAGGTTTAGCCTAACATAGACATGATCACGCTAGACTCTTAAAGACATAAGGGAGGAAGAAAGAAAACCAAGAGGAAGGATAGAAAAGAATGAAGAAGGAAGAGGCCAGCCCAAGCTCTCCCTGTTTCCACGTCTCCACACGTCCCAAGCTCTCTTTCTTTCCACGCCCAACCATAGCCTCCACGACTGCCCATGTCGAATGCCCCCTCCCTTCTCTCTCCTTTCCTTTTATAACATGCAATAGGTCTGCTAGAGTGGTGTGCATTAGAGAGAGGCGTGGAGAGTTCTTTACCCAACCAGGGTGCGCAACTTCTTGCACAGCCGCGAGTAACGCAAACAGGAGATCCTGATGCAGGATCCATTCCGTTCAGCCTTCTTGGGCTTGATCAATTGTACCATAAGAAGGTTTTGAACGACCAGGATCATTGGACCGATCCCGTCCATGGACACAAAACAGCCCAGATCATCCGGGCTTCTTCGAACGTGCGTAATGCATAAGGAATGCGAAAAATGGAATCTGACAACGTCAGTGGGGCCCATGATCGACGTTATCAGAGAAATTCACCCTGTTCATTAAATTTGTGACGAAAAACTATTTGAGAATGGGTACTTTTTCTCGAGTTTAGTGCGGCCCAAAGGATCGAATCTTCCCGCCGTTCATCCTGCGTTTAACGGCGATCTACGTGTGCACACATGCATGGGAGCAGAAGGAATCCTTGGCGAGAGTCGTGGCAACCCCCGGGAGTGAATGAACGTTCAGATCGTCCATATGAATGATGGGTGGGGCCCACTAGCAAGTGCAGCGTCGAACGGGTGCAGACGCTGGCGAAAGAAGAAAAACAGAGATTTCCATTTTTAAAGATGGCTCGAGTTAGCGGTCGCTAACCATTTTTACGGATTCGGTGCACAGCGGGAGTGCACCGCATGTGCACTCGCACACCCCCCATGTGGGGTCCACTGTGATGCTTGTGAGGGATTCGCTCCATCCATCCATTTTTTCACCTCTTTTAAAGGGTTGAGGCCGAAATTGAAACATATCTAGATGTCAGGTGGGCCCCAAATCAGAGATTTGGTGGCTGGTTTAACCGTTGGGCCACTTCCACAGGGATCCAATGGTTGAAATTTGACGTGTACGGTTAATTTATGGTCCTCAGGCCATATATGAAGTTTCAAGCCAACGGATGGTGGGAACCCTATGATATCACATTCTTAACGATTTTCAGGCCCGTTTAACGTGAGTGGCGTGATTTTCTCAGATCCTTGGCATGTAAATTCCTCGATCTTGGTCCCCTGGGGTCCGTCCCTTGCCTTTGTGATTTATGAGCGTTAAATCTATGCTTTTAGTACCCTTTTCCAGTCTAGGCTCCTAAATACACCTTGCATCACAAACACGATTAAAGTTGGGCGTTAAACGGTATCTTGTTCGTAAAATCAGGTAATAATTGGGGTCTAATATGCAATATTTGACCCTCAACAGCAATGGGGCCCATGGCCTTAGAGAAGTGGATGAACGGTGTGAATATAACACATACATCATGGTGGAATCACTCATCACAATTGGGCCTCATATAAGGGCCTCGTATACATCACATCGGGCCTCACACAAGGGTCACATATACATCACTTGGGCTTCATACAAGGGCCACATATACATCACATCGGGCCTCACACAAGGGCCACGTATACATCACTTGGGCTTCATACAAGGGCCACATATACATCACTTGGGCCTCATACACGGGCCACATATACATCACCATGGGCCTCATTACATGGGCGCATATACATCATATTGGGCCTCAAACATGGGCCACATATTCATCCCAATGGACCTCATTACATGGGCTGCATATACATCAAGTGGGCCACATCACCATGGGCCTCATTACATGGGCCGCATATACATCATATTGGGCCTCAAACATGGGCCACATATTCATCCCAATGGACCTCATTACATGGGCCGCATATACATCAAGTGGGCCACATCACCATGGGCCTCATTACATGGGCCGCATATACATCATATTGGGCCTCAAACATGGGCCACATATTCATCCCAATGGACCTCATTACATGGGCCGCATATACATCAAGTGGGCCACATCACATGGGCCTCATATACATCAAGTGGGAACCAGTGTCCTAGCTAGACTATCTACACCATTCATCTATTTATAGAGATCATTTTAGAGCATTACCCAAAAAATGAATCATATCGAAAGATCATCTGGACCATACCACAAGTAATAGTGGAGATAATGATTTTCATTGTTTTAAAATAAATATTTCGTATTGATCCAGAACTTTTGTGACCCCAAACGGGTTTCAATGGTAGAGTTCAATCCTCCACTGATTTTTGCAGTGTGGTCCACTTGATAGACAAATCTATCTCATTTATCGTCTCAAGCCTTAAGACGAGCTCGCGAAGTGGATGGATGGTTTGGATATAACACACATCATGTGGGACCCATAAAGCTGCTGACGTCAATACAACAACTATAAAGCCTGTGGGGTCCACAAATGGATGGTTTGGATGTAACACATACATCATACGGGACCCACAGAGCTGCTGACGTCAGTCCAACAACTATCTGGTTGGCTGGTCCCCACCGTCCAGATGGACGGTTGGGATATAACATATACCTCATCATCGAGCCGACATATCTTACTGATGTCAGATACAACAGTGGTGGGACCCACTGATGGACGGTTAAGATATAATATATACCTCATGATCAGGCCACAGGACTTGTTGACGTAATACAGCAGCTACATAGATGGTGTGAGGTACTCCAGCCAATCTGCTTCCCACCATCCAAGGATTGGACGGTGAGGATACAACACATCCATCATGGTAGGCCCCACACGTGTGGTGCCCACATAGATGGACGGATGAATATAACACATATACTATGGTGGGTCCCACGTCCGTGTATTGGACGGATGGTGGGGATTAAACCCATACATCACGGTGCGTCCCACACAGCACCGTCCAACTCTCTAGACGGTGTGGATACAAAATATATACATCAAGGTGGGCCCCACCCCACATGTGCAGCAAGTGTGGGTGGGTCCCACTGCTGCTAGAAAAGTGGACGGACAGTATGGGTATAACCCATACCTCATGATCAACCCACATAACTTGCTAACGCTAAATACAAAACTATATAACTGCTGGTGGGCCAGTCAGCAGATGGACGGTTGGATCATTGCCGGCCCCATGCAGCATGAATGAAACGCATGCATCATTGGTGGGTCCACACGTGTGGCCCACCACAGCTTTAGGATAAGCTGATATTTGTGTTTTCCTTCCATCAAGGCCAGTTCAGATGGACAGGTAGCAAGCCTGCTCGCTGGACAGTGCAGCAAGGTCGGCCCACAAGCTGACGGCATGGATTTAGAATACATACATCACAGTGAGGTCCACAAAATATGGGGGGAGAGAGAGAGAGAGAGAGAGAGAGAGAGAGAGAGAGAGAGAGAGAGGGCTCCGCCACTATGAGCCCTCCTAGGATTACAATACATACATCAAAATGGGTCCCAAATATGATCCATACCTGTAACACCCGGTACTTTCTAGTACTCTGGTGTTACCTTGTAACCTAATATAAATACAAACCTAGCCTCTTTGAACATTTACCTTCATTATAGCCTTAATTGACCATTAAGAGTAATCTTCATCCAAAGATTACGCCATCTGATCATTAATTTGGGAGATCCAAAGTAGATCTTCATCTCAGTAGTTACAAAGTCTTGTGAGCCACTCAAATAGCAAAATTTAAGGCCACTAGATTGTTATTCTTGAATAAGAGAAAATCTAAATGATCAAATAGAAATTTAGTGGTAGGTTGGGACTTATCTAATGAAGGTTATTAACATAGGTTATTTGTACCATCACATCCAACCGTCAATCTGAAATAAAATAAAATAAAATAAAATAATTGTAATAAATAAATAAATACATAAATTAGTTTGAAAAAGCCTATAATATGACTCCTAATGACAAAACCATCATATTTGAATATAAATATTCAATTATTAAAAATATAATAACAGTAAATTTAATAATAATAACAATAACGTTATTAAGAATATTTTAATAAAAAAATATTTAAAATTATAAATGCATATTAGACCATCTTATTAGTAATCCAACCATTGATTACCAACTAAGGGGCCCTTGGGACAATTTTAACCATTGACGTTTAATTTTAGAATGATCTAATCATCAGATCGATGGAGATCATTAGTTAAATCACAAAAATAAGATAAAATGGCCCATCTGAAATTTTGGATCTACCTCATCTTCAATACTCTACCCTGACATGGTCTTGCAAAATGAACTAACAGTCTGGATTTGTGAAAGACATTCATATGGGCCCCATTGCATCTGCATGTGGATGAGATGCGCATGCACCCACAGTGCATCGAACCCACTAGCACGGTCAAATGGAGCTTGACCTGCGCTTTCCTAAAGAAAAAGAGATTTTTCTCTCTTTTTCCCACCCGTGAGGCGTTCAAACGAGTAGCCGTATTTGACGTCGTCCATGGCCCACCATCATGATCATCTTGGATCATCTGAACCATCCATCTTATAGAGGACATATAGACAACAAATCCCTACCCAATTTCACTCCATGGATCGCACACGTGTGACCACAAAAGTCATCACAAATCGAGTGTGTGTGGCTGGATTTTTTGAAAAACGGAAAGAATTCCGTTCTTCCCTCTTTCCAGCTGGCAACTAGCGTACAAACCTCCTCTCCCTCGATCCTATCCGTCCGTCTCACTCAATCCTAGCTCTTCAATGCTAGGGTTTTACAAAGAAAGAGATGAAGAGAGAAAGAGAGCAGCCGTGGGAAGGTGCATTGGTGCGCTGGCACGATCCCAGCAGTTTCATTGTTAAATATCCCTCAAATCAATATAGGTCATCCATTCATAGGCTTTTATGCATAGGAAAGCCCTAGTTCCAGGAGAAAAAAAAAACCACAGTCGCAATACGTTCTTCTCTGTTCTCCAAAAATCGAGCTGTGAGCTTCTGAGCTCTAACCCATCAGGAAATCTTCACTCAACCTTTGAAATCCTTCTTCCCTGAGCTCCTAGGGACGTAGACAAACCATTCAATACAAAGCCTTCGAAGAAACAAAGCTCCTTTTGGAATCCGCCATTAACGTCGGAGCCCTTCCTCATTCGCTGCATAGTGTCGCACCACCTTACGACTCGACTCGAGGAGTTGCAAATCGGGCCGAGTCCAGGTTCTCTTTGGTTGAATCGAGAGAGAGAGAGAGAGAGAGAGAGAGAGAGAGAGAGAGAGAGAGAGAGAGAGAGAGAGAGAGAGAGAGAGAGAGAACAAAGAAAGAGAAATGAAGAAGGAAGAGGAGAGAGGATGGAGCGTCGCTCGCCATTATCGCACCAACTGAACTCGGACCGAACTCGGTCTGAGTCTAGCCGTCGGCCCTATCTGGTTGTTAGAGAAGCAGCAAGAAGGAAGGAGTAGAGAGAGATGTGTGGTTGCTACTGCCACACCAAGCTGGCGGGGAAGTTACTGCCGAGTTTGAGCCTTGCGTCGTTGTGAACTCGACTCAGCTCGATCTAGTTAAGACATAATCTGGACGTTTTCAACAAGAAGAGAAGGAAGAAAAAGGAATGAGAAGAAGATGAGAGAAAGAAAGAAGAGATGGTGGTGGGGATGTTGATCGGTTGAAACCGAGTCGACTCAGTTGAAACTGAGTCTAATTGGGTAAAGTTGGGCTTGGTCCAGCTGGGTTTCCAGCAAGAAAGGTGAGGTGAGGAGAAAGAGAGAGAAAGCAATGAAGAGGAAGGAAGGATGGAGTTGAGTTGCTACAACCGAGTTGACTCAGTGAGTTGACCCATTATGTCAAAGACAAGTTGGGCTAGGCATGAGTCCAACATTACTGTAGAAAGAGCCAAAAATTTAGCCACAAGGGAAGTTAGTCGAGCTCGAGTTGAACCCAAGCGAAGTGAGTTAAAGTTGGGTTAGAGAATTCAAGTCATTTTAATTCAAAGGCGAGTCACACCATGACTCACATAAGTAAGTTGATTTTAAAATTTTACCTTAAAACTTCAATATAGTAATCGTTTAACTATGTTATCTATATATTGGAATTCAAATAACCTCCTCTAAGTCATAGATTCATAGTCAAAACCATCTAATCCTTATGGTTGAACTTAGGGAATGATGTTGCGACCTAATTGTACAAATGGTTTAAAGGACGGAGGAATTGGATTCTCGTAGATGTGCGAACGATTCCAACAACATATGAAGCCAATTCAACTCTTGAAAGGTGAGGATTACCCTTCAAGCTTTTCTACATCTAGATAGTTGGCTTGTTTATTCATTTTCGTTCATATACTTTATCCATTGCTTAACATGGTTGGTTGCTCATATTGAATTCGAGTTTTCTAAATAATTGGTGAATTGAATTTAAAGTTCAATATTTGAATATGTAATGAATTTCAATTACCTCTATCCAGTTTTAAGAACAACACTTTAGCTATGCATGTGTTATCAACATTATACGTAGCAAATTTATCATTTATGATTACTTGATGGAATGATGGGAGGTCCTAGAACTAGTGGCCACTTTGTCTAATAAATTAAATGAAACATTTGGTGTGGACTTATCATCTTATGGAACGTTCGTTGCCTAAGTGACTTTTGGGATAATCCCTTTTTATTTCATCCTTGGGATGTATTGTTTGCCCTATGCGGCTTGATTTAATAATTGCCCTATGTGGCCTTAAAGAACCATCTTCATATGACCTTGCGATGATAAGTTCCACTTGTAGAACTATAATTGGCCACTAGTTAAATAGGTTACTCTTAAACATCCTGTTTGTTAGTCTCATGAGCCAGGGATGGTGGAATGGGACACTATGCCTGACCTGTCGGCCGGTGCTTGGTGACAAACCCCCCATAGTGACCTTTGAGCTTCTTAAAATGATTGTTTGAAATTGGAATAATAATGGTTGGGCTAATCACGCATTTTCATGGCATACATTATGGTCTTTTTCGGGTGTTTAATTCTCCTTGGGTGTACCTTTGTGTACTTTTCCGGGTGACTAATTCTCCTTGGGCGATCTATATTATTTGGTCTTTTTCAGGTGGTTAGTTCTCCTTGGGTGTACTTTTATGTACTTTTCTAGGTGACTAATTCTCCTTGGGCGATCTATATTATTTGGTTTTTTTCGGGTGGTTAATTCTCCTTGGGCGTACCTTTGTGTACTTTTCTGGGTGACTAATTCTCCTTGGGCGATCTATATTATATAGTCTTTTTCGAGTAACTAGTTCTCCTTGGGCGTACCTTTGAGTATTTTTTCAGGTGGCTAGTTCTCCTTGGGCGTACCTTTGAGTATTTTTTCGGGTGGCTAGTTCTCCTTGGGTGACTTTTTACCAGCTGGATGTATATCCCCAGGTCTGTGAGCATGTGCATACATTCATACATTTAAACAAGATTATCTTGAGTAATTTATTTAATGAATGCGTATCTGATGAACCTTATCTAATTTTCATGGTAATCTTTATGCAATATTTATTATACACTGCCTTTATTAACTATGCTTAATTATTTGGTGATACGATAAATCTTGAGGGGTATACCTGACTGCGATAGCCATTGATGCTATCGAACTGTACTCAGTGCGCAGGAGATGTAGATGATGTGTATGTTGGTGTTCATGTGGAATGGGAGGAGCCAGATGATCTTATGACTCTCCATTCCTAATTTTATTTGTATTTATTTATACTGTTATATTTATAAAGGTTAAGACATTGGTTTGTATAAGTTTTTGGATAACCACTTGAAACCTTGGTTATTTATATTTGGACTCCCTCTTATACTTGATTGCTCATATTCTGCTACTCTGATAAAAAGAAAAAAAATGTATGTGAAATTTGAGTTACAGTTAAAGGTTAACACTCGGGTTTTTGGAAAACAAGTAGTGTACTCGGGTTTCGAGAACTAGGGTGTTACAAGATGGTATGAGAGAGAGTCTAGAAAAGCCTTGCCTTTGGGAAATAAACTTATACAAACCTTTAATGTCTTAAGTAGGATGTTGGAATTAAAGATTTGAACCTAAGTAAATTTTTCCTAGACTTAGGGAAGTTTTGTCAATGTAGATGTTTAGATTTAGGTTTCCTATATAATTATTAGAATAACTATTTGAACTTATTTAGAATTCCCTCAGAACGCTGTCTACAGACCACGGGTTGTCAGAATTCGATAGGGAGGGTCGCGGGAGTCTACGGAACGGTACGGACTAGGATACGGGCCTTACAGGAATCAACTTGAGCTTAGTTGTCACATCGTGAGTAGCCTCATTCTTGCTGTCGAGACCCGATAAAGCACATTTAGGTTCTCCTTGGTTTGGATTATCTCTTCTGACACATCGTTTATTGGGGTTTATATTCCCTACTTCAGCACACTCTGGGTAGTGCCAAGGAACTACATTGTAAGAGGGATCCATCTTCCCTTCTAGCTCCACTCATGCTTTGGGAGTCGGTGGTTGCTCTATTGAAGAGGTGGAGGCTTGTGGGCCCTCACATGGATCTACTTCCTATAAAACCACTCTATTTTCGGTGTTGTATGTGATGTAACTTGGTGGCTCTAATAAGTCATTTTAGGAGGAGGGGGCCCAACTGGAATAAATATTGGTCTGGTGAAGAACCTCCTTATCGCTGCTAGTTATTGATCAAAGGGTTTCCTAACGTGGGCTAATTCATGCGACAAAAGAGGGAGTGTTCCCCAAGGGTGCTTCGGCCTACGGGCTAGAGCAGCTCCTTGTAGGATGACTTGTTATAGAGGGGTGAGAAGTTGCTTTTGCACTAACATGGCCATGATTTGAATATACATTTGTGTCAGTGTGGTAAACTTGCTAGGCTCCCTTGCCATCATTGACTTGTTCTGATATGGGCACTAGGCATTGCCCTTGGGTTGTTGCTGCTACTATGGTGGTGGTTGTGGTTGCAGGGTCTACTGCGGTGGTGGAGGATTCAGTCAATATCTTTGCTGAGCTTACAGAGGCTGGTACCATTGAAACTGTTGGTGTCCTTATCAGGGAGCGTACTGGTTACCGTGAGTAGTGCTGATGATGTTGTTAATTTCTATTGAGTGCTGGGTAAAAACATTTTCATTCCCTTTCCCATACCTTATGGGTCTTCCTTTGACCTTGTTATGTTTCTCTGGGCGGCCTGATGAGGCCAATGGGAGATCATCCCAACCCTTATTTCAGCTTCGACTTGTTCCCCAGCATAGATGATGTCACGCCCCAAATCCAGAAATCGAATTCACTGGAATGCCGATCGCCGAATCCGGTGCTGACAGCCTCCGTAGTACCCCATTCTCGGCTCCTAGCGTCCCTACACCAGATTCCGATCCTGGGATCCTACAAGGAGGATTTTCCAATGTACATTTAACTCATAATATGCATAACCACAAGATTACCCAATTCACAAAGGCAACATCATCATCACATATCCACTAATATAATCATTTGAGTACAATGCTGAAAGGGAAATACATAAATCAAAATTCAAGCTCCAGACGACCATTGTACGCTCCAAGCTCAACACTGCTGCACCTAACATCACCTGCACGCATCTATCGTGCATAAGCTTATAGAAAGCTTAGAGGGTGGTGTAAGTGTGTGCACAAGGTAAGTGCCAAGTATTCAATATAATGTCATCATCATACAGTACCGAAAATACTGGAAATCCATAAATCATACAATATCGGAATAAGCAGAATTATTAACAAAATCATGAATTACCAAAGTAAGCATAAATACTAATAAGAGCAGGAATTATCATAGTAAACAGAAATACTGATAAGATCATAAATTATACGATAACAGAGTAAGCGGAAATACGGACAAGTCCATGAGTCAATCAATATCAGAATACGTAATATGAAGCAGCTATGCAAATGAGGAGTCATAAAGGGCCAAATATCACATGCCGAGGATGCGATGCAATATGTAATTCCTGATGAGTCCACGAATAGTGTCAATCGTATCTAGACCATATAAATACAGAAACACAGTAACCCAAAATACCATATGCCGTGGATGTAATGCAATATGCGGTGCGAATGGAATGACCATGCTGGAGTGTGAAGTCGGGATGATAGTACGTAGTATCGCGGTCTATGGGGTCCATCACAAGGGACTTCTATCCAAACCAGTCCCATACCTAAATTTGGATAGTCAGACTCAATGTGGTAAACTCCTGATCTCAGGTTAGTCGCGCGCCCAACCGAAATCCTAGCCATGCGAAGGTACACGTGACAAATAGTTGCGCACCACCAGCCCGAGTGGATAGTGAATGAATGAATGAGTATGCAACTCCTGCTCAATAAGTCCACATATCAGTACGGTTCATCTCTGGGATCATCACCGGGGTCTATTACACTCTACGCCAGCTTGCCGCCCCTATTCGAGCGCACAACTGGGTAAGTGAAAGAGACCTCACTATCCGCCTGCCAATATCGGGCCCGGCTCGTCGATAGCGGACCCATTCCTCAAGCTGGTCAAACTCAACCTAGATATTGCCCCCTCACTCAGGCGGGTAAGGTCACACCCCCTTCCAACGACCACGACACAGTGGGAGACGCGGCCTCCTGGTATTCGGCCCTCATGCGCTCATATATCCACTCGGTCTCGACGTTGGAGTCATCTCCTGGCCACGGAGGTTTAGGAATTTTCACCTAGGGACATCTATGGCGCCCGTATGCTAGAACCAAACATTTCAGGTGTCCCATCTAGCCATCCATGATATGCCTGTGGAGGCTACGGCCCTGATGTCGCTAGGGCGTACAGTAATCATAATGCAAGATGCATGAGTCATACAATCCAGTCATGCACCACTCCTGCGCATACCGTACGCTCATGTGAGATAACCTCCGCCTATCAGGGAGTCTCATAACAACATGCTCAATGACATATGTAATGATCAACTACATCTCATAACAAACATGCGGATGATGCGTATGGGCATGTATCATGATGCTATGCTGTCACATGCTAGTACTCAGTATCAATAACCGGCATCAACAATCTGCCTCGATCGGTAATCGGTCAATCGGCCACGACAAGCAGGATCGACAATCGGCCACGTCAATCGATAATCGGCCACGATCGGAAATCGGTCACGATAATCGGCCTCGATCGGTAATCGGTCAATCGGCCACGACAAGCAGGATCGACAATTGGCCACGTCAATTGATAATCGGCCACGATCGGAAATCGATCACGATAATCGGCCTCGATCGATAATCGATCAATCGGCCACGACAAGCAGGATCGACAATCGGCCACGACAGTGTGGACATTTAACCAACATTGCCCCCAAGGAATGGCTCACACAAAGCCAAACATATAATGGGCCCACGGCCTCACACAAAGACCTAATATACAACACAATGTGCCTTACTCAAGGGCCATATATACACAACGGGTGGGCCCTGCTCATGGGCTTTAAATACATGACATGTGGACCCTACACATGGGTCTCGAATGCATCACAAAGGGGCATAACCCATGAGCCTCAATACATCACAATAGGCCACGACTCATGCGCCTAATGCACAACATAAAGGGGCCTCATTAAATGGGCTGCAAAAGCATCACAACGGGCCGTATCACGTGGACCTTATAAATTGCAATGGGCCGCGCCTCCTGGGCCCAATACATATCACAATGGGTTGCACCACCTGCGCCTTACACACCACGTGAGCCACATCAATGGGCCGTGCCAATGAACCTCATATATATCAAGTGGATCCATCGAAATTTCATTTGGACCGTACCCACAAATAACGGTGGAGATAATGATTTCCACCCTCAAAATACTAGGGCCCACCACAACATTTATTTTCCATCTGATCTGTTCATACGGTCACAAGGACCTAGATCAAGAGGAAAAACAAATATCATACTCATCCAGAACTCCTGTGATCCCCAAAATGCTTTCAATGGTAAGGATTTGATCCTCCACTAATTTTTGCAGTGTGGCCTACCTAATAGGCAGATCTGTATTATTGTTAGTCTTGAGCCCTGAGATGAGCTCACCATATGGACGGGTGGTTTGGGACATAACACATAAATCATGGAAAGGCCCACCGTTTGGACGGGTGAATAAGACCCATACATCTCGGTGCGTCTCACACCACCAATAGGATGTCCATGCAAATGGACGGTGGGAGTATAACACATATACCACGAGGGGCCCACAGATGGGCGACGTGGATGAAATAAATATATCACGGTGGCCCCTGCACAACAGATGAACGGTGTGGGTGTTGCACACGTGCAGCGAATGGGGCCACAAATGGACGGTTTGGATGTGTTACGTACCTCGTACGGTGGGGTCCACGAGCATGTCCAAATCAATGGACGGTTTGGACATTGCACTGGCAGCAAAGGGCCCCACGTCCTTGCTGCTGCACGTGCAGCAATCCCTCGTGTGGGTCCCACCATCCTTTGGTGTGGACGGTGGATAAAGCAAATACATCGGGCCCCATGGCACCGTCCAGACTCACCTGGACAGTGCAGATCATCATATGATTTAAAGGTGGGTCCCACCATATAAATGAACGGCATGGATTTGGCACGTGCCCCATGTGCAACACACAGAACTGGCTGACATCATGCCAGCATATGGACGGTTGGGTGATCAAACCCCTCAACACAGCAGCACTATAGCTGCAGTATAAGATCACAGCCGTTCGGCTGCCTGCAGAGGTGGGTCCTACGTGGGAGTGGCCCACCACAGATTTATATTTTAATATATAATATAATATCAGATATTACATAGCTGAATATAATATAATATATTATATATACACATATATATGTATAATACATGCAATAAGGGAGTGACTGCCCACCGTCCAGATCCATCTGGACGGTGCAGATCACCTAAAATAAAGGTGGTCCCACGTGATGGCCAGTTGACACGCATGCTATAAGAGTGGGTCCCACCAGATAAATGAACGACATGGATTTCATCTCACGTCACAGCCATCCAGCGGCTGATGGTGAGAGGGTCCCACGGCTGCTGAAGCAGCAGATAAAATACATATTTCACGGTAGGTCCCTCAGCTGGGATGGAACACGTACATTGAGGTGGTCCCACACCACCTATTGATGTCAAGACCGCAACTTCATAGCTGTGGTCCCTGCCGTCCATCAATTCATGCCAGGTGGGCCACGATCACGTCGGTCAAAATGGATGGACAACGTTGATGAAGCACATATATCACGGTGGTCCTCATCCAGTGGGCCAAACGCTTGGATTAAGCTATTATTTATGTTTTCCTTCATCCAGGGGCTGCTGCTGGACAACAGACCGTCCAGCAGCTCACGGCCCTTCACGACCCGTTGGGCCCTCCACGGACAGATAGAGTGGATACAACACATCCCTCAGGGTGGGGTCCACATTAGTGTGGCCCTACAAGCTTTGAATCAAGATGATATTTTGTATTTTCCCTACATCAGGGTCTGTCCAAGCCGGCAGCAAGGGTGGGCCCTTATTGGACAGCAGGACGGCCTACTGGATGGGTGGTCCGGATATATAGTACATCAAGGTGGCCCACAACAAGGGAAGGAGAGAGAGAAAAAGAAAGAAGCACCCACCTTAGATTTCTCCTTCCTTCTTCCGTCAATGCATGCTAGAGCTCCAATTGAACAATTTCAACGGTCGGGATCAAACTTGGATGGTGGAGATGAGAGATAGGAAAGTGGGCCACACAAGCTCTCCCATGGAAGCTTGCTTGGACGTGGGATGCTTGCTTGGAGAATGAGAGAAAATGAGAGAGAGAGAGAGATGATGGGAGAGGAGTGATGGGAGAGAGATGGTGAGGTGATGGGTAAGTTGACTTTAGGTAAGGGTGATGTAAGAGGGGGATGGGTGCTTGTACTTGATTTGATGGGATGGAGTACTTAACTTATGACATGATTGATGAGACATTCTCTAGGGATTTGTAATGTGCGGCGTTTTCCTCGAATTGAACGCGGGCCGACATCTTCTAGCCTGGGTATCGGGTCGGTGCGTGAGTCACGACATTGGAACCGCGGCGACGGCGCGGTCGCCAAGGTATAGGTTTCGGGTCGAGCCGACTTTGGCATGCAAGTCTCGTCTTAGGATCGTGCGCAACGTTGACTTTAGGTCGAGGATTGCCGGAATTCGACCGGAATGATCGCGGAAGCCTTCGGAACAGTACGGACTAGGATACGGGTCTTACAGATGAGTTGGGTGAAGTTTGTGTAAGGGTATGACATTAGGTATCCAGAGATACTCAGATTTTTCGAGTGGATGATCATGGAGATCTACTCCTCGTTGTTAATAGGGGTTCTCATTCTGGCGGCATGGCTTGCCAACGTCCAACATAAGCAATTTCTTCACTGCCTTAAGGTTGTTAGGCCTGCTCTCCTAGGCGCCATGTTAAGATTGTATGCGAATCGATCAACAAAGGCTTGAGAAAGCTATTCCTAGGTCCTGATGTGGTGACAATTTAAGGATGTGTACCGGTCTAAAGCGTTACCCTTTAGATATTTTTAAAACAAATGGATGAGGGCTCTGTTGTTTCCTATTATGGCGTTGAGTTCTCCGCAAAAGGCTTTAAGGTGGTTTGTCGGGTAGCCGCTACCATCGTATCTCTTGAACTTGGGTACCTCAAATTTATGAGTTACTCGTGCATTTGGAAAGGGATGTAAGTTCCCAAATTTTGTCAAGGGTAAATCTAACCCTTGTTGTTTTTTAAGTTGGGTTTGCATGGCTTAGAGATGCTCCCGTAACTCGTTCATCTCTGTCTGGCTCATTTAAAGGACCAACATCCCTCGTGGCAAGGCGTGTTCTCCTTCTTCAACATAGTTGTCGATGTCTTTAACTCTATGGCTCTTGTGAGGGGGAGCATACTGAAAATTGATTGCATTTTCAGTTGCGGGAAATCATTGAAATTGAAAAGTGCTCTCGGTCAAGGGAGGCTGAGAGCATGGAACGTGGCCCCCATTGTGGGTATTCGCCATGACCTGCTAATTGAAATGGGCTTGGAATTTATCCCCGTTGAGGGTATTTGCCAAGACTTTCTGTTAGGGGAAGTTGTTGCTGTTTGAAACTGTCTGGGAATCCAAGCTATGGATTAGATTGAAATTGACTCCTGTTTTCTAGAGGGTATTGAAAGAAACGCCCTGAGGTTGAGGGATGTGGTTGCTAGTGTCATAAATCCTGTGTGGACTTGGATTACTGTGGTTGAACTGAGTTTGATGCTGGAAGGAAGGCAAGTGCCAGGGATTATTGTTGCTGTGAGGGGCCAGCTTAGTTGCTGGCCATGGTGGCTTGAGCTTGCATGAATTGGAGAAACATTTCTTGTATGGCTTTGACTCCCTGTGCTACTTCCTGAATGCAGGCAGTTGACACTACTTCTGCTGGTTGTGGTTGTTGAAGATGGTCTTCTGGTAGGTTGAGAGTAGTGAGGAGATGAGTCTCATCTTCTTGGCTGGCCATGACGGTAATAGACCGAGTGCGGATTGGACTACAAAAGAAAGAGTAGGTTCGAGGACGTCGAACCTACGTGGGCGCAATGACATTGGGTATTTTTTTTTTCAGTTTTGATTTTTCTAAGGGATAAGATGGATGCATAATGTAGGTATACAAGAATTCTTAATCTTTAATAGTTCAGAAAATCCTATATTTTGAGTTGGGTCTTGACTAGTGGGACTAGCACATTCCTAGTGGAGTCGCTATTCTGTTGACGTTAGATTCACACGAAGGTGATTACATGTCACGCTCACGAGTGCTTTTGGTTGGCGTGTATAATCTAATTGAAATGTAGGGGTATTATACTTGATTGGAGTCACAACTAGCCAATTACTACAATATACAGTTGGCTAGACCCTGTAGAAACGTTAAGAGAAAGAATCTGAAGACTCTCTACCCTAAAATGACTCCTTGATCTGTAACTAGAAACTCGGGTAAGGGACCACAATTATAAAGAGGGAAAGTGTTAGGCACCCTCTCTGCCCATACAAACATACAATCTCTACTTTACAGGATTCACAAAACTATCGGGGATTAGGGTTAGATCTTGTCTAATAAGGATGCATAAATGTGTGGAATGATGTGTTAATGAACAATCGTTGCCAAGAATTAGCCCAGGGTTAAATAAACTCCCTTGACTCGCTCACTTGTCGAAATGGAAATATGACCGGTAAACTCAAGCTCTTGATGGGCTGGAACCAATAACTCAGCAAGCCACAGAGCATACACTCTAATTGATTGGGTGAAATGCGATGTATGAGATGTTATGCTGATGATGAGCAGAGTGTTGAGAAGGGAATAGGTGTTGACTAGTGCTCACTGTGATTTGGATGAAGCTAACAAAGATGGATAGTTGCTTCGCAAGGGTCGTATTGAGTAGTTTGGATCCGGGTTTTTGGTTGCTTAGGTGGCTAAAGGATGTACTGAACTGGGATGACCTGGGCTAGACTCCTTTCCTTCTACTCTCTCTTCTCCTTGGTGGAGGGATGGAGGCTCTCTAATGGATCTAGGGGATTTCTTTTGTAAGTTCTAAGTGCTTTGGAATGGAAGGGGAGGGGATATTTATAGCCTCATGGCTCGATTTCTTAGTAATTCCTGGGAATGCAAAGGGTGTAAAGGGTTTCAATGGTTTGGATTTGAGATCACCATGTGGTGAGACCTCGGCGGCTTGATGGGGTGGTAAAATGGTAAATTTTGGCTTAAAAGGAATGACACAGGTATTTCACATTTTCACATGATTGTAACTTGATTTAAAACAACCTTGCATGCTTTACACCCTCTGCTACCTAGGCAGGAGAGCTACCTTATGGTGAGTGGCACCCTCGGCGCTGCTGGCCACGTGGCCTGCTCCTTGCTTTTGTAAGGAGGCCACTAGCATGGGGTGCAACCCCTTAGTCCTTCAATGTTTATTTTTCTTGGGTATGTTTTGACTAGGTTGAGTTGACTGGGTTTGTTTGGGTGAGTTAACTGAATTGACTGAGTTTTACTAGTTGAGATAACTGATGTAAGACCCATATCCTAGTCCGTACCATTCTGTAGGCTTCCATGGCCCTTCTGGTCGAATTCTGATAATCCTTGACTCGTATCCGACGTTTGCACACGATCCTAAGCCGAGACCTGCATGCCAAAGTCGGCTCGAACCGAAACTTGTACTTTAGCAACTGCGCTGTCTCCGCGATTCCAACGCCGCGACTCGCGCACCGATCGATACCCAGGTTAGAAGTTGTGGGTCCACGTTCATTTCGAGAAAAACGCTGCATGTTGCGAATTTCGAGGAAATCTCTACAATGTGTCCCATCAATCAATCAATCACCCAAGTCAAGTACACACCATACCCTAAGTACATCAACTCATCCCTCCTTTCCCATAAGTCAACTCTCTCTCTCCCCTCACCATTCTCCTTTACAAAATTTCAACCACAACCATACCTCTTTTATAAAAAATCAAACTAAACCATACTCTCTCATCTCCTTCCTTACATCATCCCATCCATATCATTCCCATCACCTCACTCTCTCTCTCATTTCTCAAATCTTCCAAGCAACCCCAAAACTTCATACGTCCAAACATTCTCTCCCAAGTCAAGTGTGGCCCACCCTCTCATTCCTCATCCCCACCATCAAAACCCAATCAACCTCCATCAAAGATGAAGGCAAGGAGTGTAGGAGGCTAAGGGACCAAGGAGAAGGCCTAGAGGTGGGTGATCTTTGAGTTTCTACCGTTGATTTCATGATTTGAGGGCCCACTTGTTAATGGGACCCATTTTGATGTATATGATGTATCCATGAGGGACCCATAGTGGCGGGGTCCCTCTATCACCGTCTCTCTCTCTCTCTCTCTCTCTCTCTCTCTCTCTCTTTGAATGGTGATGGTGATAAAGGAGTGTGTGTGGCCCATTTGGCATGTGTGTGTCCCACCATGGAGTATATATTTTTAATCCATTTACCTTCATGTGGGACCCGCCATTTGGATGTGTTGGATCTACACCATCCACCCATTAGTGGGCCCGGACGGAAGGAAAAACACAAGTGTCAGGTGATCCAAACAGGTGGGCCACGTACATGTGGAACCCACCATGATGCTTATGTTATATTCATGCCATCCAGCGTCCCTGGACGTTGGACGTGAAGGTAGGCTAACATGGAGTGCGTGTACTGGCAAGATTTTTTTTTTTTTTTTAAATAATAATAAATAAATTTGGGGTGGGCCGCTCATGCGGGCCCCACCTTGATGTATATACATAATCCATGCCGTCCTTTCCATTGCTCAACCCATTTTAGGCGTTGAGCCGAAAAATGAGGGTAATCTGTTCATCGGGTGGACCATAGTATAGAAAACAATGTTTCTACCGTTGAAATACACCCTGATATTTATGTACACCAAAACTTATCCAATATTAGACTCGATGGGTTTGTATTAAGCCACAGGGACCAATGGCTGGGTCGGATCCACCTGATGTGGGTCCCACTAGGAAAATCCCCAAGAACCCAAGAAAAACAAAACAAAGACAGGCAGCAGCAGCTGCTGCCGTTGCTGCCCGTCAGAGGATGCCAACGGCGTGTAACGGTGGCAGGGACCGTGGGCCACACCATGATGTGTGTGGAGCATCCACTCCGTGCATTGGGTGGGCCCCTAGGGCAGTGGCTCCCCTCCCAAAAATCAGCCCCTCCAGGGACTCAGGTGGCCCACGCCATAGGGAATAGTGAGGATTAACGCCTACCATTGAGACCCTTTTTGGGGTCAGAAGTTTTGGATCAATACGAAATTTATTTTTCCTCCTCAATCCAGGTCCACGTGACCTTATGAGCAGTTTAGATGGCAGATAAATATTGCAGTGGGCCAAGGTCCATGTGACCTTATCAACAGATTGGAGGAAAATAAACATTTTGGTGGGCCCTTGGTCCGTGTGACCTCATAAACAGGTTGGGTGCAAATAAACATTTCGGTGGGCCCCAGGCCCACCCCAGGTCCACATGACCTTATCAACTGGTTGGGTGGAAAACAAACATTATGGTGGGCCCCAGGTACGTGTGGCCTTATCAATAGATTGGGTGGAAAATAAACATTTCGATGGGATCTTATCCATAGTTTGGGTGGAAAATAGACATTATGGTGGGCCCCACATGGGACCCACTAATGTATGTATTGTACCCACACCTCTCATCAATGGGGACCCCCACCATGAGGTATGTGATTTATCTATGCCATCCATCCCCATGGGACCTACCATGATGCATGTGTTGCATCCCAACCGTCCAACCATTTTGAAAGCCCGTCTCACGGCTTGAGACTAAAAATGAGACAGATATAGGATCAAGTGGACCACCCAGTACAAAGGCAATGGGGATGGAGCTTCTACCATTGAAATACTTTTGTTGTCACAAAAGTTTGGATTGTTAGGAAATTGTTTTTCCCTTAATCCAAGTTTGTGTGGCCCCATGACCAGATTGGATAGAAAATAAATGCTATGGTGGGCCTTAAGAATTTTAATGGTGGAAATCATTATCACCACTGTTATTTGGAGCGTGGTCCAGTTAATCTTTTGATATGATTCATGATATATATGAGGCCCATGTGACTAGGCCCATCTTGATGTAATTGTGGCCCGTTGTTGAGGCCCACTTTGATATATATGAGGCCCATGGGTCGAGGCCTAATAGGATGTACATAAGGCCCATTGTAGTGTGATTCCCCATGGTTTATGGGTTGACCTTTATAGCAGGCTATGCCTTGGGAGCAATGATGGTTTAATGTCCACATTGTAAGGATGATGTTGGTTAAATGTCCGCATTGTCACTCTCCCTAGGGCCCATTGATAGGCCCATACTTGTAGTGCGTAGGCCATCTAGGCCCATCTTTGTTTTGAGCAGAGCCCATCACCACATAACATGCTTAGTATAGATCCATATTTCATGATCATATGCATCATATGTATGCCTGATATGAGAAGTGATTGATCATAGCATATGCCTTCGGGCAGATCTTTTATGGGCTCCCTGATAGGCGGAGTTGCCCTACATGAGCGCACGGTACGCGCAGGATTGTTGCATGTCTGGTAGTATGACTCATGCACTCGCCTTGTGTGATTGTGATTATTATATGCCTTAGCGACATTAGGGCCATAGCCTCCACAAACACATCGTGGATGGCTGGATTGGATACCGAAAATACTGTTTCTAAGCATCGGGGCGTCATAGATGTCCCTGGGTGAAAATCCCTAAACCCGATGTACCAGAGGATGACTCCAACGTTGAGACCGAGTGGATATATGAACGCATAAGGACTGAATACCAGGAGGCCCGCATCTCCCACTGTGTCGTGGTCGGTTGGAAAGGGGTGCGGCTTTACTCGCCCGAGGGTAGGGGCAATACTAGGCTGAGTTTAACCAGCTTGTGAATGGGTTCACTATCGACGTGCTGGTTAGGTATTGACAGACTATTGGCCAGGCGGATAGTGAGGTTTCTTACGCTCACTTGGACTGTGCAGCTGGGAGAGCGACTGTGCCATTTGAAGTGTACTAAACCCCGGTGATTATCCTGAATGAGAATTGTACTGATATATGATGAAGATTGGCATGCTTGAGTTGCATCTCGCATCACATGGTCTTGACATGGCCGATAACATTCATATCTTGCATCGCATAGCCTTGGTACAGTTGATTGCATTTATGTACTCATAAGCATGCTTTCGCATTACTCTGATCTTACATTCTGAGTACGCTCGTATTGCGTACACACCTACACCAACCTCTAAGCTTTCTATAAGCTTATGCAGGATTGATGCGTGCAGGTGACGCCAGGATGTAGCCGTAGCATAGTAGCAGTAGGAGCATGCGGCCGAGCTTTTGGAGTTTTATTATTTTCATTATCTTGTATTTCCCTTCATATGCTTTGTACTCAAAAGTTTTTGATCATAGTGAATTTTATGATGGTGTTCTTGTGGTTATTGTTCGTGGGTTATGCTTATGGTTATGCTCATTACAAATTAAATTGATGATTAGAAATCCTCCTTGTAGCATCCCAGGATCGGAACCTGGTGTATGGGTGCCGAGAGCCGAGAATGGGGTACTACGGAGGCTGTCGGCGCCAGATTCGTCGATCGGGAATTTTGTGAGCCCAATTTCCGAGTTTGGGGCGTGACAACTTAGTTGATTGGGTTTGGTTGGGTGAGTCCACTAGGTTGAGTTGGCTGGGTTTGACAGAGTTTGATTGGGTGAGTTGACTGGGTTTAACTATCTTGTTGGCCCGGGGTAGGATGTCTACACCAAGGCACCGTCAACGTTTGTAAGGCCTCATGATACAACTCACATCAACATTTGTGTGATTATCATGTTAGGGTCTAACACGACCTACGAACCATCATTATATAAGATATGGGCTGATTTGAGAAGTACATGATCGGGCCTCCCAATACTTTATCTGGACTCTTAGATGTATTCCCCACATCAAACTTGGGCTAACCGTTAAGTCACAGCCTAATCTGATCTCTAATGAATGAGATCGATCCACCAAGGATCCAATGGTCCAAATTCCACTTTGGACAGATCTTATTATTGAGAGTTAGAACGTAAACATCTAGAGGCTTCCTCATAAGGAATAATGCTTCACTATGGAATATGGGACTAAACGGCCCACCAGTGGGTGAGACATGGTTTGATTAAGCATAAGTGATCAAAACCATCCAACATTCAAGGTCTGCATAAAAGAGAAATATAGGGCAATCCAATGAGGTAATGACATCAGATAGCCATGCAACAAGTGAGGTGTTAGATAACTAATGAGGCCTTAGATCGATGATGTTCGCAGAGTCTTCGTGACGCACTGATGTCTGGAGTTGGAGATATAATAAGTTTTCACATGAAAATAACCCTTAAGTGTTTAATGGAGGGCAATTTCGACAACAACCAAGGCTCGACTTTCGAGCATTGGACATAAGGCATCTCATTTAACCTTTGGGCGTCAAATAAACATATAATCCACCTTCGTAGTCATAGCTACACTAGGTAACTTTAGTCAAACAACATTGTCACAAGTATATGTGGCAATAGTTTATCCTTGCACAATAAACTAATGTGTACATATATATATATATATAATATATATATATATAATATATATATATATATTCTCGATCGCGTCTAATAGTGAGCAGTCAGGTGGCTGTTGGAGGTAAAAGTGAGGTCTTCAATGAGGAAGTCTACGTAACTTTTAGCTAGTATGCCCTTTGGCTTACAGTTTGAAGTTGCACGTGGTGGGCCATAAGCTATGTGTGGAAGCTTACAAAGCTAAGGAATGAAAGCTATGTCCTAGAGGGGTTGGGGGGGAGGGGGGTGATTAGGACCAAATAAAATTTATGCCTATTTAAATACAATTGCTTAACTAAACTAATGTGCAAATTAAATTAAGTAAAACAATTTAACACTAAGGCTTTCAAGCCATTAGTGGGTCCAATCACATAGACTACAAAAGATACGACAATCAAGCAACTAGTTTGTAAATAAGATAGTGTACATGTGTGTGTGGGATATGCTACCTATCTAATCCTAACATTCATCTAATCATGCATACATATAATTAAACATCCATCGTAGGCATAATTAAACAAGTGCTCAAAGGCAATCCCAAACACAAGCATGTATAGTGGTTCAATTTCCCTACTCCACTCCTAATGGACGCACTCAACCCATGAGTATACCAGATTTCACTATTGGAGGTTTTAAATTAAGTTCACCTCTGTAAGTGCTAATGTTTTAAGCACACAAGTAGATTGTCAAATTTCGTAGATAAAATATATATTGTATGGAACCTCAACTCAATTCAACATTTTAAGATTAGAATGCTACTCAATATATCAAAATTAGAAGGTTCGGAAGAATTTCAAGAGAAGAATCAATTGTATACCAACCTACAGGTAAAGAAGACCTTAGGAATGACCCCAGGTTAAAGTACATCTTAGTGATTTTTCTAAGTTGTAAATTATTGTATTATTGCATCAGATTTAAGGGTAGTTCGGCTAGCCTAACCCTGTCTTTGGCCAACTGAACTATCTCGGGTCAACCGGACATCAGCCAAGGGTCTTTAGCCTAGTTTCCAGCAATAGGTTGTTTTGATCTTCATGAATCTTAGGCTAGCCTAACCCTGTCTCAAGCTAGCTGAATGAATCTCAGTCCAACCAAATTCTATCTCTAGCCAACCTAAAATTTATTCAAATCATATCCCACGAAATCTGTTAGTCGTTGAAATAGAATCGTGAAACTGTGGCTAACCCAAGGGATTCTTAGGCTGACTGAAGCTCTAATTCTTTTGCTATAAATGGGGCTCATTTCTTACTATTTTAACACAAAAATACAGGAAACAAAAAAAAGCTTCTTCTTTTTAAGGTATTTGCATTGTAATTCATATATTACATTTTAGCTCATTCAATTCTCTTCTCAAGCCTTCTTAAATTCAAATAAAGAGGCACATACTCAACTTAAGAATAGATAATTGAATCTGCAGCTTTTAGGGTTTTTATTTTTGAAAAATTATCTATCCCTAGATCCTTCTTGGTTTTGCATATATTGAATTATCTTTATCTAAAAAAACAAAGGGATTGTTGTATCTACTGAAGCATCATCTTCAACGGCTTTACCGATATCTTTACTTTTATTTTCATCTTTAAGAAGATACATTCTCATATGGTAAATTGTTTTTACTTGGGTAGAATGAGATTGCTTGGAAAAACGTCATTGGTTTAAGAAGTGATAAACCTGTTAAACTCACTTGAGGTTAGTTGTGATAGCCTGTGAAAATCACAAACTATAAGAGGTTGTTAAGGTTAACATGTGAAAACCTTTGTTATGGTGGAAAGCCAAAATTAATTGGAGAAGTAATTTTGGGAGTGGAGTAGGTGTATGTTAACACCAAACCACTATAATTATGTTTGTCTTGTGGTGTTTGATAATCTTTTACTTGTATTTATTATCTTGAAATACAGAGATCGGGAAAGTCATGAAATAAGGTTGTCTAACCTAAGAGATTAGGCGAATGTTGTCCTACGACTCAATTAAAATCAATATTTCAATATTAGTTGTTGTTCTGAATTTATTCTCTGAGATTGTTTTAACAAAAAAATGGTGAAGTCTTATTAACCTCCCTAGGACATCAATAGCTCCACCTACAAGTGGTATCTGAGTGGGTTGCTCTTGAGTGGATTCACTTCCTAGAGCTAGGTCTGGAGCTATAAGATGTCAAAATTTGAGAACTTATCCTTATCCAGGCCACCTCCCTTGGATGACTTCAACTATTTATATTAGAAAGCCCAGATGAGGATCTTCCTTAAATTCATAGATGAAAGTGTGTGGCAAGCCACTATGACTTAATGGTCCCCTCCTATGATGGAAGTAATAGCCGATGATAGAACCACATCCATAAATGAGGTAGCCTACAATTTATGGACAAATACTCAGAAAAGTAAAAGTAGTGCTAATGCAAAAGCCTTGAATACCATAACTTGTTGCCTCTTACTGAATGAATTCAAAAGAATTGTTTCATGCGAAATGGAAAAACAAGCATGAGACATACTTGAAATGACCCATAAGGGAACTAATATTGTGAAAAAAATAATAATCTAAGATTCAAATCCTCACAACCAAATTTAAGGAAATTCATATAGAAGAAAATGAGACATCCATATACTTCTATACAAAACTAAATGACAGTTAATTCTATGTGGGGTCTTGGAGAAAGTATCCCTGAAAGTAAGGTTTGTGCAAATACTAAGATTACTACCTGAATGGTTCAATTCCAAGATTACTGCTATACAATAATTGAGGGATACTAACAAAATGAAGGTTGAAGAATTGGTTGGATCTCTTCAAACATATGAGCTGAATTTTAAAGCTCTGAAGAACAAGCCTATAACCTTCAAATCCTTTAAGTCCAAATTAAAGGTAATGAATGAAAATTCGGATAATGAGGAAAATAAGGATGATATGGCTTTATTAGCAAATAAATTTTATAAAATTTTCAAAAAAAAAAAAAATGATTTTAAAAAAAATTTTGACAAGAAAAAGGGCAATTCTAGCTATTGGAAAGTTAAATCCAAAGACAACCAATGTTACAATTGCTCCAAGTTTGGGTATTTTGCTTCAAAATGTCTTAAAAAGGATAAATTAAAAAGAAAAGGTATGCACTTGGGATGAATCATCAGAATCTGATGAATCAAATCAAGGAGAAGCAAGAGATCAAAATGCTTTCATGACAATAGCTAGAGTCAATACTCCAGAAGATAGTAAAAGTTTGGATATGAAACTCCTAAGAGTGACTCTGAAAATGAAGAAGACCTTCAAGAAGCATATGATGCTCTCTTCAGAGAAAGTTGTAAAATTGCATTGAAATTGAAAATGCAAAAGAAAAAGTATGAGGAATTGCAATTAGAACTTGAAAAAGCTATTTTAAAAAAAATCTCACTTTTTTGATTGTTTTGAAAAATCCAAACTATATTTAAGTTTGAAAAATGTAGAACTTCAAAAATCTCAAGTCTGATTACGAGAAATTGAGTATTGAAGTTTCTTCACTTCAGAGTTCAAAGGATACTTGGAATTATACACAAGGAGACAAAAAACTTGAAAAATTACTAACGTTATCTCGCCGGTATGGTGATAAGTCTGGCCTTGGCTATAACATATATAACAATCTAAAGCCTAAGGCTTCTACTCCTACCTTTGTGACGGGAGAATCCTCAAACTTTAAAGTGAAAACTTAAAAAGGGACTAAGTTTGATCATATGAGGAATATCTTCAAAAAATAAAAAACCCTTCTAAGAATTTTCTAAAGTGAAAAACTTTGCCAACAACCAGAGATATCAAATGAGAGAAATTAACAATCCTCTTGTCACGTCCTAAACTCGAGGATCGGGCTCACAAAATTTTCGGTCGTCGAATCCATAGCTGACAACCTTTGTAGTACCCCATTCTCGAATCCCAACTCCCATACTCCAGGTTCCGATCCTGGGATCCTACGAAGAGAATTTTTCGGGTGATTTTTTTTTAAATGAGCATAACCACAAGTGTACCCAAGTAACGAAACATCATCACCATATATCTACTAATATAATCTTTAAATACAATGCAGAAAGGGAAATATATGATATAACAAAACTCCAAAAGATCAGGCACATGCTCTTGCCTCAATGTTGCTACGGTCTAGCATAACATGCATGTAAAGAATGTACGTAAGCTTAGAGAGTGTGTGCTTGTGTGCACAATGCATATGCCAAGCATACAAATGTCAGAGTAAGCAGAAATGATGGAGGGCTAAACTGACAAGTCCATAAATGATGTTTTCCATACCAAGGCTATGCAATGCAAGGCCTACGTGGTCGAATGTCATATGTTAGGGATGTAATGTAAAACATGCCAATCCTCAACTAGTCCACATATCAGTATAGTTCGTATATGAAAATATCACCAGGGTCTAATACACTCAAACATTTGCTGCCACCCATGACATACACGACCAAGTGAGTGGAAAATACCTCACTATTCACCTCGTTAGTGGTATGCCAATGCCCACTCGGCTTGTTGATAGAGGACCCATTTACGAGCTGGTTAGACTCAACCTAGCTTACAACCCCCTACCCTCGGGTGGATAAGGTTACACCCCTTTTCAACCGACCATGACACAGTGAGAGACACGACCTATTGGTATTTGGCACTCGGTCGATCATATTATCCACTCGGTCTCGATGTTGAAGCATCCTACTGGAACCACAAGGGTTTATGGACTTTCACCTATGAACATCCTAAGTGATTAAGTGCTAGAACATATATTTCGGTATCCAATCCGACCATCCACGTTATGCCTGTGAAGGCCACAACCCCGACATCGCTAGGGTATAAAAGTGATCATGACATAAAGAATGCATGAGTCATATTGTCCAAGTCATACACCAAACCTACACATACCGCGCGATCATGTGGGGTAACCCTATCTCATATGGGGTCCCCTAAGTATCTCAAGTCGAAATGCATATGTTATGATCAATCGTCATCCACAACAGGCATACAAATGATGCGTATGGGCATATAAATGGGCATGAAATCTGTTGAGGTCAAAATTTGGATCGCTCTCCACTCCTCGAATAGACCCTGGTCCTGTACAAAGGGTGAGCAAAGGAGACCCTAGCTAAGCCGGGGGACCCTCCGATGCCTAAGTCAGGTCAAGGGAATCGGGGTCTAAGTTGAAAAGTGGAGGGAGAGTGCCAGATGTTCCGTACCTGTAGCGATGGGGTCCTCATGTATTTATACCTGACTGTAGGATGGTCTGGATACGTCAATCACGACACGATCTGCTCAATCAGCGAGATTTTTGGATCATGGAGATACCGCGCGCAATCCAAGGATCCATGCTCCACATTACGCGCATCGTGCGTATCTGCGAGCGAAGTAATCGACCATATTTACTTATGACAGTTTCTAAATTTGGCCTGAGGAGTGCCCGCCTCGGAATGTGCAGTCAGCTCTGACCTTCAGGCAGGTACCGTTCAAAATGGTAGATCTTCATTGGATGTCGTCTGCTCTCAGAATGTCATGTAATCCGAGCCGATTTGTTAGCTCGGAAGATGTATCCTTCGGATCGGATCAACATGGCATCAGACCTCGGAATACCAAGGGGCTCAGATCTTCCCATAACAGAAGCCCCCTACTCTTTGAGGTCTACCAAGGGCTAGGAGAGTAGATACACAGAAGATCAAATGCCTCATCCTTTAGTTCTCCTGAGCATGTCAGAGTTATTACGTTTTGAAACTTCGTGCTCTTAGGGTTTCCCGCTCACAGGTCTACACGCGGTGGACGCGTGGCGACGGTTATGATTTGAATTGACATTCGCCTATGGGTTGTTGCCACGTATATCCGGAGTAGTGTGTTGGACGGAACCCTTCATTATTTGGGCGTCGCTTCGCTTATCTGAAGCACGCCGACTGATGTCAGAGCATCCCGTCTGACGGAGTACGAGTCAATGGTGTGTGGCTACATCAGCTCCATGGCCGGCCCATGACGATTCGACTGCGGCCATCATTGCTAGTCATTAATGCGAGGATTTGGTAGGGTCTATATAAACCCTCCTTCAAAGATTTCGTTCCACTTCTATGTGTTGTGTTCGAGCTGATATTGGAGGAGGCGATTTCCGGCGAAGGCGATTCCGGTCATCCAGGGTTTTTTGTTAGGCGATTCCGACCGATTAAGTATTTCTGGCAGAAGCGATTCCCGGTGACCGTCCGGTGAGTCTCCTTGTGCCTCTTTGCACTTCTTCCTTCTTACTTAAGATATCGTCCGACCTGGAGACCGTGTGAGACTATGGTGATGACTCCGAGTCGGAGAGTTCTGGCAACGGGAAAGGAGCCTCTGAAGGCCCCTTCGAAGCTATGCCCTTGTACCCTCCGCCCCGAAAGCAGAAGGAGACTGGGGCTCAGACTCGCAAAGCTGGCAGAAAGAAATCCACTCGAGTCCCCCGGATCACAACCACTGAGGCTGTTGAGATGCCAGTGAGCGGACGGGCCTCGGAGGTAGTCCATGGAGGCTCCGTATTATTAAAGTCTCAAATAGAGTGGATCTGTACGGAGTTTCAAATCCCAGACTTCGTCCAGATAAGGGCCCCTGGGCCCCTCGATACTGCTGCGCGCCTGCTGAGGGAGAAGTCGCTATTTTTCTCTGTGCACTATAATGTAGGGTTCGACTTCCTCTACACCCCTTTGTCCGAACTATGACAGCCCACCTCGGATTGACCCCTGGGCAATTAACCCCCAACGCTTGGAGGGTGCTCATTTCTGCCTTCATCATCTGGCGGCAAGTCAGGAATCCAGAGCTGACCCCAGAGGAGTTGATGAGTTTATACTTGGTCAAGCACGACAACAACGAGCCATGGTATTACTTCATGACCTGAGGCAGCAAGGGGTCGGGACTAGTTATGAATATTTTGTATTCCAACAAGGACTGGAAGAACAAATGGTTCTGGACTGCAGGCGAATGGGAGGCACCTGTGGTCGAAGTCGGGACTCTGATGACTCGGGTTCCGACCCAATTTTTAAAACCAGGTCAGACCAGTTAATTTCCTTTGTCTTTATACTTTCCCCTATTATGTCAGTTGAACTGAATTCTTTGTTCTTTATCTTGGTAGACTTCCATAGAGGCACACCCATCCTTAACTCAGACCAAAAGAACCGAATTGCTAAGGCAAAGGCGTGGTCGGGGGAGCTTCGTTCCTGGTCGGATCTGATTACTACCGCCAATCTTCATTGGTCTAGGCTGTGCAGGTCCCAACCTCTCCCGACATCTTTCGGTAAGTCCTTCTGTTCATTTTGGTTCATTTTGGTGGGATCGGACTTATCCGTTAGGTCGCTAACTCGTCGTTCTATAGGCATGGCCGAGGCCTCTGGTTCTCGGAGGAGGAAGGCGGCCCCGACGGCGGAGGAATTGTTGAGGCCCGTGTCCCGAACGAAGACCACCGCTCAGAGCAGGCAAGCAACTCCTTGCAAAGAAGGTCCCTCGGGTCCGGGTACTGCGGCTATGACTCCAACTACGGCCGCGGCTACGACATTAACTACGGTTGTGGCTATGACTCCAACTACGGCTCCAGTTTCTGTCGCAATAGCTCCGACTCTGGCGCCTGCTGAGGTTCAAGTCCTAGCAGTCATTGTTCCCACTCCAGCGATCATAACTTCTTCCTTTTCGCCCAATGCCGCCCCTCCCATCGGGGAGGCTCGTCCATCGGCCCCCTCATTGCTATCCCTTCATCATCCAAGCGGAGAAGGCTGTTCGATGACTGATGCCATGATTATTCCTCCTAAGGCTGAGACGATCTTGGGGCTGAGGCCCGGTAGTGGGACCGGGTTCACGGAAGCGGCAGGCTCGACTCAGGTGGGGACGAGCGGCGGGAGGTTCGAGCCAGGTTACCACTTGTCTCTTCTGATGCCCTGGGTAGCTAAACATGCTCTAGAGGAAGACATAGCCCGTCTTCTCGGCAAGTCGGATAGCTCCTTCTTGAATGACATGGCTTCTGTCTTCTATACGGTACTTCTTGCCACTCTTTTGCTCCTTAATTTCTATTTCTTTTGAGTACTCATTTTCTCGAATTTTTTTTTAGTCTATCCCGAAGCTCCTTTCGGCTTGGGAGAGGGTGCGGGAGTCAAAAAAATGGGAAGCTGAGGTGGAGGCCCTCAAGGCCCAAGTGGGGGTTCTATGGGATGAAGGCACCTTTCTTCGGCTCGAGCAGGGTGAACTGTGCCGGCATCTTGAAGACGGGATGGCTAGGGAGCTTCGGTTGTGGGGAGTTGTGGCTGACTTTAAAGCTAGGGAGCTATGACTAAAAGGGGTTGCAGACGACTTTAAGGCTCGATGCAATGCTGCAACCGCCGAGCTGACCCGAGCTAGGGCTCATGCGGAGTCTCTGGCTCAGGAGAATGCTCGACTGAGGGAAGTCCTAGATCGAACTAAGGTCGAGGCGGCAGAAGAACAGACCCGAGTTGTCACTCAGGCAAGGAAAACTTAATAGGTTGAAGACGAGGCTTCTCTGGCCGAGGCAGTGGCCACAGCAGTAGAAGCCTTCAAAACTTCAAAGGAGAGGGATGCCGAGGCCGCTAAGTTTTACAACCGTGGCTACGATGATTGTATCGAGGCAGTCCAAGGCATGTACCCGGACCTTGACATCGACTCCCTATTGTCCGAAGAAGCTGGAGAGATACCCACTGACGACATCGACCAGGATCAGGCCTACGACGCCCAAGCTCCCCTACCACCTGCATAACCCAGATTACCCCTTTTTTCCTTTTTTTTTTTTGAACTTCTGATGAAGGTTTGTGGATGATAATTTTTGACCCTCTGGAGAGGGCGTATGAATGATGATTTTTCCTTACGCGCTGATTTGTAATTGGTTTTTTTCGAATGTTGACTGTAGACCACTTGATCGTTGAACTGATAGGTAAATCTTCTTTAAGGCATGACTGATCCGACCCTTTGACGGGTCAGTGTTTTCCAGTGCCATCTCGTAGAGTTTTCGGAGCTTTTATGCTCGCTCATTGAGTCTGGACCCATAGAGGGTCGGCTCATCCCACCATTGACGAAAACCTTCCGCTTTACCCGTTAGTTCGCGAGTTGACTCCTATGTTAAGGGAGTCGGGTCAGCATTTAGGCTTTTCCCCTAACTTGGAGGGGATATCGTGTAGAATTTTTGTGGGGATAATGTACTAACCCCTTCTTTAAGAGATTAATCCATTGAGTCCGCCCCTGCATATGAGAGGCAATTTTTCCTTAGCATAATTCGTTCATGTAGATGAAAAGAGGCGAATTTTATTAGGAGCCTTAAAGGATTGTTGCTTGGAGGCGTACATTTCGTTGAGGAACTTAAAGGCTTGTCGCTTGGAGGCGTACATTTATTGAGAACCTTATAAGTAAGCTCGTCATGGGTAATAAACTTTCAGATGCTCGACATTCCAAGGGTGGGGAGCTGACGACCCTCGAGGTCTTCTAGGTGGTAAGAGCCTGGTTTAGTTGACCGGATGACCCGACAAGGCCCTTCCCAGTTCGGTCCGAGCGTTTCAGCCCCCGACTCAACGGTATTCTGGAATACTCGGCGAAGGACTAAGTCCCCTGGCCGGAATCGCCTAGTCTTGACCTTAGAATTGTAGAATCGCGCCACTTGTTGATGCCGAGCAGCAACTCGGAGCTTCGCGATATCTCTAACTTCTTTGAGCAAATCTAGGTTAGCTGCAATCTGCTTGGAATTGTGGCTTTCTTGGTAGTTCTCGACTCGAGTCGTAGGGAGACCAATCTCCACTGGCACCATCGCCTCCGAGCCATAGGAAAGTGAGAAAGGAGTCTCTCCTGTTGAGGATTGAGTTGTGATCCTATAGGCCTAGAGAATGAACGGAAGTTCCTCGGCCCAGCTGCCTTTTGCTTTTTTCAACTTGGTCTTGAGATGATGCTTGATGACCTTATTGACTGCCTTTACTTGTCCGTTCGACTGGGGATGTCGGGGAGAAGAGTATGCATTCGTGATCCCGAGTCCTCGACACATATTTCAAAATGTGTCATTATCAAACTATCAGCCATTGTCTGACACGATGTTCGTGGAATCCCGAACCGACAGACGATGTTTTTCGAGACAAAGTCAATCACCTTCTGCTCTATGATTTTGGCGACGGGCTCGGCCTCGGCCCATTTGGTGAAGTAGTTAATAGCGACAATGGCGAATTTAACTTATCCTTTTCCCGTGGGTATGTGGGCCGATAATGTCGATTCCCCACTGGGCGAACGGCCAGGGACCGCTCATAGGAGTCATTTCTTCGGCCGGCTGCCTCGGCATGGCCGCAAAGCGCTGACACTTATCGCATTTTTGAACATAGTCCTTGGTATCTTCCCTAATAGTCGGCCAGAAGTACCCTTGTCTGAGTATCTTCAGGGCCAAGGCCCGACTATCGGGATGATTTTCGCAGATTCCTTCATGAATCTCCCGTATGATGTATTCTGCCTCATCGGTCCGAAGACACCTGAGGTAGGGCTGGGAATGTCCTTTCTTGTACAGGATACCATCTAGGACGATATATCGGGCTGCTCAGACTCTCAGCCGCCTGGCTCCCAGCCTGTCCGAGGGAATCTCGCCTGTCGTGAGATAATTAAAGATCGGGTCCATCCAGCTTAGACTTACTCGAACTGGATTGACTTCTTTCTCCTCCTTGCTGATGCTTGGTTGCTCTATGAATTCGACGGGGATGGTTCATAGGATCTTCCCTTCCGCGGCTGAGGCGAGCCGTGCTAGGGCGTTGGCCCATGAATTTTCTGATCTTGGGATTTGATGGATTGTACAATTCCAAAACCTTTCAATCAGTTTTCTCGCCTCGTCGAGATAAGCAATCATCCTTCTTTCCTTAGCCTCGTACTCGGTAGAGATGTGATTTACGACCAACCGAGAATCACATCGGACCTAAAGGGATTGGACAGCCAGACTCACCGCCAACCTGAGTCTGACCAGCAAAGCTTCGTACTCCGCCTCATTATGTGAGGCCTTAAACCCTAGTCTAATTGCATATTGAATCGTTGTGGAGTCAGGCGCAATCAGGATGATCCCGACCCCAACCCCTTTTACATTTGACAACCCGTCCACATAGAGAACCCATCCGGAGTCTGATACTGCTTTTTGGTCACCCGGAGGAGCGGGTGAGCTTGCTTCAACTTCATTACTAATCTCTCCGAGGCTCGGAGTAGTGAATTCGGCGATGAAGTCGGCTATGGCTTGGCCTTTGATTGCTGTTTTTAGACGAAACTGAATATCGAATTCGCCAAGTTCGATGGCCCACTTTGTCATCCGTCCCGACACTTCGAACCTTTGAAGTATTTGTCTGAGAGGAGAGTCTGTCAACACGATCACAAAATGAGCTTGAAAGTATGGGCGCAACCTCCAAGCTGAAACAACGAGGCTGAGTGCTAACTTCTCTAGGGGCGAGTACCTTGTTTCTGCCGGTACCATGGCCTTGCTCACATAATAAACGGGTTGTAGTTTACCTCCGACCTCCCTGATCAGGGCCTATCTGATGGCTGAGGCTGAGACTGCGAGGTAGAGGAATAGGGGCTCACCTTCTTCAGGTTTGGACAGTAAAGGGGGTGAACCCATATACTGTTTCAGTTGCTGGAAGGCTTTCTCGCATTCCGATGTCCACTCCACCTTCTTATGACCTTCAACTGTTAGAAGAAGGGGAGGCATTTATCCGTCGCTCTGAAAATGAAACGTCTGAGTGTCGCAACTCACCTGGTAAGGCATTGGATTTCCTTGACATTCCGAGGCGAACTCATGTCGAATAGTGCTTTGATCTTGTTGGGATTCGCCTCTATTCCTCTCTGACTGACTTGAAAACCAAGGAATTTTCCTGAGCTAACTCGAAAAACACACTTCGTCAGATTCAGCTTCATCTGGTATTCTTAGAGGACGACGAACTTTTCTCCGAGATCCGTCAGGTGATAGAATACTTTAACACTTTTCACTAACATGTCGTCGACATATATTTTCATGGTGCGCTCGATCTGTTTGGAGAACATCTGATTCACTAACCTTTGATACGTGGCCCCAGCGTTTTTCAGGCCAAATGGCATGACCCAGTAACAGTAGAGTCCTTTGTTCATGACAAAGGTAGTTTTCTGCCTGTCTGGGGGATGCATCGTGATCTGGTTATATCCAGAATATGCGTCCAGGAAGGAGAGCAGTTCATGACCCGTCGTGTTGTCTACCAGCTGGTCGATCTGAGGCAACGGGAAGCTATCTTTCGGACAAGCTTTGTTTAAATCTGAGTAGTCTACGCATACCTGCCATTTCCAAATAGTTTTCTCACGAGGACCACGTTTGCGATCCAATCAGGATAATACAGTTCTTCTATGAATCTTGTGTCGAGCAGGCCGGAGAACTCATCGGCTATTGCTTTGTAACGCTCGACATCGAATGGCCTTCTCTTCTACTTGACAAGTTTGTGATCTGGATCCACATTCAGTCTGTGGACCATGACTTCCAGATAAATCCCAGGCATATCTTGGTGGGACCATGCAAAGACATCCCTATGTTATCGCAGAAACGTTAGAACCTCAATCCGTTACTTAGGATTCATTGATGTCCCGAGTTGAATAGTTCTGCTTGGATTGGCCTCATCGAGGGACACTTTCTCCAGGTCTTCCACGGATGAGCCTTTCGTAAGCCCTCGGGGGTCTAGAACGTTGATAGCGAGCGCCTGCTTGACCGACCCCTTCTTTACCGCCACTGCATAACATCTCCGAGCCTCTCGCTGATCACATCGGAGGTAGCCTATCCTGCCCTCGGTGGGAAATTTCATCATCAGTTGATAGGTAGAGACGACTGCTCTCATTGCATTGAGAAAGGGTCTGCTCAAGATAACGTTGTGTACATATGACACATTGACAACTAGGAAGTCCATCATAAGTGTGACTTGATGTCCTTCTTCAGCAGTCATGGGGAGGGAAATGGCTCCTTCGGAGATCACTTTTTCCCCAACAAAGCCGTGTTTGGGGGTCTTCATAGGTCTGAGATGAGACTGCGGAATCCCCATTCTTTCAAAAGCTTTGGAGTAGATCACATCGGCTGAGCTCCAGGTGTCGACCAAAATGCAGTATACTTTGCGATTCGCTATAGTCATGGTGACTACTAGAGCGTCGTCATGCGGGTGATGAATCCCGTGCGCATCTTCTTCCGTGAAGGTCAGAGTGCACGGACTGACCCGAAGTTCCTTACTGGGCCGCTCAGTTAAATGGACGTAGTATTCCAGTTCGGACTTCCTAGAGTGAGCCTTTCATGCCCTATTTGAATCTCCTCCACTAGACGAGCCCTCAAAGATGGTACGAATTTCGGCGGGTTCCTCCGCGGTGTTATTTAGCTATTCTCGCTCTCTTTCTCCTCTCCGAGTGGCTTTTCCTTCCTTCATGTATCGACGCAGGTGTCTTTTCTGAATAAGGGCTTCGATCTCATCTTTAAGGTGTACATAGTCATCCGTATTTTGGCCGTGGTCTCGGTGGAAGTGGCAGTACTTGCGCTTGTCTCGATGGTCCAGATCGGTTCTCATGCAAACAGACCAATTCGGTAGTTTTTTTCCTTGGATGTCCAATAGGATCTGCTTGGCAGATGTGTTAAGGGGGGTGTAGGAACGAAACTTTCCCTCTAACCTTCGGCTCGGACGATGATCGCGAGGAGCGCGGTTGTCGGTCCCTTTGTTAGACATCTGAGATTCCTCGTTCCTAGGCCTCTTCCCCTTACCATTCGGCTCAGTCACCTGGACACTTTTCTGGGCATGGTGAATTCCTCCGTGTTGGTATACTTCCGAGCTCTGGCCACAAGTTCAGCCAATGTCTTGGGCGAGATCTTCCCAATGGAGAAGGTGAACTTCCCTTCTTTTAGGCCGCTAAACACAGTAGCGAGTGTCATTTTGTCATCATAGTCTTCTACCAATAATGCTTCCTCGTTGAAGTGAACGATGTAGTCCTTCAGTGACTCCTTCAGCCCTTGCTTGATAGTAAGCAAGTGAGTGTTGGGCTTTCGACTTCTCTTATCGCTGATGAACTGGGTAAGGAATAGTTGGCTCAACTCTGTGAAGGAGCTGATGGAGTTTGGCTTGAGTTGCTGGTACCAACTCCAAGCGGATCCTATGAGCATGATCGAGAACCCCCGACACATCATAGCATTCGTCGCCATCTCGATCTGCATCTAGGAGCGGTAGGCTCCACGTGCTCGGACGGGTCTCCAGACCCAGAGTACTTGATGACGGGAGGTACCCGGAACCTCTGAGGCATCACCTCGCTCATGATTTCTGAGATAAAGGGAGGTTCGGTCTCTTCCATCATTGCTTGAATGGCAGCGGGAACCAACGTCAGTTGTCGCTTCTTTTTTAGGGCCAAGAACTTGTCATTGAGTTCCTTGAACCGCTTCTCCCATGGGTCTTTGTTCTCTGCTACGATTTCTTGGGTATTTTCTATCTCCGGGGTTCTCCTTCCCCTCATTCGTTCTAGCCGATGGCGAAGATCCGTCGGTGCCAGGGCTGAAGTAACTAAGGCATTGGTCGGAGCTCGCGTGGCGGTGTTCCGAGCCGAGGGTCGGATCTGGGTCGGAAGAGGATGCTGACCCGACATGGGCACCTGGGGATGATGGGGCTCCTCGGGCCTCACACTCCTTGGCACGGAGTGAGCTTCCACAACTAGACCGACCGGTTCGGGGACAAGATTTCCTTGAGCCGGATGCAATCACGACTCATGTTACTGCTTCATCCTATTCACTTTGTCACATATGACTTGTATCTCGCCTTGCATGGTGCGATACTTACTTGCCCTATTGTGAGAACACTGGGAAGGCCCCGGGCTGACTCCGCGTGGAGTAGTGAGGAGGAGCGAGTCTGTTCGTTCAACTCTGGTTCCGTAGCTACTGCTTTCTTCTTTCCTCTATCCATTATCCTTGAGAATAGGAATCTGGCTTTTTATATCAGATTCCCACAGATGATGCCAAAAATGTTGAGGTCAAAATTTGGATCGCTCTCCACTCCTCGAATAAACCCTGGTCCTACACAAAGGGTGAGCAAAGGAGACCCTAGCTAAGCCGGGGGACCCTCCGATGCCTAAGTCAGTTCAAGGGAATTGGGGTCTAAGTTGAAAAGTGGAGGGAGAGTGCTAGATGTTCCGTACCTATAGCGATGGGGTCCTCATATATTTATACCTGACTGTAGGATGGTCTGAATCCATCAATCACGACACGATCTGCTCAATCAGGGAGATTTTTGGATCATGGAGATACTGCACGCAATCTAAGGATCCATGCTCCACATTACGTGGATCATGCGTATCTGCGAGCGTAGTAACCGGCCATGTTCACTTATGGCAGTTTCTAAATTTGGCCTAAGGAGTGCTCGCCTTGGAATGTGTAGTCGGCTCGGACCTTCAGGCAGGTACCGATCAGAATGGTAGATCTTCATTGGATGTCATCCACTCTCGGAATGTCATGTAATCCGAGCCGATCTGTTAGCTCGGAAGATGTATCCTTCAGATCGGATCAACATGGCATCAGACCTCGGAATACCAAGGGACTCGGATCTTCTCATAACAATATCAATTATACTAGACATGTTATCAGTATGTCCTATCTAGTTAAATATATCAACATGTTATCAGACATATCGTGAGATAATTGGCCTTAATTGGCACATCATATACAGAAAGTGGGAGCTGAACGGTAGGACCCACTAGAAATATAGAGGTCTATGTGGTGTGGCCCACGTTAGACTAACATCGGCTCCTCATGTAGCTTGCACATACAAATCTAATAATTAGATGTAAGGCATGGATAAGATACATATAACATAAGTAAAATGCAGGACCCATCCTCAAGCACCCAGTAATATAAGCAACATCATACTCACATCCGAACTTGAAAATCTCCACCATACAGGAATTGAACCGCTTGCACCACTGCCTAGGAGACTTTTCAGCCTGTACAATGACTTCTTTAACTTACACACATGATCTTCCTTACCAAGCTCCTCGAATCCTTTTAGCTACTTCATGTAAATAACTTTCTCCAAATTCCTATGAAGGAATGTCGTCTTCACATCAAGCTGCTCCAATTCCAAATTGCATTTCGTACCATAGCGAGTAACACCCTGATTGATGTATATTTTATAATCGGAGAGAAAACTTCATTATAATCTACTCATTTCCTCTGTGAGTACCTTTTTGCTACAAGCCATGCCTTGAACTTTTTATCCTCATTTTCTATTAGTGTTTCCTTCTTTTTAAACACTACTTGCACCTTATAACTGTAAGACCCACATCCTAGCCCGTACCGTTCCATAGGCTTCTGCGGTCCTCCCAGTCGAATTCCGGTGACTCGTGATCTTTTATCGACTGTTGCGTACGACCTTGAGTCGTACCTCGTATTCCAGAGTTAGTTCGACCCGAGACTTGTACCCTAGCGACCGCGCCGTCGCCATGGTTCCGATACCGCGTCTCGCTCACCGATGAGATACTCAGGCCAAGAGATGTGAGCCCGCGTTCAGTTCGAGGAAAACGCCACGCAAGAGAATCTTTACCTAAGAGAACATCACATCAATCCCATCAATCACATCAATCAAGTACACATCACTCCCATCACTCACACCCATCCCCAAGTACAACTACCCTCCCCAAAGTCAACTCTCTCTTACAACCAAGTACACATCCATCACCCATCACCCATCTCTCACCCATCACACCCCATCACTCACCCATCCCTCTCTCTTACAACCTCTCTCTCTCATCTCTCTCTCATTCTCCCAAGCACCCAACGTCCATGACTTCCATGGAGAAGCTAGTGTGGCCCACCTTCTTACCTCCCATCTCCACCATCCAAAGTTTATCTCAACCGTCGGAATCATTCCCTTGGAGCTCTAGAGGCTATAAGTGGAAGAAGGAAGAGGAGATCAAAGGTGGGTGTTTATAGTATTTGATTTTGATGATTTGAGGGACCACTTGTATGTGGGACCCATTTTGATGTATGTGTTGTAATCTAGAGGGGCTCATAGTGGTGGGGTCCCTCCATCTCGTCTCTCTCTGTCTTTCATTTTTTCTTGTGGTGATAATGAGATGTGTGGCCCACCTAATGTGTGTGTGTGGCCCACCATGAATGTATTTTATCCATGCCGTCCACCTAGTTGGGCCCACCTTGTTGCCTGTCTGTCTGGATAAGCCAGGATGAAGGTAAACATAAGTATCAACTTTGATTCCAAAGCTAGTGGGCCACCTACGTGGACCACACTTGATGTACGGGTTACATCCAGACTATCCATCTGTGGATGGTGAGGCCTGGACAAAGGGAGCAAACAAATATCAGCTTGATGAAACACGGGGCCCATGTGATGTTTATATCATCCAGACTGTTCAGGCACTGGGTCTGAACAAAAGGAAAACACAAATATCATCTTGATCCAGATCATGGTGGCCCACCCACATGGTGCCACCATGATGCATGTGATTTATCTACATCGTCCATTTGTTAAGGACGTGGGCCCCTGATGTCATGGTCCTACATCCAACAATCCGTCTAGGACGCTGAATGACCGGTATGTTTTAAATATATATATATATATATATATATATATATATATATATAATAAAAATAATAATAAAACTAATAATACATATAATATTATATAATATGTATATATATATAATATAATATATTATACATAACTGGTGGGCCCACGTGGGACCCACCAGATATAAACAATTCATATAATATAATATAATATATATTATATATAGTTGGTGGACCACGTGGGACCCACCAGACGTATAATCTTATCTACACTATCCATCCATTTAATTAGGATGGGCAGGAGCTTTGAGTAGCCACCTTGATGTATGGTTTAATCCACGCCGTCCGTCTCTGGGACGGTGGGACCCACTCTGCACATGTGGGGTCACCACCGTCCAGAGACGTGGACCTCACAAGGATGCATGTGTTGTGTGTCCCCACCGTCCAATCTACTGGACGGTGGGATTCCACCGTGATTTATTTATTTAATCCACACCGTCCAGATTGTGCTGGACGGTGCTGGGCAATATTTGGACGGTGTCGATGAGTTGGACAGTGTCCAGATGGTGCTGATATATACGGACTATGCTTGGACAGTGTTGATTCACTTGGACAATGTTTGGACGGTGCAGTCCAATGTTTGGACGATACTGATTTACATGGACAGTGTTTGGGCGGTGCTGATCATCATTAGAGCGCCATGTGCCCCATAAAATGATAATGTACAGTGATACACATGTTGCACCTGCAATTATTGAAATGATCTTAGATGTAATCTAAGCTCCCACTTGAGGCCCACTTTGATATACTTGTGGCCCATCTGTGAGGCCCACCTTGATATATTTGTAGCTCATCTGTGAGGCCCATCCATTAGTGCGGCCCATTGATGCAACCCACTTGATGTGTATGAGGCCCATGTGTAGGGCCCACCTATTGTGTATTTGAAGCCCATGGGTTGTGGCCCATTGTGATGTATTCAAGGCCCATGGGCAAGGCCTGATGTGATGTATTTATGGCCCATATGCTGAGGCCCATTGTGATGTATAGGCGGCCCATGAGTGAGGCCCATAGTGATGTGTATTAGGTCCTTGTGTGAGGCCATGGGCCCACTATATGTTTGGCTCTATGTGGGCCACCCCTTGGGAGATATGATGGCTAAAAGTCCACATTGATGGGCAATGATGGTTAAATGTCCACATTGTGACCTTCTCTTAGGCCCTTTGTCAGGTCGATTATTGAGGCCGATTCCAATTGTTGAGGCCGATTTCGATTATCGAGGCCGATTCTGGTTATCGAGGCCGATTCTGATTGTTGAGGCCGATTCTGATTATCGAGGCCGATTCCGATTATAGAGGTCGATTCCGATTGTCGAGGATGATTCCAATCATCGAGGCTGCCGATTTCGATTGTCAAGGTTGATTATGATCATCGAGGCTGATTCTGATTATCGAGACTGATTTCGATTGTTGAGGCTAATATCGAGGCCGATTTTGATTATCGAGGTCGATTCTAATTATCGAGGCCGATTCCGATTGACAAGGCCGATTCCGATTGTTGAGGCCGATTCTGATTATCGAGACCTATTCTGGTTATCGAGGCTGATTCCGATTGTTGAGGTCGATTCCGATTATAGAAGTCGATTCCGATTATAGAAGTCGATTCTGATTCTAGAGGTCGATTTCGATTGTCGAGGCCGATTCGATTGTTGAGGCCGATTCTGGTTATCGATGCCGATTCCGATTATAGAGGCCGATTTTGATTGTCGAGGCTGATTATCTAGGCCGATTCTAATCATCTAGGCTGATTTTGGTTATCGAGGCCGATTCTGATTGTTGAGGTTGATTCTAATTATAAAGGCCGATTTCGATTGTCGAGGCAGATTCCGATTGTTGAGGCCGATTCCGATTGTGGAGGTCGATTTCGATTATTGAGGCCTATTATCGAGGCCGATTTCAATTGTTGAGGCTAATCAACAAGGCCGATTCTGATTATTGAGGTCGATTTTGATTGACGAGGCCAATTTTGATTGTTGAGGCCGATTCTGGTTATCGAGGCTGATTTCGATTGTTGAGGCCGATTCTGATTATCGAGTCCGATTCTGATTATAGAGGCCGTTCCAATCATCGAGGCCGATTCCAATTGTCGAGGCTGATTCCAATTGTCGAGGCCTATTATCGAGGTCGATTCCGATTGTTGAGGCCGATTCCGATTATAGAGGCCGATTCCGATTGTTGAGGCCGATTCTAGTTATCGAGGCCGATTTCGATTGTTGAGGTTGATTCTGATTATCGAGGCCGATTCCGATTATAGAGGCCGATTCCGATTGTCAAGGCAGAATATCAAGGCCTAATGTGATGTATATGCTGCCCGTATTTGAGGCCCATTGTGATGTGTATTCATCCTGTGTTTAAGGCCCAATGTGATGTATATGAGGCCTATGTGAAGAGGCCCATTGTGGTACATTTGAGGGCTAGGCGATGGAGCCCATTGTGATGTATATTAGGCACATGTGAGAGGCTCATCGTGATGTGTATTAAGCTTTTAAGCAAGGCCCATGGTGTTGTATATTAGGCCCTTGTATGAGGCCATGGGTCCACTATATGTTAGGCTCTATGTGGGCCATTCATTGGGGGCAATGTTGGTTAAACGTCCACATTGTTGAGGTCGATTGTCGATGCCGGTTATTGATATCGATTATGAGTATGTGATAGCATAACATCATGATACATGCCCATACGCATTATCTGCATGTTTATTATGAGATGTGATTGACCATTGCATATGTCATAGTACAGATGGTTTATGGGACTCCCTGATAGGCGGAGTTATCCCGCATGCGCTCATGGTATGCGCAGGATTGATGTATGATTGGACTATATGACTCATGCATCTTGTATTGTGTGATTGTGATTACTGTACGCCCTAGCGACATCAAGGCCGTAGCCTCCACAGGCATGTCGTGGATGGCTAGATGGGACACTAGAAATCTGTTACTAGTATCGGGCCGCCATAGATGACCCTGGGTGAAAATCCCTAAATCCTCTTGGTACTAGAGGACACCCCAACGTCAAGACCGAGTGGATATATATGAGTGCATGAGGGTGATCAGGGTCGAATATTACATATCAGACCCCAGTAATTGCCTAAATTTACATACCTGATAAGGCTTAATGGAATATTTTAATCGTATTTTCATTTCAGGATGTAATAATGAGCGTTGGACTGAAAAGAGGATTAAAAGCATGGATTTGATGATCCAAAGCCACCTGAGCACGGGATGGACCCCAGAGAACCAATAATGAAGAGTTTACACGCCTGGGATCTGAGGAAAGCGAGCCAAAGGGGCCCGAAAGGGGTCCAGAATGGAAGATCACATGGTTCCCGCCATCCGATCAGTTCGAAACTTCATACATGTGATGGGGGCCGTAAATCAACCGTACATATTAAATTTCAGCCCTGAAGATCTCGGGAAGTGTTCCAACGGCCAGATCAGCCCCTTAAATCAGTAAGTGGGGCCCACCTGATAACAGTATATGCCTCAACTTTGGTCCCAACCCATTAATCAGGGAGATAAAGAGAATGGATGGGGTAGATTTCTCGTAAACATCACGGTAGGGCTTGTGGCTTGGAGAGTGTACACAGTACACTCGCACCAGCGGTGCACCGCACCACTGTTTCGGTCAAACAGACCGCTGACCGACGCTCGACGCAAAAATCGGATCAGCGTTAACGCTGTCCGATCTTGCGATCAGTTGTGGGTCCACACCCTCCCTCAACCAGAAGATCTGGACCGTCCATCATGTTTGAAGGGGCCCAATCATCAACGTGTAGGTGGCCGAATCTTAAATGAGAACGATTACGGAAATCTAACCGTTCAAAAGCATCTTTGACGGCGGAGCAGAAATCAGGTGGACCGCATCAATGGACACCACAAAACTGTCCCTTCCCGGACGGTTTTCCGAGCCAAATTCGGTGGACGGAGTGGATTTCCAAACAAAAAATCCAACGTGGGCCCCACCATTTCGCAGCGGAAGCAGCCAGCGTCGCGTTTGCGTCAGCGTAACCGGCCGCACCGTTTTTGCGAACGGCTGTGGGCCCCACACGTCACCTTTCCGGACGATCCAAGCCGTTCATCTTGAAGAGGGCCGCGAGCACTACAAACCCATGCTGATATTTCACTCCCATGCGTACACACGTGGATGATACAGAGGCCACAAAAGGGCTGCCCTGCAACGTTCAAAACTGATCTCTTCGTGTTTTCTTCTCTGGGCCGCGTTAATGGACATTCAAAACCACCCATTCTTGACTGAAATTTCGTCCTGAATCCAATGGACGGGGTGGATTTTCCAGAAAACACTTCGGTAGGGCCCACCGATCATGGTTGCAAAAATTTCCATTCCATGTCCTGCTACAACTCTGCCACTTACTCCAGCCTTCCAACAGCTATAAAAGAGGAGTTTTTATACATGGAAAAGCATTCAAAACCAGGGAGGAGCTCCAGATCTACAGCAAGGGAGAGAAGAAAGAGAAGAGAGAAAAGAAAGAAGAGAGAGAAATTGGTTTGATTTTCCTTTTATGATTTTTTATCTTTATTTTTCCATTTGTTTAATGGATTTTATGGGTAACTAATCTCTCAGCTAGGGCTGAGATGAAACCCCTAATTTGAACACCCTTTGTTCTATGTTGATTTTACTTTAATTAGATTGGTTTGTTTCTTCCCTTAGTGTGCTTGATTGCTTTAATTTCTATACTTCTCCATCTATGAATTTGATCAGAGTCTATGGATGGATGTGGTCTGGATGCTTATTCTAGGTGCTTGTATCTGATCATGAACATGTTCCTGTAGAGGAAGAAACAGGGTGCTTTACCGAACTGCATATTCCATATGCCCAATTTGGACATGGGATTTGTTATTCATAGCATTGCTTGAAGGAATTAGACAATCTGTATGCCCGATTAAGGACACAGATTGTGCTTTCTCTAGATAAGTTGATCAATCTAATTTAAGGTGAATTAACAGACAAAACAATGGTTAGGATAATTAGGGGTGGATTCGAAAGTCCTAGTGCTCTCTCTGATTGAATTTTCTTCCTTATTCTCAATAGTTATTTTCCATAAATTTGTGTTAGTAATCACTCCATTATTTGTTGAATTAGTTAAGAAGAATCGTGAATTTGAATTGTGACGACCAGTCCTCGTGGGATTCGACCTCGATCTTACCGAGTTTATTACTACATCACAACCCTATACTTGGGGAGTGAACAAGTTTTTGGCGCCGTTGCCGGGGACTGTTTCGGTCCAAATTGAATTTAGGATTCTCTCTTATCATAATTCATAGCTTAGGATTTTACTAACTTAGAGTTCCTTTCTTTATTTTAGAAATTAACCTATTTCCTGTTTTGTAGGGTCCTGAGACAAACTTCTAATTTGGTAATCCCTTCCTAATTCTTTACTTTTTCTAATTTTTATTTTTTTAGGTTTTTACCTTTTAGAAATTTTCTAATTCTAGAATTTCTTGTGAATTTTTAAATTTCTTTTTAGATTTAGATTTTTTTTTTCTCTTAAGTAAATTTTCTAGTTTTAGAAATTTCTTTTTCCTTTTTAGAAACTTACTTAGCTTTTTACATAGTAACTTTCTAATTCTAGGATTTCTTTCCTTTTTAGATTTTTTTTTTAGAAATTAACCGTTGCTTAGGATTTTTCTGTCATTATTTTAGGAAACCTGATTTATTTTGTTTCTATTTTCAGGAATTGAGGAAGAAAGCTACTAAGTGAGGAGGAGCTTCTTAACATCAATCATCTCCTTTTCCGGGTTCTTTCTTCCCATTCTCACTTACATAGTTTTAACTTGTTTTTGAATAGATTCTAGTTCTAGTTTTCTTTCTCTTAAGGTTGTTACTTAGTTTATGCTAGGACGTAGATCTCTAGATAAAGAACTAGCACCTTTTGATCCTGAAATAGAAAGAACATTCCATAGAAGATTGAAAGACATCCCAGTTGAAATGGCAGAAGAGAATGGAACTAAAACTCTTAGAGATTATTCAGCTCCTGTCCAATTCAATGCGCCTTCATGCATAGTGTTGCCTACCACCACGGCAGCACACTTTGAACTCAAGACTGGGGTCATACAGTTGTTGCCTTCCTTTTATGGGTTAGACAAGGAGGACCCATATCATCATGTGAAAGAATTCCTAGACATTTGCTCCACCTTTAAATTCCAAAACTTCTCAGACGATTCGATCCGCCTACGCCTGTTTCCTTTTTCTTTGAAGGATAAGGCGAAAGCATGGTTGAATTCTCTAGAAGTTGGGTCTATCACTACCTGGGACCAATTGTCTAGGAAGTTCTTAAACAAGTTCTTCCCTGTTCACAAAACTAATGCTCTCCGTAGAGAAATCACTAATTTCACACAAAAAGAGGGAGAGCACTTTCATGAATGCTGGGAAAGATGGAAGGACTTGCTTCTTAAATGTCCACACCACGGTTTTGAGAAGTGGCAACAAGTGCAATACTTTTATGACGGTCTGACACCCCAGAACCGTCGCATGGTTGATGCCACCAGTGGAGGGTCCTTCATGACCAAGAGCGATACCGAAGCATGGAAATTTTTGAAACCTTGTGTGAAAACTCCCAGCAATGGGACTATTCAGATAGAGGTGAAAGAAGTTCCCAACCACAAAAGAGAGGTGGCATATATGAGATAGGAGTCACACCAGATCTCCATGCCAAGATTGATGGCCTGACAAAGAAGGTTGATGCTCTGATGTTGCATAATGGACCCCACACAAACAACTCAAGCCGAGGCTTGTGCCATATGTTCTAGTCCTTCCCATCCTACGCAATCTTGCCCATCTGGTACAGCATTTCCAGAATTCCTCTCTGAACAAGTTCATGCTTTGAACACCTTTCAGAAACCTGGGAATGATCCTTACTCGAACACGTACAACCCAGGGTGGGCTAGGCATCCAAATTTTTCTTGGACAAAAGGATCGCAACAAGGAGGACCATCTGGAAATCCTCCTATGCAACCTCAGCAGTTTCCGCAATATCAACAACTGCCTGCACAATCAAGAAAACCATCTCTTGAGGATACACTCCATCTTTTTATGCAGAGTTCTCTCCAAGTCCAAAAAGACACCCAACAAACCTTACTAGCCAACCAGCAAAGCTTACATGCAAATGCACAATCCATCGCCAAGCTGGAAGTACAAATGGGTCAACTAGCTGCCACATTGAGTGAGAGAGAGAAGGGTAAGTTCCCTGGCCAACCTGTGGCTAATCCAAAGGGACAGTATGAGATAGGCTCTAATTCCAACCAAGGGCAATACCATGAGCAAGCCAAATCAATCATTACCCTTAGGTCAGGCAAACAAATTGACAACAAAATAGAGATACCTAGGGATGAATCAAATCAAAGTGAAGCAGAGAGACACACCAATGCATCGAAAGTCCAAAAACTCTCTGACTCTCCAAGAGCCGCTGACGTGCCACCTTACGTACCCAAAGCACCTTTTCCTCAACGTCTGGCACCAATGAAGAAAAGAAACAATTTTGATGAAATCATGGATGTGTTTAAAAAAGTGCAAGTCAACATCCCGTTGCTTGACCCTATCAAGCAAGTCCCTGCTTATGCTAAGTTCCTTAAAGATTTATGCACTCAAAAGCGTAAGCAGAATGTTCATAAGAAAGTCTTCCTTGCAGAGCAGCTCAGCTCCATGATTCAACATAACACCCCTCCTAAATTTAGGGATCCAGGAGCTCTTATCATCTCTTGCGGCATAGGAGATCATAAAATCGGGAAGGCATTACTTGATTTAGGGGCGAGCGTCAATTTGTTACCATATTCGGTTTATGAGCAGCTAGGACTTGGTGAGTTGAAACCGACTAAAATAACATTACAACTAGCTGATAGATCTGTCAAGGTGCCCCGGGGTGTTATTGAAGATGTACTTATCGAGGTTGACAAATTTTATTTTCCAGTGGATTTCATAGTTATCGATACTCAGCCTGTCCAGAATCCTCATAGTCAGATCCCAGTCATTTTGGGTCGTCCATTTTTTGCCACATCTAATGCTATTATAAATTGCAGGAATGGAGTTATGAAGTTGTCATTTGGTAACATGAATATTAAACTCAATGTTTTTAATGCAGGACAACAACCCGCGGATTTGGACGACATATTTGAAGTGGACATGATCGAGAGTCTAGTGCAGGACTCCTTCCGTAAATCTTTTGAAGATCCACTTGAGACCTGCTTAGCACAACATGGCATGGATTTTGACATAGATAGTCCCATCCACGAAATCAATGCACTGCTCGACTCTACTCCGATATTGGAGACTGAAAAATGGAGAGCGAAAGTGGAACCTCTTCATCCCTCTGAGACTCTTCCTGACAGCACAGTTTCTAACTCTGAGAAGGCAAAAGAGAACAGGTTGCTTAATGTTCTTCGAACATATAAGGCAGCAATTGAACGGAAGATAGCAGAAATACAAGGAGTGTGCCCCACTGTATGTAAGGATCATGCTGTGGAAATGTCACGTAAAATGCAAAGGAAGCATGATCCTAACATGGAAGAAGTCGTTCGAGCAGAAGTCCTTAAATTATTTGACGACAGTGTCAGTTACCTCATTGCAGATAGCACAGCTCATGGGAACTCTCATCACTTATCTGGGATTGGTTGACCACGTGTTGAGGTAAGTTCTTTGGCGGACCCTGGTCTTAAAGATTAATGAATTCATGGTCCGTTTTTGTCTGGCTGAAGACGTTAAACTTAGCGCTCCTGGGAGGCAACCCAGCATTTCATTCTATTTTTTTTTTGTTAGTTAGTTCAATGTTTGTGGGTAACATTACTGCAAACCCTCACGAGACTACAACTCGTCCACTAGGGGTAACCTAGGGGTTTAAAGGCTTGTTGCATACACTAAATGCAATCGAGAGCACCTGCGAAAGTGGTATAGGTAGGATCTTTTATTTTACTGATTTCTCTCTTGTGCTGACTCGCTTTTACACTGATATTTTTGAGAGCTTCTTGATTCTCCATCCAGGTGCTATCTTTCCCTCACTCCTCTTTTCTTTTCATTGTCTCATGTACATTGCATGCCTATTTCTTTTACATTGAGGACAATGTAGATTTTAGGTTGGGGGTGGGAGATTAGGTTACCTAATCAGTATTTTCTTGGTCTTGAGCAAAAATTGTGAAAATTTTTAAAATTTTTCTGGAATTTCTATTAAATTCAAAGTGATTTTGAAGGATAGTTGTGATTTTGAAATTACAAAGATTCAGAATGTGAGAAATTTATGACTCTTGGATTCGGTTGTCTGGCAGATTTCACACTGAAGTTTGAATGGTTAATCCATGATTAGAAGTTGTAAACATTGATTGAGCCATGATTTCACATATCAGATCTCGTTTACACATTAAGTTTTCAGTTCGATATTAATTGATAACATGGTAATCACTAAGCAGGAAAGGAACCAGCCTGAAAAAAACAAAATTTTTTAGCATCAGTCTATAAAGAAGAATTGAAAGAATAAGTCGCATAATCGTCATCATAGGTTTGCTCCCTATAGATGAAGATTCGATTCCTCATAGTTGACATGAGAAAAGATTTAGGCGACAAGTTTTCACCATAGGTTTGCTCCCTATAGGTGCAGATTTGATTCTCCTCCTTGGCGTACTATTCATAAAGAAAATATAAAAAAAAAAAAAGGTAGAATGAAAGGTTAATCTGTAAGGCAAGTATTGGTTCCAATTCTGGGTGACATGAGCTTCGTTGTTAATTACCAATGATATCATGAAATTGACAATTGAATCTCTTAATGGTTGAACGCTGAGATGACACTATACACTCATGAAACTCAATGTTTTAGAATTATTCTAATTCACGGTTTAATAGTTTGAACTTGTTTATGAACTTTACAGTGAACTTGATTCCAGGAGAAAATTCCACTCACCATGCATGAATCGTAGAATGATCACATCTCGACTATCTGTTCACAAGTCACTTGAATTTACAGGAATTGTCTTTTATTTCCGAAATTATTTTTCGCATGTTTTGCTCGGGACTAGCAAAATGCTGGTTGGGGGTTGTGATCAGGGTCGAATATTACATATCAGACCCCAGTAATTGCCTAAATTTACATACCTGATAAGGCTTAATGGAATATTTTAATCGTATTTTCATTTCAGGATGTAATAATGAGCGTTGGACTGAAAAGAGGATTAAAAGCATGGATTTGATGATCCAAAGCCACCTGAGCACGGGATGGACCCCAGAGAACCAATAATGAAGAGTTTACACGCCTGGGATCTGAGGAAAGCGAGCCAAAGGGGCCCGAAAGGGGTCAAGAATGGAAGATCACATGGTTCCCACCATCCGATCAGTTCGAAACTTCATACATGTGATGGGGGCCGTAAATCAACCGTACATATTAAATTTCAGCCCTTGAAGATCTCGGGAAGTGTTCCAACGGCCAGATCAGCCCCTTAAATCAGTAAGTGGGGCCCACCTGATAACAGTATATGCCTCAACTTTGGTCCCAACCCATTAATCAGGGAGATAAAGAGAATGGATGGGGTAGATTTCTTGTAAACATCACGGTAGGGCTTGTGGCTTCGGAGAGTGTACACAGTACACTCGCACCAGCGGTGCACCGCACCACTGTTTCGGTCAAACAGACCGCTGACCGACGCTCGACGCAAAAATCGGATCAGCGTTAACACTGTCCGATCTTACGATCGGTTGTGGGTCCACACCCTCCCTCAACCAGAAGATCTGGACCCTCCATCATGTTTGAAGGGGCCCAATCATCAACGTGTAGGTGGCCGAATCTTAAATGAGAACGATTACGGAAATCTAACCGTTCAAAAGCATCTTTGACGGCGGAGCAGAAATCAGGTGGACCGCATCAATGGACACCACAAAACTGTCCCTTCCCGGACGGTTTTTCGAGCCAAATTCGGTGGACGGAGTGGCTTTCCAAAACAAACTCCAACGCGGGCCCCACCATCTTCGCAGCGGAAGCCAGCCCGCGTCCGCGTTTGCGTCAGCGTAATCGGTCGCTGCCGTTTTTGCGAATGGCTGTGGGCCCCACACGTACCTTTCCGGACGATCCAAGCCGTTCATCTTGAAGAGGGCCGTGAGCACTACAAACTCATGCTGATATTTCACTCCCATGAGTACACACGTGGATGATACAGAGGCCACAAAAGGGCTGCCCTGCAACGTTCAAAACTGATCTCTTCGTGTTTTCTTCTTTGGGCCGCGTTAATGGACGTTCAAAACCACCCATTCTTGACTGAAATTTCGTCCTGAATCCAATGGACTGGGTGGATTTTCCAGAAAACACTTCGGTGGGGCCCACCGATCATGGTTGCGAAAATTTCCATTCCATGTCCTGCTACAACTCTGCCACTTACTCCAGCCTTCCAACAGCTATAAAAGAGGAGTTTTTATACATGGAAAAGCATTCAGAACCAGGGAGGAGCTCCAGATCTACAGCAAGGGAGAGAAGAAAGAGAAGAGAGAAAAGAAAGAAGAGAGAGAGAAATTGGTTTGATTTTCCTTTTATGATTTTTTATCTTTATTTTTTCATTTGTTTAATAGATTTTATGGGTAACTAATCTCTCAGCTAGGGCTGAGATGAAACCCCTAATTTGAACACCCTTTGTTCTATGTTGATTTTACTTTAATTAGATTGGTTTGTTTCTTCCCTTAGTGTGCTTGATTGCTTTAATTTCTATACTTCTCCATCTATGAATTTGATCAGAGTCTATGGATGTATGTGGTCTGGATGCTTATTCTAGGTGCTTGTATCTGATCATGAACAGGTTCCTGTAGAGGAAGAAACAGGGTGCTTTACCAAACTGCATATTCCATATGCCCAATTTGGACATGGGATATGTTATTCATAGCATTGCTTGAAGGAATTAGATAATCTGTATGCCCGATTAAGGACACAGATTGTGCTTTCTCTAGATAAGTTGATCAATCTAATTTAAGGTGAATTAACAGACAAAACAATGGTTAGGATAATTAGGGGTGGATTCGAAAGTCCTAGTGCTCTCTCTGATTGAATTTTCTTCCTTATTCTCAATAGTTATTTTTCATAAATTTGTGTTAGTAATTCGCTACATTATTTGTTGAATTAGTTAAGAAGAATCGTGAATTTGACTTGTGACGACCAGTCCTCGTGGGATTCGACCTCGATCTTACCGAGTTTATTACTACATCACAACCCTATACTTGGGGAGTGAACAGAGGGCTGTATACCAGTAAGTCGCGTCTCTCGCTGTGTTGTGGTCCGTTGGGAGGGGTTGTGGCCTTACCCGCCTGAGGGAGTAGGCATAGCTAAGCTAAGTCTGACAAGCTTGAGGAATGGGTCCGCTATCGACGAGCCGGGCCCGATATTGGCAGGCGGATAATGAGGTCTCTTCCACTTACCCAGTTGTGCGCTTGATGGGGCGGCAGCTGGAGTAGGGTGTACTCGACCCCGGTGATGATCCCAGATATGTACAGTACTGATATGTAGATTTATTGAGCAGGAGTTGCATTTTCATTCATTCACTATCCACTCGGGCTAGTGGTGAACAACGGTTTGTTACGTGTACCTTCGCAATGATGAAGATTTTGGTTGGGGAGCGGGAATAACCTGATATCAGGAGTTTATCACATTGAGTCTGACTATCCAAATTTAGGTATGGGACTGGTTTGAATAGAAGTCCCTTGTGGTAGACCCCGTAGCCTGCGATACTACGTACTATCATCCCAACTTCACACTCTAGCTTGGTCATTTCATTCGCATCACAAATTGCATTACATCCGCAGGCATATGGCATTTTGAGTTACTATGTTTCTGCACTTCACTTATATGGCCTAGACGGACTTAGTGGGATTTATATATTGTATTGTACCCTCGGACATCTGATATTTGGCTCTCTTTGACTCCTCATTTGCATAGTTAATTTGTATTGCGTACTCTGATATTGTATGATTCGTGGACTTATCAGTATCTCCGTTTACTCTGATATTACATCCTGAGCACGCATATACTGCTCACACACTTACGCTACCCTCTAAGTTTTCTATAAGCTTATTGAAAAGGCCAAGCTATATGTCCTAGGGGGGGGGGGGGGTGAATAGGACTATGCCAAATTTAAAACAATTACAGCGGAATTTAAATACAGAAATATCCAATCAAAGTAAATCAATCCACAATGCTGAAATGAATAGCAACCTCAATAAACAAGTATTGAGAGATTGATACAAACGTTGTTCTAATGACAACCTTACACCAAAAAACAAAGTTTATGGTAGGACAACCTGATTTCTAGAAAGATCTTTCTATCAAGAACTCAAACTATCTAGGAATAAACAAATTGAAGCTGAACAGAGAAATGGAATGATATCACAAATATTGATTGTTCTAGGGACAACCATACACCATAGAAATGGCAGGGCAACCTTACTGGAACAATTTAGAGAATCTAAAGCTCAAACAAATAAAGGAATAACTTGAAATAAATTGCAGAATTTTAAATCTAAACTATTACAACATTCCCCACTGAGCTTGAAATTAAATGATTACAACATTCATATCCACATATACATCTCACACTGAATAATTAAAGATATGAAATGAAAATCAAACAACCACAAAACACAAGGGATTATAGTGGTTCGCCTGTGTGTACACCAACTGTTCAACAACAGCTACACTGCTACTCCACTCTTAATATCCTCACACAAGGGATATTAGCGTTCACTAACAAAAATAGGTTTTCCCAGGTTCACCTAAAAACCTTCACAATTGTGTCTTTATCTGTGGGCTTATACAATTAAAAAAACCCCACTTTTGAGTTTTCTGGCTCTCCTCAGATAACCAATACAATGAGATTTTTCTGGCAAATCTCAAAAGAAAACCAAACAGAATTTACAACAAATGTAAAATACCTAATTATCTCCTTCGTTGTAGCAGCCCGGAAGAACCAAATTGGAGTAGAGATTTGAATGTCCAAGATCAATGTCCAATACTCACTTTATAATGGTTGTAGGTTCTAATAGATTTTAAATTAAAAACAGCGGGCTAGCTTTAATTGATTTTGATTCCAAAAGAAGGAAAACAACAATTCCTCTTTTCATATAAGATTGGAATGATAGAAACAAAATCAATCAAATAAAGCTAAAGAAAGAGAATATAAAATAAGCACACTTAGCTTTGATGGAGCACAAAACTATCTCTCAGAAGGCTGAATTAGATTAGCTTGAATTTTTTAAATTCTTCTGAGATTCATGCTCTATTTATAGGTGAGCAAATCACGTCTTCGACTGGTCTAAGGAACTCTTCGACTGGTCATAGAACCAACTGATATTTGAAAATTCGGGTGCGATAAGATTTGACCATTTCACGACTGATCGAAGGCATCCTTCGACTGGTCGTAGGATCTGAATTTCAGCGCTGGACTTTGAGTCATAGGTTTTCGACTTGTCTTAGTTGCAGTCGACACTGTTCCTTCGACTAGTCGAACAGACCCCAGGACTAGTCTAAGCCTAGCAGAAAATATCCGAATTTTGTAACAAACTTACAATTGATCCAGGAATTTCTTAGACAGGTCGAAGCAGTGCTAGGACTAGTCGAACAAAGTCTAGGACTAGTCTTAGAACTGACCAAACTCACGTAAATCAAACATATGACTTATGTATCCAAAATGGCCTACTCTAAAGGTCAACCTAAGGTCAGTCAAACCTCAATCGTGAAGTAAGGACATTGAAACTTAAGGACAAGTGACCTTTGAAAGTAGTAAACCTTGAAGTCTTGTTGTAGTTAATCCTTGAACGTATCTTGAGTTCTTTACAATCGAACTTGTAAGCTTCTTGACATCTTGACTTGAGAGCAATACTTGTCAATTACAGTTGAACTTTGAGTAGAACTTTCTTCTTTACACTTGTGAGCATTGCTTGTTCATCAAAGTTGATCTTGAGTGGATCTTTGTACTTTACACTTGAGTAGAGCTTCACATAGCAAGTTACATACCAGTGTCTTTAGCACCACAAATTTGACAACATAAAAAGCGGTATAAACTATAGCACTTACAATTTCCCCCTTTGTCAAATTAGTGACAAAACACACTACCAAGATATGTTTATAGAACACAGAATATTTGAGTAACAAATCATGCATAGAATATAGAATAATTGAGTAACGAATCATGCACCAGTTGTCATCAACTGGCACAGTTAATATAAACCTGCAAATATGCAAATATTTAACATAATCATTCTCCATACATGTCTTTATAAGACATACAAAAACTCCCCCCGAATAAAACATATCCAAATGAGTGAAACATATCATTCTCCCCCTTTTTGTTATAAGAGGACAAAGGGAACCAAGGAACAGAAAGACAAGATATGAGAGAAAAGCATAATTAACTCACAGAAATCAAATACTGAGTTTAAGCAAAGCTAACATCATAGTAGTAAAGTTATTACAACTTAAACAACTTAAACACTAATCTGAACCAGAAGAAGGAGCAGGGATAGATGGATCAAGTTTATGCATCCCCTTGTTTAAGCGCCTAAGATATTTGCGCATGTACTTGAATTGTAAATCATGAGCAACAGACATGTTTTCCATCTTAACATTTATATTATCAACTTTATCTTCCAATGCACTTAGACGTGCATCAACATTAGATGGTACAAAATCTGAATCATTCGTAGAATCAGAATCAAGTTCTTCAAAGATGTCATCCATGTTTATGTCATCAGGAGGAAGATCACCAGCTTCTCCCTCATGTTCAGCATGACCACCACCACCACCTTGGCCAGGATGAAAGTCCAGCTTCATCTTATTGATATTAGAATTGTTGAAAATCAGATGATGGATAGGTGCCTCTTCAACCGGCATATCGACTAACATATGTGTAGCCAATACAGTCATCAAATAGGCAAAAAAGAATGTCACTGTGACCCTGATGGAGTCTAAACTGAAGAATGAAATGACAGATTAAGGATGGTAAACAAATCTGAGTACCACTGACAACAGCATGGATAACACGAACAATATATGAAGTCAAATCAGTTTTATTACCCGAACGAGAATACAGATTAGACACAAAGATTTTGTGGAGAACTCTGTATTTAGGTAACAAATACCTTGCGGGAAGCACATTCCCTTTATGTGTCCATTGAACATCCATGTTACACAAGTCTCTAGTGAGCATACGTTTTTCAGAAACTGAGGGTTTATCAGACAAATTATGGATTGGAATACCCTCATCATAACTGGAATGTCCATAAGAGCTGAAATCAAATGACGATCAATGCCAAAAGACCCTTCTCTAGTAGATATTTTAAATGTTAACTCATCCAATGAAAAAACACTAATACATGCATACATGGATTGGACAATGGACCGGTATGCTGGCCCACCCCAATGTAATAAGTTATCCCAACCTACAGATTTAAGCATAGGAAGGATGTCAAACGGTGCAACATGATCAATGAAAACAGGGTGTTCAACAATAACATTGCGTAATCTGATGTCCCGAACATAAAATGGATCATCATCGGGAGCCCGAAGATGACGTTTAGTAATCGGGGCTGATCTGGAAGAAGAAGATGGACCACGGGTTGTTGTTTTCTTTCCTCTAAAAGCCATTTGCAACAAAGATTTCAAGAAAAGAAAAAGTTGCAAAGGTTTGAGAAGAGGGTTTGCTCAAAACAGATTTTACAAAAGAAAAACCTCAAATCACAATGAAATCTAAAATAAAAAGCTCTAGGAGAGAAAAGGAAACAATCTAGACACAGATCTGTAAGAAAAATGTAAATGGAGCACTAACCTTGAAGAAATGTAACAATGGGTTGGAATAGTCGAGGCTCGGCTCCTTAGAGAGTGAAAACGGAATGAGGAAGAAAGTGACATTCCCAATTTTTAAGTGATTCACCGCGATCTACGACTGGTCGTGGATATGCACGACCGGTCGAAGTACGACTGGTCGTATATACTCACGACTGGTCGAGTACTGGTCAAAAATTCAGATTTCTTGCATAATAATAAAAAAAATTAAAATTCAAACTAGCAAATATATACACTATGATACAAGTAGGTATAAATAATCATTTTAAAATGCACATGCCAAGATCAAATTTCATCTTGTTAAACCTGCTTTTGTCGAGCGGTTTAGTAAAAATGTCAGCTCGTTGATCCTTGGTAGGGATATATTCCAAAGATATAACTTTTTCTTCTACTAATTCCCTAATATAATGAAATCTAATGTCAATATGCTTAGTACGAGAATGCTGAATAGGATTTTTAGAAATATTTATGGTACTGGAATTATCACAATGTAATAACATAGAGTCCTGTTTAATTCTATAATCACTTAGCATTCGTTGCATCCAAACAAGCTGCGTACATGCATTACCAGTTGCGATATACTCAGCTTCAGCTGTTGAAAGTGATATAGAATTTTGTTTCTTGCTAAACCAGGAAACTAAACAATTTTCGATATAAAAGCAACCACCACTGGTTGATTTTCTATCATCTAGATTACCAGCCCAGTCAGCATCCGAGTATCCAGCTAATTGAATAGTAGTCTCATGAGGATACCAGAGACCGATATTAACAGTGCTTGCGACATATCTAATAATCCGCTTGACAGCAGTCAAGTGCGATTCTTTTAGATCAGATTGATATCTTGCACAAATACCAACACTTAGAGAAATATCAAGTCTACTAGTAGTTAAATATAGTAAACTACCAATCATACTTCGATATAATTTCGGATCTACATTTTTACCTGCAGAATCTTTTGAGAGTTTCAAAGTTGTACTCATAGGAGTATTGAAATTCTTACCATTCTCAAATCCAAATCTCTTAATTAGATTCATAGCATACTTAGATTGAGATATGAACATTCCATCAGGTTGTTGCTTTACTTGCAACCCAAGAAAATAATTCAATTCCCCAACCATGCTCATTTCAAACTGAGATTTCATCAAATCTGTAAACTCAATAGCCATGTCAGTACAGGTAGATCCATAAATGATATCATCAACATAGATTTGTACTAATAAGATGTGCTCATTATGTTTTCTAATAAACGGAGTTTTATCAACACATCCCATTTGAAAATTATGGCTTAATAGAACTTTGTTAGTTTCTCGTACCATGCCCTAGGAGCTTGTTTTAAATCGTAAAGTGCCTTTTTAAGTAGATAAACATGATCGGCATTCTTGGGGTCTTCAAAACCCATTGGTTGTTCAACATAGACTTCCTCATGCAAATTGCCATTTAAAAACTCACTTTTTACATCCATTTGATAAATCTTGAACTTTCTAAAACATGCAATGGATATAAAGAGTCTAATTGATTCAAGACGGGCTACTGGTGCAAAGGTTTCATCATAGTCAATACCTTCAATTTGAGTGTAACCTTGAACCACTAACCTAGCCTTATTTCTAATTATATTACCAAGCTTATCAGACTTATTTTTGAAAATCCATTTGGTTCCAATGATGTGTTTATCTTTAGGTCTAGGTACGAGATACCAAACATCATTTCTCATAAATTGGTTAAGCTCTTCTTGCATCGCAACAATCCAGTTTTCATCAGCAAGAGCTTCTTTTACATTAGATGGTTCTATCTGGGATGTAAAACATACGTAATTACATATATCCTCAAGTTGTCTACGAGTACGAACACCAGTGAGAGGGTTTCTAAGAATCTGTGTAGTTGGATGATCTTTAACAGTCCTTAGTTTAGAATCAGTCTGGTTAGATGAAGTATCAGGTTTATCTGTTACAAGAATTTCATCATTATCTGAACTTGAGACTGGTGTGTTTAAGTGATCATCAATGACCACATTGATGGACTCTTGAATCACATCGGTCCTTTTGTTCAGTACTCTATAAGCACGACTGTTTAAAGAATATCCTAAAAATATCCCTTCATCACTCTTCGTATCAAATTTTCCTAGATTTTCACGATCTCGTAAAATATAGCACTTGCTGCCAAAAATTTGAAAATATTTGACAGTAGGCTTTCTATCGAACCACATTTCATAAGCCGTTTTATTATTACTTTTACTAATGTAAACTCGATTAATAATATAGCAAGTTGTATTGACTGCTTCAGCCCAAAGATTCTTAGAGAGCTTCATGCTATTCAACATGACATTAGCCATTTCTTGAAGTACTCTGTTTTTCCTTTCCACTATTCCATTTTGTTGTGGAGTTTTGGGTGCTGAGAATTCATGTAATATTCCCTGGTCATTACAGAACTTCTCAAAACCGCTATTCTCAAATTCAAATCCATGATCACTACGAATCTTACTGATTTGAGAACCTTTTTCAGTTTGAATCCTTTTGAAAACTTTTCTTACTTCTTCAAGGGTTTCAGATTTGTCCTTTAAGAAGATTACCCAAGTATATTTGGTAAAGTCATCTACAATTACCAAGATATATTTTTTGCCACCTCGACTTTCCGTTCTAGTAGGTCCTAATAGATCCATATAGAGAAGTTCGAGTGGTCTTAATGTGGTATTGGAATTCACCTTTTTGTGTGAGTTCCTTGTTTGTTTGCCAATCTGGCATTCACCACATATTTTATCTATTTTTTGTAATTTGGGTAAACCTCTTATAAGTTCTTGTTTGCTCAATCTATATAGAATTCGGTAGTGTACTTGTCTAAGATGTTTGTGCCATAAATCAGTCTCGTCTGTATGGACCATGTAACATGATTGATTAGATGAGCTAGATTCGCTAACAATATAGCAGTTTTCAGAGGTTCTACGTCCAGTTAGTATTACTGAACCCTTGTTGTTTAGAATCTCACAGCTTTGATTAGAAAATCGTACACTATGGTTATTATCACATATTTGAGATATGCTAAGCAAGTTATGTTTCAAACCTTCAACATATAAAACATTTTTAAACAAAGGAAGGTTATAGAGATGAATCGTACCTTGGCCCATAATCTTGCAGTTGCCGCCATCACCAAATGTGACTAAACCGTCAGTCATGTCTTTGAGATCAGTGAAAAAACCTTTATCACCAGTCATATGCCTGGAGCATCCAATATCTAGGTACCACTTTGAATGGCTTGTTGCTTTGAAAGCAATGTGAGCAACCAAGCAGGCAACTTTAGGAACCCATTTCAAAACTGTTTTGGGTTTAGGAGTATAGTTGGTCTTCTTCTGTCTGTTGTTGTAAGAATGACCTACTGAGTTAGATTTTAAGAGCTCCTTGAGTAAATCAACTATCTTTTCAACAAGAGGGTTTCAGTTCTGATTTTTAATATTAACATAGCTGCTTTTAAGTTTTTGAAAAGTTTTAGAAAAACCTTGGTAAGTACTTTTCCCTTTTGAGTTTGAGGACTCTCCTTTCACAAACTTGGGAGAAGTATATTTTGTTTAGAAGATATATTCTTATCATAGCCCAACCCGGATCGATCACCACATTTTCTTGATCCGGATAATAATTTTTTCTAACTTTGGATCACCTTGGGCATATCTCCATGTGTCCTTTAAACTCAGAAGAGAAGATACTTCATTTTTAAGTTTCTCATTTTCAGATTTCAGATTTTCAATCAGGGAGGGGTTTTGAATTCTAAATCGCATTTTGATTTTTCAAAACAATCTGAAATTTGGGATTTTTCTAAAACAAGTGATTCAAAACGTTCTTTGAGTTTAAAAAAATTTTCTTTTTGAAGTTTAAGTTTGACAGCAATTTTACAACTTTCCTTGTATAGGGCGTTATAAGCATCTTGAAGATCTTCTTCATTTTCACATTCACTGTTCAGATTTTCTTCACTTGTTGAATCATTATCTGAGAATGTGAATTTGGCTAAAGTCATAAGGGCTTTAACTTCATTGCCCGACATCATTTCAGAATCTTCTAATTGAAGAAGCTTCAGAATCAGATGATTCATCCCATGTAGCCATCATACCCTTTCTTTTTGGTTTGTCTTTTTAGGACATTTTTTGCTAAGTGACCATACTCTTGGCAGTTGTAACATTGACTATCTTTCAAAGGCTTCCAATTTTTGGATCTAGGTTTAGATCTTTTCTTATCATTTGATTTTTGAAAATCTACTCTTTTCTTGCTTTTGAAAATCTTGTAAAATTTCTTTGCTAAAAGAGCCATATCGTCTTCAGAATTTTTTGAATCCGAGTTTTTTTGAGAAATACCTTTAGTAGATTTGAGAGCAATGGATTTACTTTTAGGAGCTTTAAAGTTTAACTCATAAGTCTGTAAGGATCTAACTAATTCCTCAACCTTCATACTATCTGTATTACGAAATTCCTGGGTTGCGGTTACTTTAGAATTGAACCGTTCAGGAAGTGAGCGTAGTATTTTAGCACATATCTTGCTTTCCGAGATTTTATCGCCTAGACCCCACATAGAGTTCACAATGTCATTCAATCTGGTATAGAAGTCCATGAATATTTCATTTTCTTCCATACGTATTTCCTCAAATTTAGTTGTGAGGATTTGTATCTTAGATTTCTTGACAATTGATGTACCCTCGTGTGTCATTTCCAATACATCCCAAGCTTGTTTTGCAGAATCACAGGATATAATTCTTTTGAATTCATCTGGTGATAGTGTACATGCAATTGCATTTAGTGCTTTAGCATTTGCACTACTCTCACTTTTCTAAAGTGTGGTCCAAGAAAAATAAGCTGTTATTTTTGTGGTTTTTGAACCATCAACACCAGTTACTTCAGTGGTAGGAGGGGTTCAACCATTCACTGTGGCTAGTCACACACTTTCATCCATGGATTGGAGGAAGATCCTCATCCTGACTTTTCAATAGGCATAATTGGAGCCATCGAAAGGTGGAGGCCTAGTGACTGATAGGCTATCAAAATTTGACATATTATATATATAGCTTAGATCGTTAGCTGAGGAAATAAATTCAAATATAAAGCAATAAGAATGAGCTATTAGGCTCTGATACCACTTGAAAAGGCCAAGCTATATGTCCTAGAGGGGAGGGGGGGGGGGGGGTGAATAGGACTATGCCAAATTTAAAACAATTACAGCGGAATTTAAATACAGAAATATCCAATCAAAGTAAATCAATCCACAATGCTGAAATAAATAGCAACCTCAATAAACAAGTATTGAGAGATTGATACAAACATTGTTCTAAAGACAACCTTACACCAAAAGCCAAAGTTTATGGTAGGACAACCTGATTTGTAGAAAGATCTTTGTATCAAGAACTCAAACTATCTAGGAATAAACAAATTGAAGCTGAACAGAGAAATGGAATGATATCACAAATATTGATTGTTCTAGGGACAACCATACACCATAGAAATGGCAGGGCAACCTTACTAGAACAATTTAGAGAATTTAAAGCTCAAACAAATAAAGGAATAGCTTGAAATAAATTGCAGAAATTTAAATCTAAACTATTACAACATTCCCCACTGAGCTTGAAATTAAATGATTACAACATTCACATCCACATATACATCTCACACTGAATAATTAAAGATATGAAATGAAAATCAAACAACCACAAAACACAAGGGATTATAGTGGTTCGCCTGTGTGTACACCAACTGTTCAACAACAGCCACACAGCTACTCTACTCTTAATATCCTCACACAGGGGATATTAGCGTTCACTAACAAAAATAGGTTTTCCCAGGTTCACCTAAAAACCTTCACAATTGTGTCTTTAGCTGTGGGCTTACACAATTAAAAAAACCCCACTTATGAGTTTTCTGGCTCTCCTCAGATAACCAATACAATGAAATTTTTCTGGCAAATCTCAAAAGGAAACCAAACAGAATTTATAACAAATGTAAAATATCTGATTATCTCCTTCGTTGTAGCAGCCTAGAAGAACCAAATTGGAGTAGAGATTTGAATGTCCAAGATCAATGTCCAATACTCACTTTATAATGGTTCTAGGTTTTAATAAATTTTAAATTAAAAACAACGGGCTAGCTTTAATTGATTTTGATTTCAAAAGAAGGAAAACAACAATTCCTCTTTTCATATAAGATTGGAATGATAGAAACAAAATCAATCAAATAAAGCTAAAGAATGAATATAAAATAAGCACACTTAGCTTTGATGGAGCACAGAACTATCTCTTAGAAGGCCAAATTAGATTAGCTTGAATTTTTTAAATTCTTCTGAGATTCGTGCTCTATATATAGGTGAGCAAATCACGTCTTCGACTGGTCTAAGGAGCTCTTCGACTGGTCGTAGAACCAACTGATATTTGAAAATTCGGGCGTGATAAAATTTGACCGTTTCTCGACTGGTCGAAGGCATCCTTCGATTGGTCGAAGGTCTCCTTCGACTGGTCGTAGGTTTCCTTCGACTGGTCATAGGATATAAATTTCAGCGCTAGACTTTGAGTCGTAGGTTTTAGACTTTCTTAGTTGTAGTCGACACTGTTCCTTCGACTAGTTGAACAGACCCCAGAACTAGTCGAAGCCTAACAGAAAATATCCGAATTTTGTAACAAACTTACGATTGATCCAGGAATTTCTTAGACAGGTCGAAGCAGTGCTAGGACTAGTCGAACAAAGTCTAGGACTAGTCTTAGAATTTACCAAACTCACGTAAATCAAACATATGACTTATGTATCCAAAATGACCTACTCTGAAGGTCAACCTAAGGTCAGTCAAACCTCAATCGTGAAGTAAGGACATTGAAACTTAAGAACAAGTGTCCTTTGAAAGTAGTAAACCTTGAAGTCTTGTTGTAGTTAATCCTTGAACGTATCGTGAGTTCTTTACGATCTAACTTGTAAGCTTCTTGACATCTTGACTTGAGAGCAATACTTGTCAATCACAGTTGAACTTTGAGTAGAACTTTCTTCTTTACACTTGTGAGCATTGCTTGTTCATCAAAGTTGATCTTGAGTGGATCTTTGTACTTTACACTTGAGTAGAGCTTCACATAGCAAGTTACATACCAGTGTCTTTGGCACCACAAATTTGACAACATAAAAAGGGGTATAAACTATAGTACTTACACTTATGCACGATAGATGCATGCAGGTGACAATATGATGTAGCCAGCTGAAGTATGAGCGTGCGGTTGAGCTTCTGGAGTTTTCTTTAATATTTCTATATTGTATTTTCCTTTCAACATTGTACTCAAATGATTATATTAGTGGATATGTGATGATGATGTTGCCTTTGTGGTTTGGATATACTTGTGGTTATGCTTCTTACAAGATAAATGTACATTGGAAAATCCTCATTGTAGGATCCTAGGATCGGAACCTGGTGTATGGGCACTGGGAGCTGAGAATGGGGTACTACGGAGGCTGTCGGCACCGAATTCGGCGATCAAGAATTTTGTGAGCCCAGTTTCCGAGTTTGGGGCGTGACAATAGCCCTCTGAGCTTTTGGAAGTTCCAATAACTCCCATGTCAGATTCTTGTGTAGAGATTTCATCTCCTCTGCCATGGTCAACATCCACTTGTCGTCATCCTTTCCAGACATCTTGAAAGATGGAGGGATCTCCTCTCCTTATGAATAATGCAAAAAAAAAACCCATTTCCTTAAACCCATATCATACTGGGGCTCTAATGGTTCATCTCTCCCTATTCCTGGCTATATTCTCCTAGGTATCCTGCTGATTGTTTTGGTCAGTTTCTTGCTCTCACTGAATTTCACATTCAGTAATCGGCTTAACTGGCTCCGCCTGCACCGATAATCTCTTTACCTCACCATATTTTTACTGTTAGTGCACCTATTTGTCATTCACGTGGGTTTGTGTTTCAGTGATTTGGTTAAGCCCTTGAAAGTTAAAGACTGAAGACACATGAATACATAGAGCATCAAGGAATCAAGAATAGATAAATCATGAGGTGCCTTAGTGACCTTAACCTTAAGCCCAAACCAACCTATCCTTTAGATGATTCATTCTCAAATAGTTAAACCCTTGTTTGATCATCACATAGCCTTAATAGCTAAATTAGAACATGATAATTAACCTAAAAGATGTGCAATGCTATTGCAAATCAAACAACCCAAAATAAAAACTTTTGAGTGGTTCTCGATCATATCGATAGGTTGTTGATGGGTCTTGATAGAATCAAAGACTAGCTCGATGCGATCGAAGAAACAATCTAACAACTAAATAGAAATTCCTAGGGTTTCTCGAAGGGATTAAGGGATAGTTTGATCCTATCGAAGGGCCTTTCAATCCTATTGAAAGATTCGTTAATTAGCTGTTGCAACACAATTTTTATAAAATAGGCATTCGATTCTTGGGTAAAGGGATGAGTTTTGGTGCAATTAGAGCTTAGGTGATTCCTCACTCATATCCCTCATCCTAAGCCTCTAAACCTATGAGATTCAAGTCATCTTCTTGAGCTTTACCACTTTTGTAACATCTCGAAAAAATCTGTATTGAGACCCGAGTACCACCTCAGGCAGAAATCACTTAGGACCGAATCCTTTATAAATTAGGCGAGAATCTGACCCAATTACACCCTCAGATCAGGGGAAATTTCTCACACATGCCAGTGCACTTGTGTCCCTGATTGAGTATCGGTGATCGTCGAACTGAAACTGGTCCGCCGCGATTGATCTGTAAATCTGATCGGACCGAAAAGTTAACCTGAACTAGATTCAATGTTAGGGAGCTTAAGTCCGACCTCACATAGAAAAGGGGTGTCCAGAAGTGCTCCGTTGGATCGGGACAAGTGCCCTTTGGATATAACCTAAGTATACCAAGGCCCTAGGGCTATTTTCGTCAGTTCTGGGCCTATATAAGGACCTTAAACCCTCTCTCATTCCCTCAATACGAATTTGAGGAAAAACCTAGGAGTGAGAAGAGAGTAAAGAGAGAGAAAGTATGAGTGCAGTTGGTGAAGATTCCTGGTATTCTGTAACGCCCTGAAAATCGGGGGTCGAGCATAAACTGAACTCCTGAGTTCCAACGCATCACATATGCAACAAAATGAATGATGATTGAATGTTGTCTGTATTAGAGTAGTGAACATGAGTGAGATTAAGCCAAAACAACATATCATACTCCAGAGATAGTTAAATTGCAAGCGAAAGACTGTGATAGATATATAAAATATAAAAACTGTGGTGAGTCTCCAGAGTGTGGTAAGGTTACCAGGTTAATGAATTACAAGTACAGTTCAAATTATACCAAATGTGTAGTGTCATCTAGTCAACATCCCTGTAATCCCGTCAATCAAGACACAGCTCACGTGAAGCCGTCAGCATAGCATATACGAACAAGCATCATTGTCATCATAAAGGTCCGGCTCCGCCTCAAGAGTAGCGTCGCCATCTGCAATCAGACAAAGTCTGGTGGGTGTTCGGAACATCGTCCCGTATCGTGGGAGTGAGTAGCTAACTCAGTGAAACAATAAAGCATAAGTTAACATGTCATCAACTCAGTTAAGCAGTAATGATAAAACAGTACAATCAAACAATTCTAAATACTCTTATTAATACAAGTATGAATGCAGTCATGATGTATGCCCTTGCCAAACCACCCTCATGCGACACCATCTTACGTTCGCGGCATGCTTTTGTCCCTCAGTGCTCCACATCTTCCAGGCACATGCAGTGCGATGATGAGCATGATTACCGAGTTTTTATTAGTCCATTTCAAATAACAGTATTGGAAAACTAAGGTACCTCCCTTGTATCATTCCCAAACATGATCCATTCTAGGGTCATCAGTCTTAGTTAATCTCATACAATGGTGTATTTCTAGGTCGCTGCAAAGGCTGTCAGGGCTGTTACGCACAAAGGTTACACCACTCCCCCATCACCTTTTTAACGGTTCATCACTATACAGATACAGGCCTAGTTCATACTCTATACACTACGGCAAAACTCGTCGCCTCAACGCAAATTCAGAGAATGCTCGAAGTCACTACAAAGGGCTGCTAGGGCTGTTGCTCGCAATCGTTGCATCACTCCCCCATCACCTTATCAATGTAGGCCGACAGCACGAATATAGTGTCCCATACCACCATAATCAGCTCACGAGTCTGGTTGCTCACTGGTCACTACGGGGAGGCACGTGGCCCCAGCGTAGGCCGACAGCTCGACCACGGTGTCCCATACCACCATGCTCGGCTCATGAGTCTTAGCAGATCGAGGTACCATGGTTAGAGGGGATTTCACTGATAAGTTTGGTACCCTAGGTTCAAGCAGAGGCGTCCAAACATGGTGAACATACATAAGATAGATCGGGTTACTTGACGAGCTCGGCTAGCTCGAGCGCACAACAAGTTGAACGATATGAAGCGCATAAGCACTTCGTGGGCCAACCACTATCGCCAAACGACGTACGACTCGGCTTCGTCGAACACATCTCACGTGGCAAATGAAACTCAGCCACGAATTCGATCCCGTTACCGACTGTCTGGACTATATAATAGTCCCAATCACATTCAATTTCAGATATTTAAAGAAGTAATGGATCAAAATTCAAATCATACAATTAAAGTCTGATATTATTCGTTTAGGGCTGCCAGGGCACTCGTTGCTCCACTCTCCCATCACCCACGACAGATCATACAACGTAAACATGAATTTAAACATATGCATTACATAGATAAAATCATACAATCAATTGAGCATGTTATGAAGTACAATATAAGTAGGAGTTTGTACATATTCAATTCCTAATCACACAGATATCTAAAGAAATCATACACATAGTTAAAGAAGTTGAGAATCATATCTCAACACCCTTAAACATTACAATTTACTAACTACTACTCATTCAGACATTTCAACAAACACTTTAAAATACATACATCAACATACATGACATATGTTGATCACATAGGCATTAGGCAAAATCCTTTCACTAGGGAGTTGCCCCAATCATAACACGCGTACACCCACGACGGATAGTCATGGAAAGTAGGAATCCAAGTTCCATATTCATTTGAACATTTTCACAAACACTTGGGCTACACATTTCAACATATATAGCGTATAGTGGCCGTGACGTGATTCAGGGCAAATCCTTTCGTCAAAGGGGTATCGCCAATACAACAATCATATATCCATGACAATTAGTCATGGCGAGCATGAATGAGAATTCTATACTCATTCAGTCATTTTCACAAACACTTAGAATACACTATTTCAACATACATAGTGTATATTAGCAAAACATGTATTAGGGCGAGCCCTTTCGCCAAACAAGTATTTTATCCATATATAATATATTCATACGGCAAATAATCATGGCAAACACATTTCCAAAATTTATACGTATACGGTACTTTCTACAAATACCTAGAGTATGTAAAATTCCATATTCTTCATCTTTAATCGAAACGGAAAATAGATAGCACTTTGTACATGTGTAATTGCATGCAGATCATAAATCTATCATTATCTGACATTGAAAGCATTGAAAACCATAACCTATACACCTAAAGTTCACACCTTTTGTCGTAGAATCGTAACGGAGTCGATAGAATTACTAAGCTTCTGTATACGGCAGTTTGGCCACCTATAGATCGAAATAGGTTAGTTATTTCATAACTTACAACCTATACAACCCCAAAATAGATTAGGGTTAGGGTTTCTTACCTAGAAACGAAATCAGAATCACCGGAAAGTGATGAGAATGGGGTGGTGCAGCTTGTGTAGTGGCAGGGAATAGCAGTTGGGAGATTCTCCCACTTCTCTCACTCTTTCTCTCTCTTTTCTCTCTCTTTTCCTAGGGCTTTTCTCAAATTCGTATGGCTGCAATGAGAGAGGGTTTAAGGTCCTTATATAGCCTAAAAACTCACCGAAACATACTCCAGGTCAAGGTATACTTAGGTTATAACCAAAGCAGACCTGTTTCAGCTCAACGGAGGACTTCTGGCGGGCCTCCTTGAGCTAAAGGTCGGACTTAAGCTCACCGACACCGGATCTACGTTTAGTTAAGTTTTTGTTTCGGTCGGAATTCCAGATCGCAAATGGCGGACCAGTTTCAGTTCAACGGTCAGTGGATCTTGATCGGAGATTCCGAGTACATGGTTATGTTTGAGAAAATATCCCTGATCCGAGGGTGTAATTTGGTCTGATTCTGACGGTCTGGTTTCTTAAAATTGATCCGCAAGCGAGAAGTGCCAGATTACTATTTGAGAGATTTATTTGTAAAGAAAATCAAGAGTTTTCACACTCCTCACTCCGGACTCAAGCGAATTACATTGGGACACTATCTGGATTTGATTTCTGAGATGGTTGTCAAGCCCAGCAAGGCGGTCCTAATTCCTTAACTTCGTGTTAATTGGACTTCCGACGTGCGGTCCTGATCTGATACGGAGTTTCGAGAGGCTCCCGAGAGCAGTCGGGTAATGAGATTGATCCTAGATTTTAGGGTAACCTAGCGTCAATGATTCTACAAGTTTTGGGTCTTGCAGATTGTATTTAAAGTGATTGGTGCTAATTTCACAGGTACTCTAGTTTAACACTGGCTAATTCTCGCCTAATTTCTAAAGGATTTAGTCCTGAGTAATTTCTGTCTGAGGTAGTACCTGGGCCTTTATAGTTTGTATATAAAGTGATCCAAGTTATACTACTTAGCTAGTTTAAGTTAGTGTCTAGGATGAAAGTACTTAGAAAGATTGAAAGAGCAAGGTGGTGAAGGGTGGGATTTGTGAAGGAAATGGGTTCAAAAGCAGTTTTAGACTTTGGGATTGAGTTCTGACAAGTTAATAAGGTGTTAGGAGCGACCCATTGCCTAAGGACGTCTAATCCCAGGTTGGCAAAAATTCGGGATATTACATATTCTACCCTGCCTCTTCCCGTGCTTATTCATCGCTACCGGATCGCTATTCCGGCGATTTCAATTTTACTATTGGGTAAGAAATCCTAACCCTAATCCGTTCTAGGGTTTCAATTAATTAAAGTAATGAAATAGCTAACCTATTTCATGAAATATGTTGTCGTTAGGCCGTAAACGGAGCGTGAGTGAACGAACTGAGTTCAATACGCGTTTACCGGCGTAAGGTGCGGACTATAGACGTATAGGTTATGGTTTTCAAAGCTTTCAATGTCGATTAATGATAGATTCCTGACGTGGATGCTATTTCACATGCAAAATGCGATGTCTGTTTTGCGTTTCAGTTATATACGAAATATGTGGATTTAGCGTATTCTTCGTATTTGTAGAAAGTACCGTATATGTATGAAATTTGAAAGTGTGCTTGCCATGATTAACTGCCGTGTGTATGCACTAGTTATGCGTGTAACAACTCCTTGACGAAAGGATTCGCCCTAATATATGTTTGGGCCAACTTACGTTATGTAAGCTAATAAGTGTAATTTAAGTGTTTACGAAAATGCTTGTATAAGTACTTAGGAGATAGTGCTTTAGGTGGGTGTTGAGTAAGAATTCTCAACTACCCAGGGGATGTGTATGATTTCCTCCATGCAAGTTATTTAGTTTATCGCTTTACTTACGAAATACATGTGTATGGATTCTTGTTTATATTGCATCTTATAATATGCATGATATTATTATTGGACTACTTGGTTACTCCTGTTCTGACTACTTCACATGCTTATTAGTTAAGGTTGAATGTGTATGGGGCTATGTTATAGTCCAGGCAATCAGTAACAGGCTTGAGTTCGTGGCTGAGATTTATTCGCCACGTATGATGTGTTTGACGAACCCGAGCCGTACTAGAGTTGTTGGCAGTGGTTAGGCCACACGGAGTGTTTACGCACTTCATGTCAATCAACTTAAGGTGTGCTCGTAATAGTTTAGCTCATCAAGTAACCCGATTAACCCGATGTATGTTCACCATGTATGGACGCTCTTGCTTGAACCTAAGGTACCAAACTCACCATTGGAAAACCCTAGTAACCATGGTACCTCGATTCGCTAAGACTCATGAGCCGGACATGGTGGTATGGGACACCGTGGTCGAGCTGTCGGCCTACGCTGGGGTGATGAGCCTCCCCGTAGTGACCAGTGAGCAACCCAGATTTGTGAGCCGAATACGGTGGTATGAGACACTATATTCGAACTGTCGGCCTACACTGATCAGGTGATGAGCCCTTTGTAGTGACCTCGTGTAACATCTCAAATTTTTGCCAACCTGGGATTAGACATTCTTAGGTAATGTGTCGCTCCTAACCCCTTAGTAACATATCATAACTCAATCCCAAAGTCTAAAACCGTTTTTGAACCCATTTCCTTCACAAATCCCACCCTTCACTACCTTGTTCTTTCAATTTTTCTAAGTACTTTCACCCTAGACACTATCTTAAACTAGCTAAGTATTATAACTTGGATTACTTTATATACAGACTACAAAGGCTCAGGTACCACCTCAGACGAAAATTACTCAGTACTAAATCCTTTAGAAATTAGGCGAGAATTAGCTAGTGTGAAACTAGAGTACCTGTGAAATTAGTACCAATCACTTTAAATACGATCTGCAAGACCCAAAACTTGTAGAATCATTGACGCTAGGTTACCCTAAAATCTAGGATCAATCCCATTACCCGGCTGCTCTCGGGAGCATCTCGAAACTCCGTATCAGATCTGGACCGCACGTCAGAAGTTCGATTAACACTAAGTTAAGGAATTAGGATCGCCCTGCTGGGCTTGACAACCATCTTGGAAATTAAATCCAGATAGTGTCCCAGCGCTATTCGCTTGAGCTCGGAGTGGGGAGTGTGAGAAATACGAAAAGAATTCCAAAATAAATATGAATTTATGAAATCTGGCACGTCTCGCTTGCGGATTAGTATTGAGCAACCTAACCGTCAGAATCTAACCCAAATACACCCTCGGATCAGGGGAAATTTCATACACATGTCCATGTACTCGAAATCTCCTATCGAGATCCACTGACCGTTGAATTGAAACTGGTCTGCCATTTGCGATCTAGGAATTTGACTGAAACGAAAACTTAACCATACCTAGATCCAGTGTTAGTGAGCTTAAGTCCGACCTTTGCCTCAAGGGGGCCCGCCAGAAGTCCTCCGTTGAGCTGAAACTGACTCACTTTGGTTATAACCTAAGTATACCTTGACCTGAAGTCTATTTTGGTGTGATTTTAGGCTATATAAGGACCTTAAAATCCTCTCTTATTCAGCCATACGAATTTGAGAAAAACCCTAGGAAAAGAGAGAGAAAAGAGAGAGAAAGTGAGAGAGTAGTGGGAGAATCTCCATGCCATGCTTCCCTGCCGCTACACGAGCTTAACCACTTCCTTCTAATCGCTTTTCTGGTGATTCCGACTCCGTTTCTAGGTAAGAAACCCTAACCCTAACCTGTTTTGGGGTTTTGATAGTTGTAGGTTATGAAATAGCTAACCTATTTTGTTCTATAGGTTGCCAAACTGCCGAATACGAAAGCTTAGCAAACCTATCGGATTCGTTACGATTCTACGACAAAAGGTGAGGACTTTAAGTGTATAGGTTATGGTTTTCAATGCTTTCAATGTCAGATAATGATAGATTCATGATCTGCATGCAATTGCACATGTACAAAGTATTGTCTGTTTTCCATTTCGATTAAAGACATGGAATATGGAATTTTACATATTCTAGGTATTTGTAGAAAGTACCGTATATGTATAAATTTTGGAAATGTGTTTGCCATGATTATTTGTTGTATGAACATATTATATATGTGTAAAATACTTGTTTGGTGAAAGGACTCGCCCTAATACATGTTTTGCTAATATACACTATGTATGTTGAAATAGTGTATTCTAAGTGTTTGTGAAAATGACCGAATGAGTAAAGAATTCGCATTCGTGCTCGCCATGGCAAATTGTCATGGATTTATGATTGTTGTATCGGCGATACCCCTTTGACGAAAGGATTTGCCCTAAAATCACGCCACGGCCAATATACACTATATATGATAAATTGTGTAGCCCAAGTGTTTGTGAAAATGTTCCAATGAATATGGAACTTGGATTCATGCTTGCCATGATTATCCGCCGTGGGTGCTCCCGTGTTATAATTGGGGCACTCCCTAGTGAAAGGATTTGGCCTTATACCTATGTGATCAACATACGTCATGTATGTTGATGTATGTAGTTTAAAGTGTTTGTTGAAATGACTAAATAAATATGGATTTATGATTTATGCCTGCCAAATGTTTATTGAATGTAAGAATATGATTGATGTGTATGCGACAACTCCTTGCTATAAGGATTTGTCCTATTCTATGTTGGAATCAACATACATCATGTATGTTGGAGTGGTGTAGTTTAAGTGTTTGCTAAAATGCCTGTGTGAGAAATTGTGTGACGAACTAAGTTTAATAGGGTGTTGAGATAGGATTCTCAGCTACCTTAGAGATGTATATGATTTCCTCCATGTTGCTTGATTAATTTAACCGCTTACTTATGAAATATAGGTGTTTGTATTTCCTGTTTATATTGTGCTTTATTACATGTTTTATGACATGCTTATCAACATGCTTGAATCACTTCATTTATTCTTCTTTACTCTACATGCTTCTGGTCATGAATTGATTGTGTTCAGGGCTATGATTATAGTCCAGGCAATCGGTAATGAGATTGAATTCATGTCTGAGATTCATTTGCCACGCGAAATATGTTCGATGAACCTGAGTCGTACTTCAGTTGGCGATAGTGGTTGGCCACACGAAGTGCTTATGCGCTTCATATCGTTCAACTTGTTGTGCGCTCGAGCTAGCCGAGCTCGTCAAGTAACCCGATCTGTCTAATGTATGCTTACCATGTTTGGACGCTACTGCTTGAACCTAGGGTACCAAACTTACCAGTGAAATCCCGTTAACCATGGTACCTCGATCTGCTATGACTCATGAGCCGGACATGGTGGTATGGGACACTGTGGTCGAGCTGTCGGCCTACGCTGGGGCCACGTGCCTCCCCGTAGTGACCAGTGAGCAACCAGACTCGTGAGCCGATTATGGTGGTATGGGACACTATATTCGAGCTGTCGGCCTACACTAATTGGTGACGAGCCCTTTGTAGTGACCTCGAGCATACTCTGAATTTGCGGTAAGGCGACGAGTTTTGCCGCAGTGTATAGAGTATGAACTAGGCCTGTATCAATTTAGTGATGAACCGTTAAAAAGGTGATGGGGGAGTAGTGTAACGGTTCCGTGTAACAGCCCTGACAGCCCTTGCAGCGACCTAGAAACACACCATCGTATGAGATTAACTAGGACTGATGACCCTAGAATGGATCATGTTTGGGAATGGTACAAGGGCGGTACCTTACTTTTCCAATACTGCTTTTTGAAATGGACTAATAACAACTCGGTAATCATGTTCATCATCGCATTGCATGTGCCTGGAAGGTGTGGAGCACTGAGGAATGCAAGCATGCCGCGAACATAAGATGGTGTCGCATGAGGGAGTGTGTGGTGAGGGCATACATCATGACTGCATTCATACTTGCATTAATAAGAGTATTTAAAATTGTTTGATTGTACTGCTTGACTGAGTTGATGACATGTTAACCTATGCTTTATTATTCCACTGAGTTGATCACTCACTCCCACGTTACGGGACGGTGTTGTACACACTAACCAGACTTGTTTGAGTTTCAGATGATGGCGACGCTGTGAAGCGGAGCCAACTTTTATGAGGATGAGGAGGATTCCTCCTTTATGCAGTTTCAGGTGGGTTCCTGTGAGCCGTGTCCTGATCGACGGAGCTTTCTGGGATATTGACTAGAGGACCTTACACATTTGGTATATTTTAGAATTGTACTTATAATTATTTAACCTGGTAACGTTATCACACTCTGGAGACTCACCACAGTTTTTATATTTTATATATCTATCACAGTCTTCTGCTTACAAATTTAACTGTCTCTGGAGTATGATATGCTATTTTGGCTTAATCTCACACATGTTCAATGCACTAATACAGACAACATTCAATCATCATTCATTTTGCTGCATAAGTGATGCGTTGGAACTCGAGAGTTGAGTTTATGCTCGACCCTCGATTTTCAGGGCGTTACACCTCGAGCGTACTCTAAGTCTACGTGGAGGCGACTACCCTTCCGTATCAACTAGAGTATGAACTAGGCTTGCACTGATCAGGTGACAAGCCCTTGGCAGTGACCTAGAACCGTAATATCGTATGAGATTTACTAGGACTGACAACCCTAGAATGGATCATTGTTTGGAAAATGATATAAGGGAGGTACCTTAGTTTCCCAATCCTGCTGTATGAATAAACCTAAGTAAGAACCTGGCTAATCACGTGCATGCACCGCATTGCATGTGCTTTAGCGTAGAAGAACACTTTCGGGTGGTTGCCATGCGCGCCGTAAGATGAAGATGCTGAGGAAGTGTAGGCGAGGGCATGCATCATTATCGTATACCATTCTTGCATTAACAAGAGTATGTAGGACATGATTGCTGTACTGTTTTATCATTACTGCTTGATTGAATTGATAACATGTTAACCTTTACTTTATTGTTCTACTGAGTTGATCACTCACTCCCACGTTATGGGACGGTGTTTTAAACACCAACCAGACTCTGTCTTGATTGCAGATGGCGACGCGACTCCTGAGGCAGAGCCTGACTTTTATGACGACGAGGAGGCATTCTTGTACATGCAGTATTCAGGCAGGTTCATGTGAGCCGTTCTGAATCGACGGGGCTTCAGGGTTATACTTGTAGTGGACTATCACATTCTTTTGACATTTTGTATTTTGAAACAGTACTTGTACTTGTTGACCTGGCAACGCATACATACTTTGGGGACCTATACTGGTTTATATTGTTATACAATTCGTTTCAATCTTTCGCTTGTGCATTACAACTGTCCCTGGATTATGTGTTGTTGTTTTGGCTTAATCTTACTCATGTTTAATGCACTAACTCAGACAACATTTAATCATCATTATCTATGTTGCATAAGTGATGCGTTGAAACTCGGGAGTTAAGTCTATACTCGACCCCCGATTTTCAGGGCGTTACAGTAATGAGGATTCCAACCTCCATTATGAAGATGATTTAATCTCCACCATTTTCTAGAGATTAGACACTAAGCCTATAGATATATCATTATCTATATCCTCTAGAATACCCATCTAGGTGAATCCTCTTTGGAAATCAACTATACATTAGTTGTAGCATCCTCCCACCATTTTAGTTACTTCATTGGGGCATCATATGCAAGGCGTTTGATTGTAAAGAAGACCTATGATCTGGTCAATGTTTTGGACTTGTAAGGCCTATAGTTGACTATATTTACCTAGAGATGTCCACCACACACTTGGAGGATCATTATCAAGGGTGAAGATTTTTTTGTTGTCAATAGTCTCAGGGTAGACAACTCGACCAGGTTGGGGTGGAGCAACTGGAGGGGTTTCTACTTCTTCGTCTTCATGTAAAGGATCAGTTTCATCATGGACTTGTCCCGTGTCTTCAAAGAGGAAGATGTCCCCAGCACCAGCAAGGTTATCAATCTCGGAGGATGTACCCTGGTGAGGGAATGAAAGAGATGCAGCTCGTAAAAAAGATGAGATGGGGTTATGATGTTCTGGTGGGAGAATATTTGAAGAAAACAAGGAGGATGCCATGATATCTAGTGGAAAGAGATGTTTAGTCATTGAGGCCTTGCCTTAGAAGAGGAAGCTATTAAAGAGGGTTTGGGAGTGGTGGATGGCTTGGGTCACGGTGGTGGTGTAGGGATGCGAGCAATTTCAGGAATGGGGTTTGAGAATAAAGGATTTGGAGGAGGAAGAAGGAGAGGTTGAGGTTGGAATTGGAGATTATATGAAGTAGTGGTCGGTGAGAAAGGGAGAGCAGCCTATGGGTAAGTTGAGAGAAAAGAGGGAGAGGTTTGGGTAATAGGCTAGAGAGCACGAAGCTGGTTTTGCAAGGACTTCTTTTCTGTTTCTTTTTCAGAGATTAATGTGCTTGCTTTTGTGAAGTCTTGAACAGTGGTAGCAACTTTTTAGAGCTCGTTTTCAACTTAATTGAGGCACTTTTCAACCATTTGAATTACTAGCATTTGCTGAGTTACGGCTTGAGAACTCTTTCTCTGTTAAGAGAGAATCTGTTGGAGGGCACGACTCTAATGCAAAGTGTTTTTACCTTGCCAATAAATGCTACTTCAATTGCAGAGACATGCTTTGGAGTTCCATCATGGTTAAGACCTGCAGGGTCCTTGATTTTCCAAACATGACAACTCATTCTTGGGGAAATTCAAACTCTTATGTATGTGGGAAATTGATTGGTTCATTCATAAAGACTGACATGGTTGATGGAATAGGAATGTAAGATTGAGTGGAAGAAGCACAAGATGGTAGTGGTAACTTGGAGAAGGGTTTTTGGTAGTAAGGAGCCAATGGGGGTTTTATAGGTGGGGTAGTTGGCTTTGGTGGAGAAGGGCATGGAGAAGAGGTTGGAGAGGCGATGGTTCTGATTTTTAGGTAGAGAACATAATAGTTGAATTTACTAGATGGTGCTATGAGAAGACCAACATCAGGGTCTCCTGCTTCATAGCGTTCTTCATGATGCTTTTGAAAAGATTTCTTCCTTTTTAGCTTGTTATCCTCGAATTGATCATAATAGCAATCATCACAGTTGTAGGCGTGCCATTCAATATAGAGTCCATGTTGACGATGCCATTCAGTATACTGATCTCCCGTTGGATTATCTTCAATAGATGGAGATGCTAAAGAGATCAGGTTGATTCTGGTAAAACTGTTGGAAACGTCATGGAGGTATGGGATGTTGAAGGGACGAATCTTGTTTCTACAGTGTTATCTCTTCTATGAATAAAATGAGGCATGTCATTTTGGAGATTCCGTGCATTAGTGGGCGCCTTTTTGTAATTTGTGACCCAATTATCAGGAAAAATTTCTTTAGTTGGGTATTGATGGCATGGGATAAATGCGCAGTAGGGAATCTGGTTGTTATCAACTGAAATGGGGAGGGTATCTTGATGCTTTTCATGGTCGGGAATGGGAAAATTGATGGCATGCTTTTGTACTTGAAATGCTACTTGGGAATGAAGGGTAGCAACACAAGCAGTGTCAAGCTGATGAGTGCCCGTGAGCTGAACTTAGACTTTTAGAGCATCAAAGATATGTGGATCTGTAAAGGAGATTGAAATTCAGGTAGAGGGTGATAAACATAGCTCCTAATTTTAGTGTGGTTTGCACAATGCCAATAGAAGCATGCCGGTATTCTTTGAATCTTGTATCCAGGAGAACTATTTGAGCTACCACGGGAAGCCGAGGCCTGCCATGAAAACTGAGTGCAAGCTTAACTACACCAAAATGGAGGTGTGTGCAACCATCTTTCTTCCATTGGGGAAGTTCTTTTGGAAGAGATGGGGTAACAAATGACTCTAGTTGATTGGCTCGGATAGGGCACTGGTCAAATTTCGATGATAGAGCATATTCTTTGGTGATTGGAGCTTTTGGAGAAACAAGCTTTCAGATGGTGGTCTTAAGAGAGGATTTTAGTTTTTCAAAGACATGGTATGGATTTGCAACGAGATGTTTAGTAATAGGGATTTTATCAGACTCGTTATACTCTGTTTCATATAAGTAGTCTAGCCTAAAAGCGTTATTAATGCATGAGATGAAATTCAGATATGATGTGCAAGATTTCAGATTTAAGATCACATAGTTCATAAACAATTACACAAATTTCACATCCCCACACAAAAGTCCAAATATTCAATTAAGGGGAATCTATGTGGGTCTAGGCCTACACACGTTAGGGCTGGATCAATAAAAATTATGAACCAAACAATACTCAAAGGGAAATAAAAATCATTCACACATGCATGACAATTAATCCATAATCCAAGGAATTCACCAATTTCAAATCAAGGAACCCTAGGGTGAGAAAAGATATAAAAATTAGGGATTTAGGTCAATCTAGGGTTAGGGTTTATAAAATTATGGATGAAAATACGAAAACAAGAGAAAAACTTGACCTAGAAATAGCTCCCACGTGTAGACGGTGCCCCAGGGCTGACACCCGTGCACAGATGAGCTGGTCACACGTGCAATGAAGGCCCGCTTTCCCAAATCGACTTATTGGCCTTGGTCACCAGGTTGGGGCTGCAAAACCTTCAAATTTCACATTGATCTGGGCTGTAGTTTAGGCGTTGTGCTCCGTCGAAGTTTCAGCCCTCCTGCAGGGCCAGATTCTGAAAACTGGTTGTGGAGGATGAACAGCTGCAAAACAAATGGATTGGGCGCGAAGATAGTTGTGGGAAGGGTGAAATAAGATGAAGGGATGGATGTGGATAAACGTGGCTTCGCACCAAGGTAGTTAATCCTTCGAAAAGGGAGGGCTTCGCACCCACTTTAATCTCAGTCATTCAAAAAGGGAGGGCTTCATACCCACTTTAATTTTTCCATAACTCAAAAACTCCGAGAGTAGAAAAACCATGCAGAAATTTTTATTCAACTTCAATGAAATCAAAAGAACTACATGAGGTGCCTATTTATAGGGAAAACCCTATACCCCTAAACTCGTGCTATGTGCGTAACCTCTTACTTACCGATGAAGTAAACTAAAATAAAAATCAAACAAAGAAATCTAAAGCGTTCATGATGTTCTAAATAATAACAATAAGAAAAACCTAAAATATGAAATTAATCCGACTAGTGGGCCACGATCATGAGATCCCATGATGTGCTTTTCTTAACTATCGGGCCCACACTTTAAATCGAAACTCCGTCTTCTAACTAGGAGGCCCTCCCTGGATGTCGTCATCGAGCCAGATTGATGGTGGGAGCCTCCTTCTTCGTACATACGTGCGTAGGGGCAGCGTGCGTGCTTGTGCGCCTGTGATGTCCCCATCAATTATGGACATGGAGAGAAATACTGGAGGAGGACGAAGCCAAATGACTGGGTTAGTCTATTGTCATTGACTAGTTAAGGGAATCTATGCTTTAGAATTACCTATTTCAGAAGTCTTATTGCAGGTTAGCTCAGAGGGATGATGAGTTGAGCATGGCTCCAATATGTTTAGAGTATCAATCTAAGAATCATAATTCAAAAGACCAAAATGTTGTAAAGGGAGGGGAACCAAAGTGGCCACTTGCCTGGAGTTCTAAACACAACTTCTGATCATTTGAAGAATAAAACTAGATTGAATGTTGTAGTCTAAGTGTTCAACATATTCTATTTAACCCAATGTTCTATTATAGAAGATCGTACAGGACGCAACTGTAGAGCATGCTAATTTGGGTGCCTGAATAAGCCCACTAGTCGAAGAAGCAACAGTATGGTTGCTGCACTAAGCTAAATATGCAAGAAGAAGTTGAAACAATATTCCTAAAGATAATATAATCCTTAACTAGTTATTGACATATATAAAAACTCAATTCACACCTTAGAACTCGAGATTAGGGTCACCATATTTGAGTTCTGAATTTCGGGGCGTGATAGATTGGTATTAAAGCATAAGAATTAGATTATTTTAAGGACATAGGTATGGGGTTACATCAGACCTTAGGATTAAGGATGAACTACGAGCTAGTGCGAAGAATTGTTGGAATCTAGAACTTCTTAAAACATAGGGTCCCCTGTTATAAACTAAAATTGAAAACATGTTGATGATCCAAACATTTTGAAGATACTGAGACAAATTTTGAGTTGGGTGGAGATTAAATTTAAATTCTATTTTTAGTGGATACTTAATTAAATTCATGATTTTTTGGTTAACATCAAATTAAATTTCCTAACATGGGTGATTACTAAAAACGTACCCCAATTATCATAGGGCATGGAGACAAGACTGTAAGAATCAGATGAAGTTACTAATATACCGCAAATGAGTTGAGGTTGAAGCTGAACATAGGTATGTCTTAATTATGAACTTAAGGTTGTCTTTGGGTACACACTTAAACACATTAGAGATAGGGTGCACCACTATGGAAAAAAAATGTCGACCTCGAAAGCTTAGCCGTAGGTTTGTGAATCTTGGGGATGAGATTCGTGTAAGGGGAGTAGATTGTAAGAACCTGAAATTATTAGGTGGTTATACATACATGTGCGTGCACATACGTACAACTCATGGAACATATTAGACAGTTGGACACACTATAGAATAGTATTTTCATATGATAGCAAAGCATGTATGGTTGAATTTCAGGGACAAAGTTCTGGTATGGGCGGAAGAAATTCCAAAAACTTCTAAGTACAGGTAGGTACACGAGTGCTCTCTCATGCAATTGAGTTTTGAGGACGAAATTCTTGGAAGGGTAGTATAATGTAATAGCCTAAAAAATTTCAAGCACGAGTATCTACACGAGTGCTTTTCCATGTCCATGTTTTAGTGAGTAGAATTAGTTTTAGAAATAGATGCTTAGGTAAAGGTACATGTACACATTCTTAGACCATATACGCGCTATACTGAACTTCAATTCCTCGTATACCTTCATATACATGATAATTCGTTAAACCAACTGTTGAGACAACTCAATATCACTATATAAAGATATTTGATCATCTACTTTGATTTTGGACCATCCGATTATGGTGAATTAACCGCGAGATCTTCATATTAGCTCATATACACAGTCATCTTAGATTCTAATCCATTCATTTTGTTCATTACCTAAGTATATGCTTAAACTATTGTTGAAATCATGATCTAAAGACCTTACACATGTGCACAAGTTACCTGAGAATCTAATGGTAAACAAGCCTACTCATGGATCACTTCAGAAATCCACTTTGTATTTATTCCTTCACAGAACCAACCGTAGAATATTCCATTCCTACCCACGGATCACTTCAGAAATCCACTGTGTTTATCCGTTTACAAAACTGATAAGAGAATATTCCATATACATAACTAAGGTCCGAACCGTCAAATTACCTTAATTTTAACTCATTATCTAATCGTCCGTGACATTTGGATCCGTCATCTGAGTTACCTAAAAGCTGAAATAGACCATTCATTATGAAGTTTGTAGGGTATACACCAAAACTTCTGGTTATATTCTACGAAGGATATGCATACACATTGTTTTGGACCACGTATCTATATAAGCCATTAAAATGTATCTTGCTCACCATTGAGAGATCTATGTTGATATTAGACTCAGTGGATGGAGCTCGATGAATGGTGAGCTGTGACCAAGTCTCGCCTTGCACGGATAGTGCGTTTAGGCTATACAGGCGTTTAAACTCTTTATGTCTCTGTCCAGAGACAATCTCTCAGCCTCTTTCCGTCTCTCTAGAGACTTAAAGTTTTTTATTATTATTATTATTATTATTATTATTATATATATATATATATATATATATATATATATATATATATATATATATAAAAGAGAATTAGAAATTATTCAATGGTGGAGATCACTTACTCATCACGTGGCCCACTAAAGGTTTGGATCTGCTTCGCATTAGAGGCACATGGCCTAATATGACCCAGCGAAACTGATGGTTGGAATGGATTTCGGTCCACCGATCTCAATGGGTCCCATTTAAAAAAAATGGAATCTACAACCCCACGTTGGCATGATACATGGATAGACGCCCTGGACGCGGATTGCGTCCTACCCGGCCCGGACCGTAATCCGTCCGGGCGGGGCTATGTGGAGCCCACCGTGATGTAAGTGTTTTATCCCCGCCGTGCATCGTTTTTCGCATATCATTTTAAGTTATTATTCAAAAATTTAGGCAGGTCATGGCTTAAGTGGACCATAAAGTAGGGATTAAACGTCCACCATTAAAAAATTCTTGACAGCAGGAGAAGTTTCAGATCAACCAGATATTTGTGTTTTCACTTCATCCACGTCTACATGACCTTATGAATAGGTTGGATGGTAAAATAACATCACAGTGACCCTTAGAAAGGTTTCAACGGTGGGTCTTATTATTACTGCAACTTCCTTTCGTGTGGTCCACTGGATCTGTAGACCTGCTTCATTTTTAGGATGGTACCTTAAAATGATCTTAGAAAATTGAAGAACGGTGTGGATAAAACACTTACATCACGGTGGGCCCCATAGAGCCCTGCCCAAACGGATTACCGTCCGGGATGGGGCTGGAAGCAATCCGCGTCCACCCCCGCCTAAGGCTGTTCCAAAAGTAGCCGACTCCAAAAAGCTCGATTTGACTTGGTTTGAAACTGAGTTCGAGCTGAGTTGAGCTGATTTTTTTAGCTCGAAAAAATTTCGAACCAAGGTCGAGCTTGGCCAAGCTCGACTCGACTTGGATCAAACCTAGCTTGAATCGGACTCGGATCGAACCAGTTCGGTGACTTGGTTACTTTGATATTGACGTTGCTCACCAACTGTTTGATGAAATGACCCAACCAAGTGACGGCTGGTGGCAAGGAAGGTATGTATGTGAAACAAATGCCCCTTTTTCTTGATTTTGATGTTGCCTACGAGGTATTTGATGAAATACCTGTAAAAATTGTTACTACTGTTTTACAAACAGTGTGAATTTGAGATGCAGTCCATGTGTTTGTGAAAATGCTGCAGAGCCAACTTAGCTTGATCTTGGCTCGAACTCAACTCGAACTGGCCTGAGCTACTGACCACACCAAGCCAAGTTGGCCACTCAGGCTCGAGGACCGAGCCGAGCCAAGTTCGAGCTGGGGTTGGTAACTGGCTGAGCCGAGTCGAGCTGTGTCAAGCCCCCGCCTGGACGGTAATCTGTCCAGGCAGGGCTATGTGGAGGCCCGCATGATGTAAGTGCTTTATCGACGTTGTGCATCATTTTTCTCAGATCATTTTAAGTTATTATCCAAAAATTGAGGCAGGTCCATGGCTTAAGTGGACCACAAAGTGGGGATTAAACGTCCACCATTAGAAAATTCTTGAGAGCTGGGGAAGTTTCAGATCAACCCAATATTTGTGTTTTCACTTCATCCACGTCTACATGACCTTATGAATAGGTTGGATGGTAAAAAAAAATAACATCACGGTGGCTGTCACGCTCCAAACTCGGAAACCGGGCTCACAAAATTCCTGATCGCTGAATCTGGTGCTGACAGCCTCCGTAGCACCCCATTTTTAGCTCTCAGCACTCATACGCCATATTCCGATCCTGGGATCCTACAAGGAGGATTTTCAACATGAATTTGTCTCATAAGAAGCATAACCACAAGTATACCCAAATAATAAGAACAACATCATCACCACATATCCACTAATATAATCATTTGAGTACAATATTGAAAAGGAAATGCATGCATATAATAAATCTCCAGAAGCTCTACCGTACGCTCCTACCCCAACTCAACTATGTCCTATCGTCACCTACACGCATCTATCGTGCATAAGCTTATAGAAAACTTAGATGGTGGTGTAAGTGTGTGCACAAGATAAGTGTCAAGTATTCAATACAATGCCTTAATCATACAATATCAGAATTATTGGCATGAATCATACGATATCAAAGTAAACAGAAATATTGTGAGTCCATAAAAACATCATCAACCTCATCCAGGATATACGATGAAAAGACATAGCAAGCCAATGTCATATACTGAGAAAGTAATGTAAATCAGTTATGTAATGTGAAAACATAATGAACCAGATATCAGATATCAAGGATGCAATACAATATGCAATTCGGAAGAGCTACAAATACCATCAGCCTTATCTAGGTCATATGAATGCAGAAATATAGTAACCCAAAATGCCATATGCCGTGGATGTAATGTGATATGTGGTGCGAATGGAATGACCATGCTGGAGTGTGAAGTCGGGATGATAGTACGTAGTATCGCGGGCTATGGGGTTCATCACAAGGGACTTCTATCCAAACTAGTCTCATACCTAATTTGGATAGTCAGACTCAATGTGTAAACTCCTGATCTCATGTTAGTCGCGCGCCCCAACCGAAATCCTGGCCATTACGAATGTACATGTAACAAATAGTTGCGCACCACCAGCCCGAGTGGATAGTGAATGAATGAATGAATGAGTATGCAACTCCTTTCAATAAGTCCACATATCACTACTGTTCATCTCTGGGATCATCACCGGGGTCTAGTACACTCTATATGCAAATCGCCACTCACTGATACGCGACCATACAAGTGAAATAGACCCCACTATCCGCCTGACCAGTAGTCAGCCAATATCTACTAGCACGTCAATAGCCGGCCCATTCACAAGCTGGTCAAACTCAGTTTAGCTATGCCCCATACGCTCGGGCGGGTAAGGCCACACTCCCCCCAACCGACCACGACATAGTGGGAGACGCGGCCTCTTGATATTCGGCACTCAGGCGCTCATATATTCATTCGGTCTCGACGTTGGGGCATCTCCTGGCCTCGGAGGTTTAGGAATTTTCACCCAGGGCCATCTATGGTAAGCCGATGCTAAAACAGATTTTCGGTGTCCCATCTGGCCATCCAAGATATGCCTGTGGAGGCTACGGCCCTAATGTCGCTAGGGCGTACAGTAATTACAACACACAATGCAAGATGCATGAGTCATACAATCCAGTCATGCATCAATCCTTCGTATACCGTGCGCTCATGTGAGACAATATCCGCTTATTAGGGAGTCTCATAACAACCTACCCAATGACATATGCAATGGTTAACCACATCTCGTAACAAACATGCAGATGATGTGTATGTGTATGTATCATGATGCTATGCTATCACATACTCATAACCGACATCAATAACCGACATCGACAATCGACCTTGACAATGTGGACATTTAACCAACATTGCCCCCAAGGAATGGACCACATAAAGCCTAACATATAGTGGACCCATGGCCTCACACAAGGGCCAAATATACAACACCATGGGCCTCACTCAATAGCTTAATACACATCACGATGGGCCTTTCACATAGTCCTAACATACATCAAATGGGCTCCATCGCTTGGCCCTCGAATGCATCACAATGGGCCTCATCGCATAGGCCTCATATCCATCACATTAGGCCTCAAACACGGGCTGAATACACATCATAATGGCCTCAAATACGGGCCACATATACATTACATTGGGCCTCAAACACGGGTCGAATGCATATCACAATGGGCCTCAACTACGAGTCGCATATATATCATATAGGTCTCGACAATCGGCCTCGGCAACCTTGACAATCAAAATCGGCCTCAAGAATTGGAATCGACACTCGGAATCGGCCTCGATACTCGGCCTTGACAATTGGTATCGGCCTATACAATCAGCCTCGATAATCAGAATCGGCCTCGTACTCGGTCTCGACAATCGTAATCGTCCTCAACAATCGGAATCGATATCGACAATCGGAATCGGCCTCGATAATCAGCCTCGACAATCGAAATTGGCCTCGATAATCAGAATCAACCTCAACAATTGGAATCGGCCTCGACAATCAGAATCGGCCTCGATAATCGAAATCGGCCTCAACAATCGGAATCGACCTCGACAATCAGAATCGGCCTCTATAATCAGAATCAGCCTCAACAATTGGCCTCGACAATCGGAATCGACTTTGATAATCAGAATCGGGCTCAACAGTCAAAATCGGCCTCGACAATCGGAATCAGCCTCGACAATCGGAATCACCCTCGACAATCGAAATCGGCTTCGACAATCAGAATCGGCCTCGACAATCAGAATCGGCCTCAACAATCGGAATCGGCCTCGACAATCAGAATCGACCTCAACAATCAGAATCGGCCTCGACAATCGGAATCGGTAATCAATGTCGATGCAAGGTGGGGTCCATAGATGGACGGCCGATGATGGAACAAGTAATATTAATGGGGCCCAATAATTTGGCTTAACCCACTAGAGAATGATGAGAATGGACCTAACCAAGCTTAAGGGAAGGTCACAATGTGGACATTTAACCAACATTGCTCCTAAGGAGTGGCCCTCATAGGGCCAAATATATATATATATATATATATATAGTGGTGGGCCCATGGCCTCACACAAAGGCCTAATATACATCACAATGGACCTCAAATATACATCACAGGTGGGCCCTACACATGGGCCTCATATACATCAAGTGGGCTGCATCAATGGGCCACACTAATGGGCCACAAGTATATCAAAGTGGACCTCTCGAATGGGCCATAAAATACATTAAAGTGGGCCTAACGGATGGGCCACAAAATACATCAAAGTAGACCTCAAGTGGGAGCTTGAATTACATCTAAAATCATTTCAGTAGTTGCAGGTGCAGCATGTGTATCACTGTACACTATCATTCTATGGGGGTCCAAATATTGTCCAAGGAAATCAGCGCCATCCAAACGTTGTTTATGAAAATTAGCACTGTCCAAACATTGTCCAACACCGTCCAACACAATCTGGACGGTGTGGATGAAATAAATACATTGTGGTGGTCCCATCTGGCAAAACAGGTGGACAACTTGGGTAAAATACAAATATCAAGGTGGTCCCCACCCCCACACGTGCAAGGTGGGTCCTAGAGAACTTGTTGCCGTCTACACAGCAGCAAAGGCTACCGGGACAGCCATCAAATGGACGGCTGGATATAAAACATACATACAAGTGGGGCCCATGCCAACTGAACAGATGACAGAGTGGGTTAGAATAAATACTCCAAGGTGGGTCCCCACCGTCTAGGAACGCTGGACGGTGTGGATGAGACCCAAACGTCCTACAAGGTGGGCCCCACGTGCTGCAACACGACAGCTATATGGTTGGTGTGCGGCAAACCATCCATTCCGTTGCCATACAAGGTGGCCCCATGTCCCTAAGATGGACGGTTGGATGTAAGGTTCGTACATCAAGGTGGGCCCCACAAAACTTGGTGACGTTAACTGCTGGTGGGACCCATGGAGCTTGATGCGTCAAAGCAGCAATTGTAGCTGTTGGCACACAGCCAAGTGGATGGACGGGATGTAACATATACGTCTGGGCGTGGCCCACCATCTAGATCTATTGGACGGTGAGGATTTGCACATACATCATAGAGGGGCCCACATGGCAGTGGGTCCGCACGTCCCAAAAATGGATGGTATGGATAGAAACCATACATCATGGTGAGGTGGGTCCCACCGTCCCAGATAGTGGACGGTGAGGATTGAAGGCATACATCATGGTGGGTCCCACGTGGGGCCCACACGATATAATATTATAATATATATATATATAATACATACCACCATCCAGCGTCCAGAAACGCTGGTCGAATGACCTGGAGGTTGCACTTGTGACACGAGTGGGGCCCACGTGATGTCCCACCACTTGCACGTTTGACACGTGCATGTTGGCCTCACATGGATGGACGGCGAGATATAATCACATACATCTTGGTGAGTTTCCACCGTCTAGATCATTGGACGGTGCGATGCCAGGCATATACATCACGATGTGCTCCACGTCCAGCATATCTGGACGGAGAGAGAGAGAGAAAGACAGAGAGACGGACGGAAGAGGGGCCCCGCCACTATGGGCCCCTCAATACAATGCATACATCAAGATGGATCCCACATATGTGGGCCCTTAAATCACAAAATCAATAAATAAAAGCACTCACCGATAGATCTTCTTGGACTTCTTCTTCCATCAACGCATGCTAGAGCTCCAAGGGGACAATTTCAATGGTTGAGATGGGTCATAGAGGGTAGAGATGGGAGGTAGGAAGGTGGGCCACACTAGCTTCTCCATGGACGTTGGAGTTGCTCTCATGGAGCTTAAGAGAACATGTGTGTGTGAGAGAGAGAGAGGTGATGTGAGTGATGGAGTGATGGGGGGAGGGATGGGAGAAGTGATGGAAAATTAACTTTTGGGGATGGGTAGTTGTACTTGGGGATGGGTGTGAGTGATGAGAGTGATGTGATGTGTACTTGACATTTGATGTGATGGATTCTCTCGGGATTGCAACGCCCGATGTTTTCCTAGAACTGAACGCGGGTCCACATCTCCTGGCCTGGGTATCGCCTCGGCGCGCGAGACGTGGCATCAGAATCGCAGCGACGACGCGGTTGCTAAGGTACAAGTCTCAGGTTGAGCTGACTCTAGAATGCGAGATATGACTCGGGATCGCGCGCAAACGCCGATAATAGATCGCGGGTTGCCGGAATTCGACCAGGAGGACTGCAGAAGCCTATGGAACGGTATAGGCTAGGATATGGGTCTTACAGTGGCCCTTAGAAAGGCTTCAATGGTGGGTCTCATTATTACTGCAGTTTCCTTTGGTGTGGTCCACTGGATCTGTAGACCTTCTTCATTTTTAGAATCATACCTTAAAATGATCTTAGAAAATCGATGAACGGCGTGGATAAAACACTTACATCACGGTAAGCCCCACAGAGCCTTGCCTGGATGGATTACCGTTAGGGTAGGGCTATGTGGAGCCTACCGTGATGTGAGTGTTTTATCCACGCCGTGCATCATTTTTCTCAGATCATTTTAAGTTATTATCCAAAAATTAAGGCAGGTCCATGGCTTAAGTGGACCACAAAGTGGGGATTAAATGTCCACCATTAAAAAATTCTTGAGAGCTGGAGAAGTTTCAGATCAACCCGATATTTGTGTTTTCACTTTATCCACATCTACATGACCTTATGAATAAGTTGGATGGTATAAAAACATCACAGTGGCCCTTAGAAAGGTCTAAATGGTGGGTCTCATTATTACCGTAGCTTCCTTTGGTGTGTCCACTGGATTTGTAGACCTGCTTCATTTTTAGGATCATTCCTTAAAATGATCTTAGAAAATCGATGAATGGCGTGGATAAAACACTTACATCACAGTGAGCCCCACAAAGCCCTACCCGGACGGATTACCGTCCGGGCGGGGGTAGGACGCAATCCGCGTCCTAGACGCCCTCTCCTCTCTAACATCTTCTCTTTCGTAACCTCTTCGCTTTTCTTTTTTCTTTTTCCTTCATGAAGCCCACCATTACTAGGGGTTGTCCATCACAGTGGGACCCATCAGATGATCCAAACCGTTCATTAAGGCTAGGTCTTAAGGAGGGTTTAAATGGTAAAGAATTTCCTACCAAATCTCTCACTATGCGGCCCACCTGAATGTTAGATCTACTCCATTTTTTGTTCCATGTCCTACCATGATTTGGCAAAACAGTTGAACAGTGTGGATTTCTCAAGGCATCATGGTGGACCCCACCTTATTACTGTTGTAATTAGACTTGACACGAGATCGAGTCGAGCACGAAATAACTTACCGATGCTTTCGAGGTTTTCTTCTTCACCCACATATACCTATTCCCGGATGCTTGTGGAACTTGATTGAGTCCAAGTCTGCATAGTAAGTTCACTGTAAGGTTGTAGAAAGACGAGGGCAGTTAATCACTTTGATGATCAAGTTAAGCAAGTACTTTTGGGATGATAGTGTAGGCAAAAGACATTTAGATCCAGTCAGTAGGGGGATCCCCGTAAGGCCGTGAAGCGCGGGGACACTAGTTTCCATATTCATTCCAAAGCTAGTACCAATCTGACATAAAAGGGCTATGATTGGTTACCCATAATGTTGCAGAAAGTGTAAAAAAATCACAATGTTTTCCTCAAATCCTCGTGATATGTGTGAGGTATCTCTTTTTGAACAATCAACTGACAGAAACACTAAGGCTGGTAATGAATTCAAACCACATCTTAATCTGACCAAGGGAGTGGGGTGTCCGCTCACTTTGGCATTCGATTGCATGAAACCTTTGCTAAATGGGCAATCTATAAACACCTCACCCAGGGCAAATAGCTAATCTCTATGCCACCAAAGCCCAAACCAAAACTCAAACCCGAGCCCAAATTAGAGCCCAAGCCCAAGCCTACCTAACCTAAGGACCCTGGAAACCTAAAAATAAGGAGCCCAAAGGGGTACCCAGACCTCACCAGAGCTCTCGGTGAAATATAAGCCCCATCCATGTCGGATCACCTTGAAATTTGGTCCAGGGTTTTATAAAGGAGAGAGAAACCAAACCCCGGATCATGAGTCCTGTTCAAATTGAAATGACCCTTTTGTCCTTGGTTTTGCTTGAAATTACATCCTTCACCACCCATCCAAGCAATGACAAAGCACCACGTGGCACACCCATCCCCTCAATCAATAACAACTCTCCTAACCTGTTTTAGCCCTTAAACTTCAAAAAAAATCACTAAAATGCCACCACTCACACCTATAAATATGTTTATTCTCCTCATTTTCCCATGTCTCATTTTCCATCACTCACCAACTACCAAAACCACTCATGCACCAAGGAGAAAAAGATAGTGAAAAGAGAGGAAGCCCTTCTAGCACTAGGTTAGCTTAGCCAAGCCCAAATCCTAACCTCCTGAACCATTTGAAAGGCCGATCCAACCCACTCTAATCAATCCTTGGGACAACTAGTTCACCCATGCATCCAGCCACAAATTAGCTACATTCATCTTCATATTGTATTTTGCATCATTATCTCTCCTCTAAACCTCCCTACTTTCCTAGTCTACTCGGGTGTATGCTCTGCGGCTTGCCGGTATTATGGATCCTGCCCATACAAAACTCGAAGTGACTGAAATTTTCTATTTCTTTACCATACCTCATTAGGTAAACGGGTCCTGTTAGATTGCTTTGCCAATCCCTCACTCCCACTCTTGAGGTAGACATTGCACTCCTCATTCACATCATCCTTACGTTCTGCACATCTACATCAGCATATTACCTCTCAATCACCCTGCTACTCTAGTTGGTTTAACTGTATGCTTTGTGACCCATTGATTCTTTGGATCTTGTCACATTTTAAAAATTCATATCAATCGGAGGCTTTTTCCTTTGTTTACTATCACCTTTTAGGTAAACGGGTCCTGTCGAATTGCCTTTGCCAGTCCTTCATTCCCACTCCTGAATTGGACATTTACTATTGCATCGCATCGCATACCATCCATTCCATTGCATTGTTCGGACACAAGAACTAATCAAATCCCTTATATTTTGCCGAGTTATGTGAAATAGAGACTGCATGTTTGTGTGGGCAAAGAAGGTGCTTAATACCTTCCTTCTCTGTTACCGTGGTCCCTTACCTAGAATTTCGGATCGCCAATTAAGAGTTATTTAGACAAGAAAATCCTTGGATTCTCTAGTTTATAGATTTTACAGGGTTTAGCCGACTACGAAGATCTAAATAACTGGCTAGTGGCGACTCCAAGTAAAAAATATAAAACCCCAAGTCAATTGTATAAGAAAGCCTAAAAAGGGCCTCGTGAGCACGATCTCATGATCATCAACAATTTAACATTCATAGGTACAATGTTCTATTGTAGTAGTATGGCGTGCCTTGACATAAGGATGATGTGGCTCCTGAGTCCTTTGATGTTGGATATGTGACCTTGGTTGTAGAGCTTAGCATGGTCCATAGTTTAGAAGTATCCAAACTCAAGTTGAGATTTACATAAAAAAGTGTGAAAAATCTTCACATCTTTAGGATTTTACACATATATGTAAGCTCACTTGCAAGCATCCATTGCGGTCGTACTTAGCCTTTGAGCTGCGAAGGTATGTGCCTTTCGCTTTCAATAGTCATATTCTTAATGGTTGTCGGAAGCAACACTAAGGATGGTAGGATCCACCCATGAGATGTAGTTTATCCTTGTGTGGGAGATTGAGAGATCTACTGGGGATTAACTTGTTGGGGTTTTAACTAGAGGTGGCTATAAGTGCCTCTACTTTATGACTCGCCAGGAGTGATTAGAGATACCATGCCTTGGCTAAAACAAAGTTGAGATGGAGCCATAGATATTCTTTTGGGAATCAACGAAGATCATACTATTAGGGAGTAGAATAGCGCTCTGATAGTGTTGCAGCATTTTAGCTTCATACTAGGCTTTAGAGCCTGTTTCTTTACTAGGGATGGTAGAAGTACTCGTGGTAGCTAAGTGACGGCTATGGTGCCATTGCAGTTTAGGCACATGCATAGCTTCGGAGCAAAGTACATACTTTAGGATTGTAAGCTGCAGGAGGTTACACAATTTATTCTCTTGTGGTGCTGGAGTACATCATAGTTTAAGCTTGTAAGTTGTTGGAGCATTGTAGACATGGGTGACTAGGGTCGTTTGTTGGCGGGACGATGGTCATGAGTATTGTTATGGCGAAATCTGGAGAGGGTCAAACAGGGTTGGTCCCGGGCCATCCAACCCAATTAGTAGGGCCTCGGAAGGAGAACATCATATCGGGCCCGAACAGATTTCTAGAGGATGACCCTAGGCCAGGCAAGACGTGCTTTCATCCTCGTCCTCGTCCTCTTCCTCATCTTCATCCAAAGAAGGTTGGTCGAGCCAAGGGCTCGTCCTTGTTCTCACCCTCATCTTCATCCGAAGAAAATTGGCCGAGCCAGGGGCTCATCCTCGTCCTCATCCTCATCTTCATCCGAAGAAGGTTGGTTAAGTCGGGGGCTCGTCCTCGTCCTCATCCTCATCTTCATCCGAAGAAGGATGGTCGAGCCAGGGGCTCGTCCTCGTCCTCATCCTCATCTTCATCCGAAGAAGGGTCGAGCCGGGGGTTTGTCCTCATCCTCATCCTCGACCTAAAGGCCGAGGGCTAAGCCTTGAATAAGCACGCCTAACAGACTCCAACACCGACGACTTGACTGTGAATTTCGACCACAAGTACTTAGCCTCAGACTCAGATAGGTCCGAGCTGGGAGACCAGTCTCAATGTGGATGTGGCCGAAGATCACGCTTAGAGATATGCTCCATTAAGACACAATGCACTACACGATCCAAAGATTGTAGAGTATCTCCACGATTGCAATATCTGCTTGATTGAGTAGATCATGTCGAGATTAACGGATACGATCCGCCCGACCCACAGGTATAAATACCAGGGGACCTCATTGCAACAAGTACGCAATATCTTGCACCCTCTCTCTCATTACGCGACTTAGACCCAGATTCCCTAGCCTGACTTAGGCATCGGAGGGTCCCCTGTTTAAGCCAGGGTTTCCTTTGCTCACCTTTCTATGCAGGACCAGGGTCCATTCGAGGCTCGCAGCATTGAGTGGAGGGTGGTCTAGATTTTGACCACAACTTTTTTTGGCACCGTCTGTGGGAAATCAAATAAAAAGCTAGAAACTTTTATCAGAAATGGTGAGATGAAAGAAAAAGGTGACAGCGGTGAAGCCCGAACCTAGCGGACAACATCAGTCTTCTTTACTGGCACATACCGAATCGCTCCTATAGGGCCATCCCAGTGAACTCGGAGCCGAGGAGGAAAGTACAAAGCATTACAAAATGAAATCCAGATGCTGAAGGATGAAATCAGCCGAATGAAAGCGTAATAAAATCAGCAGCCACCTCTTAACATGGTGGAAGCCACCTCGGCACCCGAGGAACGACTGCAGCCAGTAAGTTCTCGGGTTAGGGAGGTCCTAGGCACAGTTTGCACGAGCACCCAAACTTACGCAGAATGCAGTGTCTCAAAATCGGTCCGCCTGAGTCCTAGAACCTGTTTGGGATGCGAAGCCATCCTATGTGTCCACAACTTCAGCGTTGATCCCCACCGACCTCCGCCATCGGCTGGAGAGGAGAAGACAGGGTAGAGGGCCCGAGGTGGCAGAGGCTTCCCAAGAGACAGTTGCTGAGAATCAGAATCCTTGGGAAGCTCAGCTTAAGGAACTCCGCGACCAAATCAAGACATTGCAGAGAAGAATCAACAATCTGCGTCTGTCTCGACTGCAGTCTAGGCGATGATGGAAGAGACAGAACTTTCCTTCACCTCAGAAATCATGGACGAGGTGATGCCACAGAGGTTCAGGATGCCTCTGGTCATCCAATAGTCCGGGTCTAGAGACCCGTCAGAACATGTGGAGTCCTACTGTTCGTGGATGTAGATCTAGTCGGCCACGGATGCAATGATGTGCAGGGCATTCTCAATAACCCTCTCCGGGTCTGCTCGGAGTTGGTATCGGCAGCTTAAGCCAAAGATGATTGGCTCCTTTGCGGAGCTCAGTAGATTATTCCTTACCCAGTTAATCTCTGGTAAGAAGAGTTGGAAGCCGACTACTCATCTGTTCACCCTTAAGCAGGGGGACAAGGAATTGTTAAAAGACTTCATCGCCCGCTTCAATGAGGAGGCGTTGTTGGTGGACGACTACGACGGCAAGATGACACTTTCTGCCATGTTCAGCAGACTCAGGGAGGAAAAGTTCATCTTCTCACTTGGGAAGAATCTACCGATTACATTAGCTAAGCTCAGAAATACACCAATGCCGAGGAGTTCTCCAAGTCCCGCAAGAATGTCCAAGTTGCTGAGTAGTCGTCCAAAAGAAGAGACCGAGGAACGAAGAGCCTCAGTCAACTAGAAAGAAGCCAAACGATCGAGCCCCTTGTGATTGCCGATCGAGCAGGAGGCCTGAAAGCAAGTTCCGCTCCAACACCCCCCTCAACACATCTCCGGAACAGATCTCGTTAAACATCAGGGATCAGAAACTCCTGCAGTGGCCAGTTTGCATGAAGGCCGACATAGCAGTCAACAAGACTATGGAAGATCCTGTCGAGATCCGCACCATCTATAGCGGTTCATCTGGTGGAGGTGATTCGAATAGGGCTTGCAAATCCTACTCTCAAAGCTTAGACCCAAAGCATTATGTCCACCTGACCGAAAGGCCGAGGAAAGAACTCTGAGTGAACCCCTGCAGTTTGACCTTCACAGAAGACGACGCGCCCGAAATTCAGCATCCACATGACAATGCCCTGGTAGTGGCTATGACTATAGCTAACCACAAGGTTTACCGCATCTTGGTTGATACCGGAAGCTCCGCCGACATCATCTACTCGGAGGCGTTTGAGAGAATGGGGATCGACAGGTCACACCTCCGACCTGTGAAGACCCCCCTGCATGGCTTTGCCGGAGATAAGGTGATCTCCGAAGGAGCCATCTCTCTCCCCATGACAATAGGGGAAGGGCAACATCAAGTCACACTTATGGTTGACTTCCTCATTGTGAATGTGCGGTCGGTATACAATGTTATATTAGACCGACCTTCCCTTAACGCAATAAGGGCAGTCGTGTCCACTTATCACCTCATGATGAAGTTCCCCGCCGAGGAAGAAGTCGGATACCTCTGAGGAGATCAGCGCGAAGTCCAGAGATATTACGCAGTGGCGGTGAGAAAGGGGTCAGTAAAGCAGACCCTCACTGTCAATGTCCTCAACTCTAGAGCTCTTACAGAAGATTGCTCCACGGAGGACTTAGTGACCGTCCCACTCGAAGAAGCAGACCTGAGCAAAATGGTTCTGCTCGGATCGTCATTGAATTCGGAGTAGCAGTCTCAGATGCTGGCTTTCTTACAACAGCACAAAGAAGTCTTCGCTTGGTCGCACGAGGACATGTCAGGCATCTCTCCTGAAGTAATGGTTCATAGGCTGAATGTGGACCTAGATCATAGACCGGTGAAACAGAAGAGGAGGACGTTCGACCCTGAAAGGTACTCGGCCATAGCAGATGAAGTGTCGAAACTCCTTAGTATCAGATTCATCGAGGAAGTACATTATCTAGACTGGAACGCGTACATGGTCCTTGTGAATAAAGCCAACGGAAAGTGGCGGGTATGTGTAGACTACTCAGACATGAACAAGGCTTGCCCTAAGGACAACTTCCCCCTGCCTCAGATCAATCAGTTGGTGGACAACACAGTTAGACATGAACTGCTATCCTTCCTGGACGCTTACTCCAGATATAATCAGATTGCAATCATCCCCCAGACAGGTAGAAGACGACCTTTGTCACAGATAAAAGTCTTTACTGTTACCGAGTCATGTCCTTTGGCCTGAAGAACGCTGGGGCAACATATTAGAGGCTTGTGAACTAGATATTTGCCAAGCAAATTGGTCGAACCATGGAGGTTTATGTTGACGACATGCTGGTCAAGAGCGTTATTGCGTCCAACCACATTGTAGACCTCGGCGAAACTTTCTCTATTCTTCGGGAGTACCGTTTGAAGTTGAACCCCACCAAGTGTGCCTTAGGAGTTGACTCCGGTAAATTCCTCGGGTTTCAAGTTAGCCAGAGGGGCATCGAAGCAAATCTCAAGAAGATCAAGGTGCTACTTGACATGAGCTCACCTCGGACCATAAAGGAAATCTAATGCCTCACCGGTCGGGTGGCGACACTCGGTCGATTCATATCTCGAGCCACAGATAAATGACTCCCCTTCTTCCAACGGTTGAAGGGTTATAAGAAGGCCAAATGGACCCCGGAGTGCGAACAGGCGTTCCAGCAGCTAAAACTGTATCTAGGCTCACCACCCCTTCTTTCCAACCTGAAAGAGGGTGAGCCCCAGTTCCTATATATGGCGGTCTCAGCTTCGGCCGTCATTTCTGCACTCATCAGAGAGGTGGGGGGTAGGCATCACCCCGTCTAATATGTGAGCAATGCAATGGTACTAACCGAGACCAAGTACCCGAGTATGGAGAAATTAGCACTCAACTTAGTCTTCTCGGTGCGAAGACTGCGTCCATCCTTTAAAAGCCCAAGGTATCAGGTCGATTGACCAAGTGGACGATAGAACTCGAGGAGTTCGACATCCAATATTATCCGAGAATTGCGATCAAGGGCCAAGCTGTGACTGATTTCATAGCAGAGTTCACTACTCTGAATGTAGAGGCGACAGACGCAAGTGTGAGGCAGTTCCCGCGGCCCCACCAACTCTCCCACGTATCCAGGACGCGGAGTCAGACGGAGAGCACAGATGGATTCTTTTCGTGGACGGGTCATCAAATTCCAAGCATGCTGGGGCAGGGATTTTCCTGGTCGCGCCAGATTCAACCTCCATCCAGTACGCTATCAAGCTTGACTTCATAGCCTCCAACAATGAAGTAGAGTACGAGGCCTTACTGGCTGGACTCAGATTGACAGCTAGTCTGGGGGTTCAGTCTCTCGAAGTACAATGCGATTCTCAACTCGTTGTGAACCATATCTCCACCGAGTATGAGGTCAAGGAGACTAGAATGGTGGCTTATCTTGCCGAGGCTCAAAAGCTGATAGAGAAGTTTTGGAGCTGCATCATCAATTAGATTCTGAGGCATGTGTAGGGGGCTAGGCATTTCGAATGCATACTCCTCACCTCATCACCTGCAGTCCAATGGGCAGGTAGAAGCCGTGAACAAGGTTATCAAGCACCACCTCAAGACAAAGTTAGAAAAATCCAAATGTAACTGGGCTGAGGAGCTCCCTTTTGTCCTTTGGGCCTACAGGACTATAGCTTAGTCGTCTACTGGGGAGACCCTGTTTTCATTATCTTACGGCTCGGAGGCAATCGTTCCAGTCGAAATCGGCCTCCCCACAGCTCGGATTCAGAAACTACTAGGAGGACCATAATGTCGAGAAAATTACAACAGGCCTTGACTTGCTCGAAGAGGCCAGAGACGTTGTCAGACTCCGAGTCGCAGCTCGACATCACCAAGTGGGTTGAGGTTGAGCCTGTGGCAAAGTTTACAGAGCAGAAGGTGACTGAATTCGTTTGGAAAAACATCATCTGTCGATTTAGAATCCCACACACTATTGTCTCTGACAATGGGAAACAATTCGATAATGACAGATTCCAAGCACTTGAAGATCTGCTATCCGTGAAAAACTACTGGCCATTCAAGGCCCTCAATAAATGTATGGCTTGAAACTATTAGCCTATTAAGGCTAGGAATAAAAGCATCCTTCCTTCTACATGGTCTGCCCATTCAGCTTATCTACAACGAAAGAGTCACCTCCCGTAAGCAGAGGTGAACTCAACGGACTGATCCCTTAAAGAAGGAGTCGGCACGTTAATCCATGAAAACTACAGGGGTCACCTCTCATATGCAGAGACGAAACCCGTAGGTGAACCGATCCCTTAAAAGAGGGGTCGACTCATCATATGTTAGAAATCTACAAAACAACCAAGTGTCGCACACCATTCGTGGAGAGTTGACCCCTCAAGGGGTCGGTTCTCAACATCAACAAATCATCATGCAATAATCAACACACAAAATTACGCCCTCAGTCGAGGGTTAAAAAATCATCATCCATAAAATCATCATCCATTAAAAAATTAACATCCCATATAAAAAGAGATATAGTGTCTCACTCCCTCTGAGCAGATGGACCAGCCGCCGAGCTAGGGGGCTGAGCAATAGGGGTGGGTTTGACGACAGAGGGGGCATTCTCGAGCTCCTCAACTACGGTCGGATCAGCATCCTCGGCCTCATCCGCAGCAAGAGCGTCGAGGTCAATGCCTGGGTGGAGCTTTCGGACCGTGACGCCCCGGTCACTGTTTCATGTGGGCGGGCACACGTGGGCGGGCACACATGTGGGCGGGCCAAGTGCGGCTGCAGGCTACTGTGTGGCTGGCAGGCTACTGTGCTGGCGAGCTACTGTTGCAGTTGACTGTAGCGTAACTTGTCCCACATTGGAAGAGTTGTCTGGAGTTGTGGTGGTTATATGTTGGGTTTTTCTCTTTAACAGACATGACGCGTTTTAAAGCCGTGAGCTTCGGCAAAGTGGACAATATCATGTGCTGTGGGGGTGGGCCTTACAAGGTATCAGAGCCGAGGACGGCTCTGCCCTTGGTGGGGGATAATGTGACGCCCCGGTCACTGTTTCATGTGGGCGGGCACACGGGGCGGGCACACATGTGGGCGGGCCCCAAGTGCGGCTGGCAGCTACTGTGCTGGGCGAGCTACTGTTGCAGTTGACTGTAGCGTAACTTGTCCCACATCGGAAGAGTTGTCTGGAGTTGTGTGGTTATATGTTGGGTTTCTCCTTTAACAGACATGACGCGTTTTAAAGCCGTGAGCTTCGGCAAAGCGGACAATATCATGTGCTGTGGGGGTGGGCCTTACAGGACCTCAGCAAGGCAGGTGTCGAAGCCAGTGTTGTAGCCAAAGAGATACAGTTTGTCCAACTCTCCAGTCATCTCTGACGACTCCTTGGAAGCTTCTACTGCCTTGGCAGCTCGTGAGACCACTTGAGTCTCGAGCGCCCCTCGCTGCTTCTCTAACTCCGCAGAAGCCCAAGCCTCGAGGACTTTCCACTGTTGAACCAGCCCATCGGCAGCCTCATGCTTCTCCCTCTTGAGGTTGTCCACAAGTTGCGCGATCTCCCCCTCCATACGTTCAACGGAGGCCTCTAGGCGCTCGGCGACCTCCCGCAGGCGCATGACTTCGGGGTCAGCCACATCCAAGCGAGCTTGAAGTTGGTTGATCTCAACCTGGAGCATCAGCTCCCTTGTTCGGCGCTCATCTGCAACCCTCCTCAGCTCCTCCTGTTTGGTAGTTGAAGCCTCCAGAAGCCTTCCAAGCTCAGCCTTCTCCGCCGCGAGCTCGACCTTCTCTGCCTCCAGTCGGTCCATCTCCTTCAACCTTTCCTTTACCTCCACCATCATCGGCAGCGACTGGTAGCAGACCGCTGCGTAGTCGCTCATGAACTTGGTGTAGTCACGGGAGAGGGTGCTGGCTATGCTCGACTCAGGTACATGCTTGGCCGCCCAATCATTCAACAAAGCCATGTGATAACTAGGAGGGAAGACCTTTAGAGGAGTGAGGTCGGTAGCTCGTCTGTCTCCTTGGCCTCAGAGGCTTGAACAGTAGCCTCGGGTGTGGTAGTGTATCTGAACAGGGTGTTTGTTTTACCGGCCAAGAAGTCGATCTAGACAGCAGTCAGGCGGGCTGCGGAACAGGGGGGCGTCGACATCGGGAGTCTTCCCGACAACTTTCCCTATCCCAGGGGGCCAGCAGGGAGCGGGGGTGGAACCTTGGAGGCTTGCCCCTCTAGAGTCGGAGTCGACATGGTGATAGGCTCGGCTCCGACGGGGGCCTTTGGGGCTTGCGCTTCAAGGGCAGGGCTCGGGGTTGAGACGGGCATGGCTTCGGCTGGAGCGAGTGCAGCTTTAGCCTGGGTAGGCTCGGCTTTGGAAGTCTTCCTCTTATTCGGCGTCACCTTGGTCCTCGGCTCATTGGCAAGGACCACGTTCATCGGAGGGAGCGACATTACCGGCCTCTTCAGTTTTGAGCCACCTGCTTCCATTCTTACCTGGAAAAAAAAAAACAAAATCAGCCTAAACAAAATCCACAGAAGAACAACAAAGTCTTCGAGGACCCTTACCCCGCTTACCCAGAGCGAAGGGAGTGGGCTGGAGTCTGTAGAAACCAGACGACACTAGGTTCTCCCTATTGATGAGTTTGAACCAAGCGCATTGCTCTTCAGCGAGCACTCTAGCTCTAGCTACATGGGCCTTCTAGAGAGGAGTGAGATCAGGGGACCCCTTCGGTTAGACTACGAGTAGAAGCAAAGTACCAGTTAGAACACAAAAGACAAGTCGGACATATAGAGTGCAACAAAATGAAAAGTGCCAGACCTGGTTTGGTGAACTTGGTAGGGACCTGGGTCCGTGGTCTGCCCAGTTCAGAGGCTGGGGCCTCCCACTCTCCCGAGGCCCAAAACCACTTCCCCTTCCAATCCTTATTAGAAGTAGGGAGTCGAGGTACCAAACTCAGGATACATGGGGGTTTGACAGAGAAGTAATATCAGGATGACTAGTTCCTGTCGTACTTAGCCATGTACAAGTACAAGAACTCGTCTGGCGTTAGCCTTTGATTCTTCACCCGGTGCCAGATGAGGAATGTGGAGACTAGGATTCACTAGGCATTCGGGACTAGCTAGCCCGGGTCCACTTTTATTTATGCGGTTAGCTTGCACACAAACGGGTGGATGGGAAGTTGGAGCCCGCATTGAAGGGCGTCAGTGAATATAACAATCTCCCCCTAAGCAAGAAGACCAGCTTGATCAGTGGGAGAAGGAGCTCGGATGTGCACCGAGTTTGGGATCTGGTAGTCTTCGCGAATCCGAGCCATCTCGGACTCGACCAGAACCGAGTCCCCGGGGACCAAGGGCTTTGGTCTGCCTCCCGACGGGCCTGCCTTCGACCGTCCAGCAGGATCTCTAAGTGCCCTCTTCGGCCTCTTGCCTCGACTTTTAGTCCATGGACCCGCAGCTCTCTGGGTTGAGGGCTTAAGCGGTATGACCTCAAAGGGACCTTCAGAGTTCTCGGGCCCTGAATCTGTGGTCCCCAGTTCGGAGTCGACCTCCGCTCCTCGAACCTCCTCAACTTCATTAGTTGCTCGACATTATAAAAGAAAAAGTCTAAATGGTGGAAGACTCACTGCGTTGAAGGCGATTCTCTCCGGCAAAAAATCTCTCTACTTCGGCAGCTTCCTCTGAGTGAAATCCCTTCTCCGGCTATCGGAAACCCTTCCTCCGAGCGAAATTCCTTCTTCGGCTATCGAAAACCCTTTATCCAATGAGGAAAAACCACTATTCGGCAGAGGCGATTTGAAAAGAGTAAGGGAACAGGAAGCGAGAGAGCTAGAATGTAGAAGGAGAATACGAATGAAAGCAAGAGGGGTTTATATAACCCTCCCATCGCTCGGCGCCATCATTGCGGACAGCTGTCCCCAAAGCCGAGGTGGCTCAGCACTGTCACCAGGGGACACGTGGAGGGAATTAATAAGCTCGAGCCAACGTTCCCAGATCCGAGTCTCGTCGGCATTTAAAGCTATTTATGGCGCAGACGGCCTCTCGCTTCTTTATGACCTCGTGGAATTGTTTCCTTGCTCTGCCAATTACGAATCGTAACCGTCGCCACGTGTCCTTCGTTCAGAGGTCGTATCCGAAAAGTCATAACCGCCGTACCGCACGCGTAACTCGAAGCGCAATCGTTGCAGTGATTGCGTTCCAATCATCCCAACCGTCATCATGAGCAGAGACGTGGAGGCGTCGCCCCGTTTTCCGAGGCATTTACTCTTTAAGGCGAGATCAGACTAAGAGAGTAGGGGGCTTCTATTATGGAGAAATCTGGATAGGGTCAAACAGGGTCGGTCCTGGGCCATCCAACCCAATTAGTAGGGCCTTGGAAGGAGAACATCATGTCGGGCACGAACGGATTTCTAGATGATGACCCTAGGCCGGGCAAGACGAGCTTTCATCCTCGTCCTCGTCCTCATCCTCATCTTCATCCGAAGAAGGTTGGCCGAGCCGAGGGTTCATCCTCGTCCTCACCCTCGTCTTCATCCGAAGAAAGTTGGCCAAGCTGAGGGCTCGTCCTCGTCCTCATCCTCCTCTTCATCCGAAGAAGGTTGGCCAAGCCGGGGGCTCGTCTTTATCCTCATCTTCATTCGAAGAAGGTTGGCCGAGTCGGGGGCTTGTCCTCGTCCTCATCCTCATCTTCATCCGAAGAAGGATGGTCGAGCCGGAGGATCGTCATCGTCCTCATCCTCATCCTCGACCTAGAGGCCGAGGGCTAAGCCTTTAATAAGCATGCTAAAAGACTCCGACACCGACGACTTGACTGTGAATTTCGACCACAAGTACTTAGCCTCAGACCAGGTAGGATGAGGTCCGAGCTAGGAAACCAGTCTCAATGTGGACGTGGCCAAAGATCACGCCTGGAGATACGCTCCATTAAGACGACGCGCTACACGATTCAAAGATTGTGGAGTATCTCCACGATTGCAATATCCGCTTAATTGAGTAGATCATGCCGAGATTGACGGACACGATCCACCCGACCCAAAGGTAGAAATACCAGGGGACCCCATTGCAATATGTACGCAATATCTTGCACCCTCTTTCTACATTACGCGACTTAGACCCAGATTCCCTAGCCTAACTTAGGCATCGGAGGGTCCCCTGTTTAAGCCAGGGTTTCCTTTGCTCACCTTTCTGTGCAGGACCAGGGTTTGTTCGAGGCTCGCAGCATTGAGTGGAGGGTGGTCTAGATTTTGACCTCAACCAGTATTGTCATAGTTTTAGGCTTGTGTATAGCTTGAGAAGGATGCTACGATAGTTTAGGCTTATGTAAGGCTTTGGAGCGATGCTGTTTATGGATAGTTTCTTTTGAGGAACCGTCAGTTGATGGGAAAGCTGATTCGAGGATCCAAAGATATACTCATCCATAGTAGTTTTAGGCTTTATTGGGAGGCGGATCATAACGTGTTTTGCCCCTAGACCCCTTGCGCTGGTTTAACTCCGTATGTTGGATATTTCGTCTGGGCCGATGACTCCTAGCAAAACGTAGATGGCCATGCCGTAGTTCAGACCGATGGGATTGCTGTAGTCAAATACCATTTTCTCCATCATGCATTTGCTAGATGGACTATAGCACTCAAGATAAGAGGGATCAAAATTGCCTTGGAGGATGCAATAATTGCTTGTAGGAGGTGGTGTGTGATTCTCATAGAACCAAATAGGCCTTTAAGTGTATAGCCTGGAGGTATGCAAAAGGTCTGAGGCATTTCTTGAAATGGCTCAGATGCCTCAAGCTTGGGAAGCAAGATTGTAAAGTCTGTCTCTAGAGCTTCTAGTGTCTCGGGTGATACCAGGGATAATAGAGGTTCCCCTGGTTATCACAAATGCTATTCTTCAGCTACACATACTTTCAATTGACTGTCATTTTCACGGAAGAATTTGGAAGATGGTGGACCTTAGTTTGCTTGCGTCTTACATGATCTTAGAACTTCTGGGTTTGTCAACCTTCTTTATATTAATAATGAATTTAGTTCTAGTATTTGTTGATAATTAATTTAGGTGTCTTGGTGCTCTCTTCCTTAGTAAAACATACTCATTGTAGTAGCGAGTGTCGACAAAGTAGGATTCCACGATAGAATAAGGTTTCTTGTCAGTAGTGACCCATTTCTGGACGTTGTTGTCATAATACTTGAAGCACTGGTGAAGCGATGATGCCATAACAATGGCATCAATGGACGGCCAAGCAATATGTTGTAGGTGGTATCCGCATCGATGATCTAGAAGGTGACCTTTGTCACTAGGGTGTATAGTAATTGCATGTGCGCATTTTGGGGAAGGGAAGACATGCTGGGCTTCTTCGGCTGCATGTGCAGATGGCTCGAGGGCAATGAGGGTGCCTGCATGTCCTCTTGGAACGTTATGGCCAGATGTGACTATGTAATGATTGGACTATGAGGGGTGATTGCTATAGACTTTTTGTGGGCGTCTAAGTTTTTTTTTTTTTTTTTTTTTTTTTTTTTTTTTGGTATTTATATATTTTTTGGGATTTTTTGATATTATATTTTTATATTTTTGTTGCTTTTTTTTTTTCCTTAATGATTTTGCTTACCACGAAATGCACCAAGGTGAGTGTGCGTGTTTAAATGCAATTCAGGCTTTCCAACACTTTAGTAGGTTCCCTAAGTGATATACCTCTTAGCTCGAATAGATTGATCTTTGGTACATGCTTGGGTGGTGCCTTTTGAAAGGATTTCTCAATGACATGAACGGGAAGGAATTCCCTATGAGCTTGATAGGTTCCTACATTGCACAAGGTGCTCACAGTATGAATGCCAATGGTGATAGTTGCTCTTAGGTAAAGTGCATGAAATTAAACTGTGCAAAATAAAATGCTAGAAAGTATACATTCCCAAAAATTTCAGAAGTCTCATGTTTCAAGTTGGGCTAGCTAGTGGCTAGGAAATGGTTGACTGAGTCGTTGCTAGATACAGTAAGACCATAATGAGCCGAGGAGCCACTCCCTGATTTCAGTGAGTCACCACTAGCCAAATATATCAGAATCTATGGTCGACTTGGAGTTGTTGCTATATACTGTAAGACCATAATGAGCCAGGGAGCTAAGGACTCCTTGATTTGAGTGATTCATACGATAGGTCTGCAACTGAAAATTTAAGGGCCTTGGTAACAGAGAAGGAAAGAGTTATGCACCCTCCTCAGCTCATATCAAAGTATGGTATCTACTTGTGGGATTATGGGCATGCTCTTTGCAGCCACACGAGCATCGGCTTCTCTCCGAGCGTGTGGATGGATGAGTTGTGGACTAAGAGTATAATGTTGTTAACTTGCAGTTGGTAGTAGCCAAATGAAGCTAAGAATCTACGATCGGCTAGACACTATAAAATCAATTTTGAGTTGGAGAATCACAAGACTCCCCAACCTAAGTGACTCCTGTAATTGGTCTATGGTCGAGAATTCTGAGTAAGCGCCTTGGTGATGAAGAAGGAAGGGGTTAGGAACCATTCTTCGCCTGCACACTCGTGTACTCTTTACTTTATGGGATTTTTTGGAACTTTTGGGCATTTACTAGCTTTAGAAAATTTGAGATTGGGACTACAGAGATGGAGTGCTAAATGTCAGCCCAAACCTCAAAGAAAATGAAGAAAAGCTGAAATAAAATAATTGTGATTACATTTGTGAAGATATGGCACTCAATGTCAATCCCGATCGAGGAGTGAATTACTATGGAAATAAAGGAAATACAAAATTAATATAGCTCATCTACGATCATAATTGTGGAGACGGAGTACTCAACATTAATTATGATAAAGGAGATAGTTATTATAGAGAAAAATAAAGACAAGAATTGATCTCTCGATTTCTAATGCACCAGTTTCCATGGTTATGGTGAGGCACAAAGTGCAAAAAAGTACCTTTTGAAAACATAGAAGAAGAGCTTCAACGCATAGGTCATGGGTTTGAGTATCCACTGTGGTGTGTGTGGGTGGAATTACAAAAAAGAAGCAAATAGGGTGTATGAGAAAGGAGATGTTGCAACTTTAGTGAAAGGAGGATGCCATTGTAGAACTGCACTAGGTGATTGCGTGCTATAGAGATGTGAGAGAGGAATAGAGAGACTCGACACTATTTGTGGAAGAGATGGTTGGATATCTCAAATCCTCACCCTACTCCGTCAAATTTGGACTTTTGAAGTGGCTTAAATTAATTGGAAAATATGTTTGGATAGCTTGGATGTGTGGTTGGGATGGGTGGCTAGGTTGGCTTTTCTTTTTTCTCTCTTCAACTTCTCTTCTTCTCTCCTCTCTTCTCTTCTCTCACATGGTGTCTTCGATTCCTCCCTTTAGACCCGGGGGGGGGGGGGGGGGGGGGGTGCTATTTATAAAGCTGACAAGAATCGAATTCCTGCTTATGGCTATGTAGCTCAAACCCCAATTCATTCTTCCATGTACGACAGAGGAGCTGACTTTTGGGTTTGGTAGGAATCCGATTCCTACTACTGTACTAGGCTTGATTTTCAAGGTGCAGTTTCCATGCAGGAACCGAAACTGTACCAGCACGAATCCAATTCCTGCCAATGGAAATTTGGTTTCCGCCTATACAGTCTACGATGCATGATCTCAACAAAATGCCTATATCTCTCTTCTTATAAGTTTGTTTTTGGTGATCTTGGGCTCAATAATCTTTCCCACAAGCTATCAAATGTTGGCCCAAAGTCATCAGTGATGTGATCTTCTATTGGCCATTTGATCAGTTGTGTACATCTTGCATAATTAGACCTCATCTCCTTTGAAGGTGGACTTGGTCTAATCCGAAAGAGAATTAGATTAACCCCCAAATGAGCATAGGCCACGCACGTGCCTCACAAGAGCTAAGAAATCAAGGTTGGGATTTGATTTCTAGGGATTTTGGGATTGGCTGACGGTTTTGGGGAATCTGGGCTCTAGGATTCAAGTTTTCGGCTATTTCACGTTTTGAGTTTTCAATCTTGGTCTATTTCCAATGCTAAAGTCACCCCCATTTTGGGTGAGGTGTGTAAAGAGATTTAGGGATTTTTTGTCGACTTCAAACTTTACATGATTATTACCCAACTCAACTGTGAACAGGATCCAAAATTGACAATTAGGTATCATCAACTTGACCATAAACAGGATATGAAACCGAGGAAGATTATTGCTCAACTTCAGTCAAAGGCTTAGGAGATGGTTATTACTTAAAAGTAAAAACCAAAGAGAAGATCGATCACCAATTTCTGATGTGTCAAGATTCAAGGTCATGGCAAGGCATAGAGCATAGATCAGGCAAAATTGATAAGAAGAGAAGAAATACAAATATATAGCAATGGGAACATGAGAAGGAAGATATAGCAACGTACGGGAACAATAAAAAGAAGAAAAATTTGAAGAATTGCATAGGTGACCATGTGCGTTGGAGATGTGAGGGAGACTCAATACTCTCCTGCAGAAAGAGATGATATGATATTTAAATCTAGATGCTACTTGCAAGATCACAAACACTAGGATGACCTACATTGATTGTATGTAGGGCTAGGATGGATTGGATTGGTTTGGATAGTTTGGATGGCTTGGATTTTGGCTATGGCTTAGGGGTTTTTTTCTCTCACTCTCTCCCTCTCTCCCTCTCCTCTCCATCCGGTCCTATGTTGAGGTTTGCGTGGCATGATAGAGGCCTTGGGTCGATTTGGATCAAGTTTAGGGTGAGCTTTTGTGAGGGTTTTAGGGTATCAGGTTTTTGAGTTTAGGGTTTTGGATTCTATGGGTGCTATGGTTTGGGGTTGCGATTTAGTTCCAGTGTGGTCAGTCACTTCGTGTTAAATGAGGTCTCTACAATACCAAAGATAAGCTATTGCCCCAAAATGATGCTTCATTTATTTCTCCTAATCTCTGATATTTATAAAGTAGAAAGTCTGCAATTGCCACTATTTCTTCTCTTAACCATCTATTTTTAAGCAACCAATGGAATGTGAGGAATGCGGAGGGTATATTTGTACCACCATACATATCATAGGTTTGAGGATGAGATGATTCAAGTGGACAATCTAATTAGGGAAATCCAGGCAATCTGTTTGATGAGCACTCCACAGATAAGATATTGACCAAAAACACTCCATAAAAAAATTCTAGCGATCCAATGGTGCACATCATTAGGCCAAAAGACTGGTCCACATGATGGAAAGCTCAGATGTTACACACCTGTTCCAGCTCAGAATGTGTGATGCAAAGTGTGGTCGTGTGTGGATTGCTTTACATCACATGCAAGCCTCGTCTGGCTAAAAAGTTAAGCTAATACTGCTGGTTAGGCCAAAAGTGAAAAAAATGGACCATAAGCATCAAATGGCTATTAAAAATTTAATTCATAATCTGTGGATGCCTGAGTTGGCTGGTCTGGAAGCTAAAAATGAGAGACTTGACAGAGTTTGAAGAAAACAAAAGTTCTTGTAATATAATACATTCAAAATACATACTCTTGGTCTTCTTTTATTCAACATTATCTGACCTGAAAGGACAGCTAACATTGTGTCCAGACGAGGGTGTAGCCATATCTGACCTGAAAGGACAGCTAACAGTGTCCAGATGAGGGTGTAGCCATGACCTTTTCTTTTCCGCGTGAGTTTTTCCATGTTTATATCTTTCTATGCATATGTTCTTGTGGGGCAGAAGCATGCAATCTTGACCCCCTATCAATGATGGACTTTTGAAGAAGCTGTAACTTCATTTTGCAGCTTGGTACCTACTATACTAGCTGATGTTTGGATATACTCTCTGGCCCACTTGAAGCCTTGGCTCTGGATCATTGTCTTTCCATCCACCTAATCTCATGTTCTCCTCATACTTCAACAAGATCCCAAAGAAAATCTTCCCCTGCTTCCATGCAGAAAAAAGTCCTGATTATAAACACTTCCATACTTCGCGACTAACAAACTCACATTTTGTCCGCCAACGGCAGTTCCAGGAACCTTGGAAGGGGATGTATAGAGTCCAGTCTGCACAAGTGGGGCCAATGTTGCGTTATCAAGACTGTTGATCTGATGAGCGCCATTATTAATGGGGGATGCCACAACAATCTTGCACATTGAAGATCCTAACCTCCTGAGCCTTTGTTTCTCTTCTTAATTATCTATTTGTTGGTCACTAATCAAAGGATTAGGATCCTCCAAACTGCCAGACTTTGGGGGCATAAGCAATCCAGTATGGCGCCAATCAGAACAAAAATGGTCTCAGTTACAGAAACATCAGCTCCACTTGCAGCGCATATCAGGATACCATATTGTGTTTCCTCTCTGAGAAACTTGACCTTGCAAAGGTCATTACATCTCTACTAGACCACGAGAATTGACAGAGGCATTAGAATCCACACAATTAGTTATTAGAAGTAAACCATAATATATAATATGATCATATATGAAAAGGTTTTTTAAGCAAGTGAAGGGGCATTTAGGTAATTCAGGCCAAGTTGTCTTAAACCAAATCCTGTCCTCTCCACCAAAGGAGGGTAAGACTCTTGAGATAATTCACCACCATTTTGAAGAGGGTGTAGTGACTCATATCCACACATGAGGCACTCAAGTACGGCTATTAATGCAGGGGCATTTTCAAATTGGGCTTGAGTGGGGTGGCCTGTGGGATGTAGGGGCACACTCGGGGTGGGCGGCTCGTGTGAGGCGGGCCCCACCCATATGAGGCGGGTGGCTTGTGTAATGCGGTACTCGTGTGAGTTCGGCCGAGTTCCTAACTCATGAGATGTGGGGCCTGGTCTATGAGATAAATGGATTGATTCGCTATGCTCTAACAGTTCGAGCTTTTAGAGAAAGTGGTTAATTGTCCTGCATCAAATTGGTATCAGAGTGGGAGGTCTCGTGTTTGAGACTCCTCACCGGGGGTGATTAATGCAGGGACATTTTCATACCGGGCTCGAGTGGAGTGGCCTGTGGGATGCAGAGGCACACTAGAGGTGGGCAGCCCGTGTGAGGCAGGCCCCACGAGGGGGGGGGGGGGGGGGGGGGTTCGGCCAAGTTCCTAACCCATGAGATGTAGTTTAGTGATTTGGATGGGTTGGATTGCACAAGTACACAACTATTGTAGGAGTCTAACACTGTCAAAAGAAACCTACTTTTTCCAACTGCTTCCCTGTTGTCCCACGATTTGCAAACCATCCTCTCTTCACATGTATTGCATGTGCCAATTTTACTATTGTATATAGTGCCTGTTATAATCAGGCCGGATGGCCATAATGCCTACTAGAGATAATTTTAAATGGCAGTCCTAAGAAAATGCTGTCATCATAACGGCCAGTACAATGTCTTGTTATTATGATTGTAATGGCCACTATAATGCAACATGTTCATTTTAAACATTTTAAGGCCTCATAACAGCTCCAATAGATGTTATAAAGCACTTGTAACAGTTGATTAAGAACACTAAACATGGCAAAGTTGTTCATACAACAACTGTGAAATAGTCTACAATAGTAAGGCAGGGGGATGCAGATTGGGTAATACCCCTGAACGTCCCTAGCTAGGAGGATACAAGGGCTCTGGGGGGCCACCGTGATATATGGGTTTTATCAACACCGTCCATCTATTTTGACATATCATTTTAGGGTACAAGCCCCAAAATGAGGTAGATCCAAGGCTCAAATGGACCACACCACAGGAAGCAGCAATTATAATGACACCCACCGTTGAAACCTTCCTAGGGCCCACTGTGATGGTTAATTGCCATCCAACCTGTTCATGAGGTCACATAGACCTGGATGAAGGGAAAACACAAATATCAGCTTGATCCAAAACTTCTGTGGCCACCAAAAAGTTTTCAACGGTAGGTGTTTAATCCTTTGTGTGGTCCACTTGGGCCTTGGAACTGCCTCATTTTTTGGGCTTGTACCCCACATGATATGTCAAAAGGAATGGGCGGTGTGGATAAAACCCATACATCACAATGGCCCCTTAGAGCCCCTGTCCGTTCCTAGCTAGGGATGGACGGGGAAGTACCCAATCCGCATCCCAAGGCAGGTGGCTGTTTTCTGGCGATAAAACCCATTGCAAAAACTTTATGATTAGACATGAGTTTTAAGCCATCTCAATGATGGGGTTATTTTGAATTCACATGGCTATCGACAACAGATGAATTATGGGATCCTCAACCCAAGGCTTTGCATATTGCTTACTTTTCAGGTCTTGACCAATGAGGCCCATGGTTCAGTAATCCAGAACATCGGTCACCTGGGCGTCACCATGGATGGACCATGCTCCGAAATCACCTCGATAGGACCATCCTAACCTTTCAATTATAGGCCTACCGATAGACAATAGAAAAGAGAAATACAGCAATGTTCCCCATTCAACTGAAGAAATATCCAAGATGGTGGCTGAGATCTTCCAATCTGGAAGAGTTTTGAGGCATGGTTCATCCAACGTGGGATGAAACAGATTAGGTCAGGATAACTGAAACATGGGCCCCACTTGTCAACCGAACACCCAAGCATACTATGGGTCAAGGACTTAAGTTTCCTCTTTAGAGAAGGCATACCAACTGTTGTGATTACCCTCAAACTATCCATGATCTAGACTGACCTGCACACGTCTGTAAGACGCTAATGTTGCCAAAGGTTCCTTCAATTTCTGCACTTGTCCAGTTTGGGGATTAAGATTTATCATTTGACAACGGTTGCATCCACCTAATGACTGCAGAGACGCAAGGAAAGAAAAGAGCATAGGTAGAGCTGTGAGAAATGGATCAGCTAGGAAATTTCAGAAGGTAAAGATATGCTATGCATGATAAGAGATAATATCTGAATTGAATTGTTTATTTATCGGTTAAATTAAATGCGAAATGCAGACAAAAACTATGCTAAGGAGACCAAATGGATCAGTTAGGAAATTTCAGAAGGCAAAGATATGATGTGCATGATAAGAGAGAATATCTGAATTGAATTGTTTATTGATCAGTTAAATTAAATGGGAAATGCAGACAGAAACTATGTTAAGGAGACCAAACGTTGGTACTTTCTTGGGGTTGAGGAGATTGTTTGTCCTTTTGATGGTGATGATAACCAGTTTTCTCACAAATACACTCACATTATGGTGTACGGGACATGTTCGTTGCATTTCATGGGAATCTGAATTATTGCACTTTGTGAGGTTCAAAAGAGTGGATTATAATACAATAATGGTCTACAGGCATTACCTTGTTACACTCTGGAAAATGGAAAAAATGGGAGGTGATGTTTCTTAGAAATTAGTATACTTGAATTTTGTTTCAGAAGTTAATTATATTATTTTTATGTTCATTTGTTTTTCGACTAACAGCCTTTTGCATATAAAAGATGACATTCCATTAGTTAACGGTGTTATATTTAAATACATCCAGTACGAGTATTGGCTGTTATGCCAAGTATATAATGGACATTATTTTTTAACAATCAGCCATTATATTTACCTAATGGCTGTCATTTACAGAGGTGTTATTCATTACTTCTTTTTTGAGAGATAAGGTGTTATTTATTACAAATTTGACATAGAGTGATCGTTCCCATTATAATGGCTGATACAACATTTCTTCAACCATGTTCAAGGGTTCTAAGGTGTGTAAAAATGGTTACGTAATGGCCTTTACGTAATGGTATCTGTGTACCCGTTATGAGATACAGCGGTGTAATGGTCCCCCTTTTAAAACGACACTGTAATGGATCGTTACGATAAAGACGGGGACCTCGCTGGTCATAAAAGCAGGTATTCTGAAGCACGCACAAAGCGAACAAAGTCAATCACATGCAAATGACTCATACGTCAACTGAACACACTCTACGAGCAATCTGAGAGTAGTGATTCTTTCGACTTTCTTAGAATTGCAGACTTTGTGCTCGCTTCAACGCTGCTCAATCCCCATCTCAACAACCAGTGCTCGTAGTTCAGTTGCCTAAATCTCTTCCTTATTGGCTGCTACCTTGCCCTAAGTCCAAAAACCAAACCCCTTAGCTCCCCGGGACAGGCATCGATGGTCAATTTTTGGTTGCTGCAAAACCTCCGCAAAGTCGTAAGACCATGTATGGGGGCTAATGCTTGCCAAGTGCCAGAAGGTTAAGGAAGTTGGTGACTTGATGACAGGGGAGCTTACTCGAAGTAGCTACGGCTAGCATGCATTGGTATTGCCAGTGTTCGAAATATCGATACTATTGGCCGATATTATCGGTAACGCACCACTGCGAGACGAAACTCCTCCGATAACCCCTGGAAGATACCAAAAATCCAAAACTTTAGATATCGTACGATATTATCGTCGATATCGTGCGATATATCGTCGATATCGTGCGATACAACCCACCCCGATCTAACAGTTCGAGCTTCTTCTTCTTTTTTTATTTTTATTTTTATTTTTTTTATTTTTATTTTTATTTTTTTAAAGAGAGGAAAAACTGGAGGGAGGATTTCAGTACCGTGATTGGAGGTCGAATTTGGTGGGTTTCGATTTCCCTATTTCTTTTTGTCTTTGAATCCAATGGAGATGCATCGCATCGCAACGCAACGGAGATTTCGGCAAAGGGATTTCTCCAACTGAGATTTCAACAAGAAATCGGGCCTATTGAGGTGAAGATTTGAGATTTTTCGGGTTCCGGAGCTTCCGGAACCCTCTTCCCTCTTTCAAAACGCGGCTTTGCTGAATCCCTTAGATATCCAATTGCGTACTGAGTTACTCGTACGCTTTATCGTACCGATAAAACTCCATGGGCCCACCGTGAATGTATGTGGTTTATCCACACCGTCCAACTGTTTTTCCAGCTCATTTAAGGGGTTGATCCCAAAATTGAAGCATATCCAAAGCTCAAGTGGACCATACCATATGAAACAATGGGAATAATGATTACAACTGTTGAAACCTTGCCAGGCCCACAATGATGTTTATTTGTCATCCAACCTGTTCATAAGATCACAAAAACAGGGATGAAGGGAAAACATAAATATAAGCTTGATCCAAAACTTCCGTGGCCATTAAGAATTTTTCAATGGTATATGTTCAATTTAGGTTGTTTCCTGTGGTGTGGTCCATTGGAGCTTTAAATATGCTTTAATTTTGGGTTCAAGTCCTAAAATTACCTATTAAAATGGATTGAAGGAGTGGATAAAATATATAAATCACGGTGGACACCACAGTGTTTACTAAGTACACAAACTAAAATGCACCCCTAAATGCACCTGTAACTCATGGGTGGATTGATGCTACGTGAGTAACAACTGAGTTGGTGTTACGCTTGTTGTAGGGCCCACGTTGATGATATGTTGTAGACCCAATACATCCATTCATTTTTATAGCCCATTTTATGATGTAATCCCAAAAATCAAACATATTCGAATTATTAGGTGGACCACACCACATTAAATAATGATTAATGAAAACTTACCATTAAATGATATGGATCCGTTTATTTTTCTAGTGCGGTCGACCCAAGATTTGGATCTACTTAATTTTTGGATTAATATGCTTAAACTATATGAAAAAATAAATGGATGGCCTAGATAAAATATATACAGCAAGTTGGACTCCACAGATCCTGTGACAAGTCTGGCTGCTGTACCACATGGGTTGTGTGGTGCAAAGACGAGCGCTGACGCTCCAAGTCGTACCAATGGTTCGAAGGAGATCAAAGTTACATGGGCCACACAATGATGTATTTATTATATCCACCCCGTTCATCAATTTGGCGAGATCATTTTAGATCATGAGCCCAAAAATAAGTCATATCCAAAGCTCAAGTGGACCACACCACAGATAGTTGTGGGACAATGATTCTCTCCATTAAAACATTTGTAAGGCCCACCATAACATTTATTTTCCATCCAATCTGTTCATAAGGTCACACATACCTGGATGAAGAGAAAAAAAAAAAACAAATATCATATTGATCCAAAGCTTATGTGACCCCAAAATGGTTTCAATGGTAGACGTTCAATCCTCCATTACATTTTGCAGTGTGGTCCACTTAATAATTGGATTTGCCTTATTTTTCGGCTCAAGCATTACGACTAGCTCGCCAAATTGAGGGGCAGTTTGGATATAAAACATACCTCATGAGGACCCACATAACTTGTTGACGTCAACACACAACCATATTGGTGATGTGTGGTACACCAGCTAATCCACTTCCGCGGATTTCCTAGGAAAGTCTTTGATAGGAAGTTCCTGCGCTAGAATGAGGCCCACCATAATGTTTGTGAGAAATCTACTCCGTCCATCCATTTTGTGAGCTCATTTTAGGACTTGGGACCAAAAGTGAGCAGGTTCCAAGACTCGAGCGGGGCACTCCGCACTAAAGGAAAAGGGGGTAGGGAAATTCCTACCGTTAAAACCTCCTTGGGTCAACAGTGATGCTTAAATACCATCCATAACGTTCATTACGTCATTCCTACTGAGATGAACTGAGAAGACAAATATTATCCGATTCAAAACTTTTGTGACCCCACGAATATTTCAATTGTGTACGTTCAATCCTCAACCAATCTCTATCATTGATATGTATATTTCTCAATTTTTATTTTTTTTGCTTTTCAATGAATTGGTTGTGTTTTCATACATGTCTTTGATACATTTATAAATGTCAAGCATTCAATTTAAATATAGTTGTATTAGTTCAGTTAAACATCGCACAACTTAGGACCATTTACAAAGGAAATTTATTATGTGCACTTTTTTTTTTTTTTTTTTTTGAGATGTTATGATTTAAAAATGTGTATTAAGGTCCTTTTTAACAATCCATGAAGTTTCATTGAAAAATTCAACAAATTTCCCAATGTTTCCCCATGTTTCCCAAAAAGTGCGATAAATTATGCGATACAAACGATATATCCCATGCGATAACGGATACATATCTGTATCCCAAGGGTGCGATACATAGCGCGATACTGATATTTCGAACACAGGGTACTACATCGCCACGACTTATGCTTCTCATATCAATGCTTCCTAAGCTGGTAATACGGGCTACGCTACTACAGAGCTACTACTACTACGGGAGCTTATTGGTTGAGCAACAAGAGCATTGTCCAACCAAACGTGGAAATTTGGTGCACCCTCAACAGAACAAGCTAGTCGGCCTCCAACGGTAACTTGTAATGGTAAAGAAAGGGTTTTTTTTTTTTTTTTTTTTTTTTTTTTTTTTTTTTTTTTCCATTTTTAGCCAGCGTTGTGAAGGGATTTTTTCTTTTTTCACTTTTCTTCGATTGTTTTTCATGTTTTTGGTTTGTAGGGGTGATTCTAAGTCAATTTCATCCACTCTTGTGCATTCTTTGGATATTAAAACACGAAATAAAAGCATTTTAGACAAATCGAAGTCCAGGGGACACATTTGGGGAAAATTTGCAAAAGGGGTAAAAATCAATTTTCTTTTGTTCTTTCTAGCCGGAAATAATTAAATTTCAAGAATACAATACCAAATCAACCATATCTTGGAAGATTTATGGGCGATTTAGCATGGTTTTCATAAAATTTCAATTTTTTGTTCTAATTTTGTCATTTTTACGTAAAATTCAGCAAAATTTGATTTCTTTTCTTTTCTTTTGAGTGTGGATGGTTGGAATACATGTAGAATCATTAGATCTACACATGCATGCTTTAGATCACATTTTGGCATCTCAATTTCTATTTTTTCGTATTTTTCTATTTTCAGGTAATTTCTAAAATGAGTAGTGTCAGTTCAAAAATTTCAGCAAAATTGGATTTTTTTCTTTTCTTTTGAATCTGGATGGTTGGAATACGTGTAGAATCATTAGATCTACACGCATGCTTTAGATCAGATTTTGGCATCTCATTTTCAATATATATATTTTTTTTTTTATTTTAAGGTAATTTCTGGAATGAATAGTGCTAGTTCATAAAATTCAGCAAAATTTGATTTTATTTTTCTTTTCTTTTAAGTGTATGGATGGTTGGAATACGTGTAGAATCATTATATCTACACATGCATGCTTTAGATCATATTTTTGCATCTGATTTTCTATTTTTTCTGTAATTTTTATATTGTTGGATAATTTCTAAAATGAATAGTGTCGGTTCATAAAATTTAGCAAAATTGGATTTCTTTTCTTTTCTTTTCTTTTCTTCTGAATCTGCATGGTTGGAATACATGTAGAATTATTAGATCTACACACGCATTCTTTAGATCAGATTTTGGAATCTCATTTTCAATATTCTATAATATTATATATTATATATATATATATATATATATATATTATATATATATATATTATATATATATTATTTTTGGGTAATTTCTGGAATGAATAGTGTTAGGTCATAAAATTCAGCAACAATTGATTTTCTTTTTCTTTTCTTTTGAGTGTGGATGGTTGGAATACGTGTACAATCATTAGATCTACACACGCATGCTTTAGATCAGAATTTGGCATCTCATTTTCTATTTTTTTGCAATTTTTCTATTTTCGGGTAATTTCTAAAATGAATAGTGTTAGTTAATAAAATTCAGCAAATTTGGATTTTTTTTTTTTTTCTTTTCTTTTGAGTGTGAATGGTTGGAATACATGTAGAATTATTAGATCTGCACATGCATGCTTTCGATTAGATTATTATTATTATTATTATTTTTGTTTCTAGAATGAATAGTGTCAGTTCATAGAATTCAACAATACACACACACACACACACACACACACACACACACACACACACACACACACACATTCTTCTAAGTGTGGATGGTTGGAATACTTCAAATTCAATTTTAAATTTCTAATTTGTATAATTGTATTTGTTTATATGTTTATATTTTGGTAGGTGAGGAGCTTGACTCTTTTAGAGTAATTTGAGGTTGTAGTGACTTGTGAGTTGTGGACTTGTACAGACTTATGTTGAGAGCAAAAGAGAATGGTGGCTCAACTAGGAAGTGATATTGGATGATAGTATTGTGAGAGAATGGGTGCAGGTAGGCACTATATGAAATGCAACTATTGTGGAAAAATAATAACTGGAGGCATCACACGAGTCAAACAACATTTGACCCATCAAAGGAGCAAATCGCAGGGTGCACAAGTGTGCCCAGAGAGGTAATGCAATTGATGCGACAAAATTTGGAAGAGATGACGAGGAAAAACTAGCATGCAAAAGAAAAAGCAAGATGCTCTTGAAGTGGCTCGACAAAGAGGTGTTTGGTCCTGATTATATGGGAGTTGATGATGACAAGAATATTGAGTCCGATGAAGATTCAGATCAAGAGGTGACGATCGCAAAGAGTGACTGTGTGCACCACTCGTGAAGATGAAGAGCATTGGTGCATGTTTGTCGGGAGGAGGTTCATAGGTGACCAGGGCACTCGAGGGATCCTCATGTAATCCAATTCTATTTAGGAAGAAGATAACAAAGCAAATGATGTGTTAAACCAAATGTTGGCTAAAATTGTAGTTGAGAAGCTTGACATGCCAACAACTAAGTTATTCATACAAGACAACATAGCTCCAAATGTTGCCTACTTTCCATACTGGCAATGGATGATGTGATGCAGGACAATTAACCACTTGCTCTAAAAGCTCGAACTGTTAGAGTATGGAGAATTAATCCCTTTATCTCATAGCCCAGGCCCCACATCTCATGGGTTTTTTAGGACCTCGGCCGAACCCCCTTCGTGGGCCCCAAATCATGGGCCGCCCCCCCCGAGGTGTCCCCGCATCTCACGGGCTACCCCACTTGGGCCTGGTGTGAAATACGCATTAATCACCCCCGGTGAGGAGTCTCGAACACAATACCTCCTCCGTAGGCCGCACCCACCTCAAGTGTGCCCCTGCATCCCACAAGCGACCCCACTCGAGCCCGGTGTGAAAATGCTCCTGCATAATCACCCCCAGTGAGGAGTCTCGAACACGAGACCTCCTGCTCTGATACCAATTTGAAGCAGGACAATTAACCACTGCTCAAAGCTCGAACTGTTAGAGTATGGAGAATTAATCCCTTTATCTCATAGCCTAGGCCCCAATCTCATGGGTTTTTTAGGACCTCGGCCGAACCCCCTCGTGGGCCCCAAATCACATGGGCCGCCCACCCCGAGTGTGTCCCCGCATCTCACGGGCTACCCCACTTGGGCCTGGTGTGAAATGCGCATAACACCCCCAGTGAGGAGTCTCGAACACAATACCTCCTCCGTAGGCCGCACCCACCCGAGTGCCCCTGCATCCCACAAGCGACCCCACTCGAGCCCGGTGTGTGAAAATGCTCCTGCATTATGATGGATGCAACGACAACGGCAAACAAAGAAGTGAAGGCACCCACAACACGCGAGATTAGGGGAAAATGGACAAATGCAAAGTACTAAGATGTGAGGGTGGTCGTCGCCACCTTTAAACCTGTATGACAGACTAGAGGATGATGCACCATTACATGAGATGGTTTGACTGACTCAACTAAATGTAGCATAATCAACTTTATGGTGTGCTACTACTTGGAAATGATGTTCTATAAATCAACTAATGCATTGGAGGCAATGAAATAAGCAGGCCCTTATGAATAGGATGGTGAATGAGCTTGGGAGAAAAATGTGGTGCAGATTGTAATCAACAATGAAATAATACATAAAGCAGTAGGTAAAATGTTGATGGATAAGATAAATTTTTTTATTTTGGTTACCATGTGCCGCACACTGCATCGCCTTATATTATAAGATATTAGAAAGAAGAAGATTGTTACAAACTTAGTTGAAAGGGCAGGGGGAAGTGATAACATTCATTTACAAACATAATCAACTAGTTGCTATAATGAGGAAGTTCATGCAAGGGAGAGAGCTACTTAAGCCTGCAACAACTCGAGCATTGGGGAGAGTTGAGTGAGATGCTTGTTTTTGTGAGTTGCTCAATACAAAATATAGGAAGAAGACATTGGGGACTGTGGTTGAGATTGTATAGATCATCAGGCACAACAAATATTGGAAGAAGGTTGTGAACATCCTCAAGGTGATGGACCCACTAATGAGAGTCTTTCGTTTTGTAGAATCTGACGAGATACCTACCATGGGCTTTCTCTATGATGCTATAGATAAAGCGAAACTTACTAATCATGATTGTAAACATTTATTGATTATTTAAAGATAATTGACAAACATTGTGGACGAATCAACTTCACCATGACCTTTATGCAACATGTAAAGTTTCATTTTAGTAATGTCTAATGCATGTACCTAATGCATGTACATTATGCACTTGTTTTTATTAGTACACTAAGTTAATTTTATGGTATAATCATTAAAGTTTTTGTTGTCAGTATTGTAATGTAGTATACTAAAATTTGCGATATCAAATGTTGCTTCATTTGTAGAGGATGAAGAGGTCCATGTCGGCCTCAAGAACATGATAAAGAGATTAGAGCCCGACATAAAATTGTAAACAATGGCGTTGAATGGAGTACAAGTTTATATATATATATATATATATATATATATATTTCTATATAGTTGATTAGTGAAAGCATTTTGGAGAAAGTGCAAAGACTCTGAAGACTAGCAGTGTAAGTGTTGAGCCAGACAACTTCTTCCTCTACCTGTAAGAGCAACTGGAGTTGTTTTGCACTCGTCCTTTTGAAAAATAAGAATAAGTTGAAGGCCAGGAAATTGGATTGACTCGTTTACATGTAGTACAACATGAAACTAAGATTATGGAATTCAAAGTGTATGGTAGACCTGGTTGAAGAAGGCGAATTTTGTCTAATAAACTTGGACAACATATACGATGAAGAGGACCTGCTTCTACCATAGTTGGAATAAAGGGCGAAATAGGTAGAAGAGGACAGTGGAGAATGTTGAGGTGCACGACCCGGTGTTGCTCGTGGGGCAACAAGAGAGTCGTGCAACTATCTTGAAGTCGAGTAAGGTTACAAAAGATTTGGCTCAAGAAAAGATTAGCAACAATGAAACTAATATAGATGATGACAACAATGATGAAGATGCCCCCGCTGGTCGTACTTCTAGTGCTGTTGAGCACAAGTGGGTACAACCATCTATAGAATTAGAGGCCGATGTGCAATTGAGTGATTAGGAGTCAGATTTATGAGTGTATTAAACATGGTATGACCAGTCATGGGAGGAGTGTCATAGGGAAGCAGGGCACAAATGGCATTGGAGATGGAGCACCAAGACATTATAAGGCTTACAAGTCATAAATCTTGTATAGCATGCGCAGCTCGAGGAACTTTCTTATTGGACTAGTCCTGGTTGATATGATCCAAATGGAGTGGGTCAATACAGGGGTTATAGATACTTGGATCCGGATCTGAGTTATTCATCATCCTAGTCTCACTCTCAGTAATATTAGATTGGCTGATGGTTCCCATTCCAAAGCCCTAGGAAAGGGAACTTTCTGTCTTTTTGATTCCTGTTTGTTTCTTCCATAGTTCATGTTCCATCTTTTCCATCTAGTCTTCTATTCGTAAGCTCTTTAAGAAAAGAACTGAATTGCTATATCATTTTTTTATCCATCCTATCGTGTTATCCAAGATTTGGAAACGAAGAATACGATTGGTGGTGGTCTTGAAGATTGAGGGCTTTATCTTCTTAACCATGACCGACCTAGTTCTACTCATGTTTTAGCTTCTGACATAGAGAATAAAAATCATGTGACCCTCTACCACACTCGTCTAGGTCACTTATCTTTTCAATCATTATATCAATTGTTTCCTGGAAAGTTCAATAAATGTAATAACTTAAAATGTTAAACTTGTCAGTTATCCAAGCATTGTCAGACTACTTTTCCCTTCAGTAATACAAAGATATTGAATCCTTTTCAACTCATCCATTCAGATGTATGGGTATTTGGCTTCAAATATATGTATTATTTTTCATTTATTAATGATTTTTTTTTTATATACATGGGTTTACCTCCTAAAGTGTTGCATGAAGTCCCATTAATTATAAAGATGTTTCATTAAATGGTTTCTACACAATACAATACTAAGATAAAAAGATGTCAATTTGACAATGCCAGAGAATATTTGCATCATGATTTACAAAAATATTTCATTGACCATGGTGTAGAACATGTGGCCTTATATGCCATAATAAACGGAGTGGTTGAGCGTAAAAATTGACACTTATTGGAGGTTACCCAATTGTTACTAATAAGCATGTTAGTACCAAAGATATATTGAGATGAAGCCATTCTTCTTGCAACCTATATCATTAATCGACTTCGACCCGATGTTTTCAAAGGAACCCCCCCCCCCAAGTGTTTGAGTGCACCTGCTTAGTCCACATTGTTGGACCATCTTGCACAAAGTTAGGATGACAATCAATAAAATGCATGTTCTCTGGGTACTCAAACTCTCTAAAAGGATATAAATGTTAGTCCTATAAATCAAAATAGATATGTTTTCAAGGATGACACATTCTTTGAAATCATACCTTATTTCAATTCACAGGACAATATTCATACTCTTGCTCCTCTTCCCCTTCTTGTCTTGGATGATTCCCACATGGAAGAGGTTCCAAGCCCCCAAACCAATAAAAGAACTATGGGTCTACTCTTGGAGGAAGAGAACTCTTCCCAAACACCACCACTCTCCAATGTTGGAGCTAGAACAAGAGGATCATCAAATTGCCCTTCAAAAAGGAACTCGGTCTTGCACACATCATCCCATTGATAACTATATCTCATTTAAGTGTCTTTCTCCTTCTTATCAGCCATACCTTTCATCCACATCATTTGTTTCTATCCCAAACACAATTTGTATACGCTCTGAATCATGTTAAATGGAAAGCAACAACGATAGAAGAGATGTTTACTCTTGAAAAACAAAATACGTGGGACTTGGTCACTCTTCCACCAAGAAAACATGTATTTGGGTGCAAACGTTCACCCTTAAATACAAGGCTGATGGATCGATAGACAGATGTAAAGCGCAACTAGTTGCTAAGGGCTTCAATTAAAAGTATGGCGAAGATTACAATAAAACTTTTGCCCCGGTGGCAAAATTAAACTATGTTTGCATCCTCTTATGTATCATTGAGAACCATAATTGTCCCTTGCATCAGTTGGATGTCAAAAACATGTTTTTACATAGTGATCTTCACGTAGAAATATATATGGCTCCTACTCTTGGTTTTCGGCCTAAGTGGGAGACTGGCAAAATCTCGTCTTCAAAAAGCTTTGTAATGCCTCAAGTAGTAACTTTGGGCCTGGTTTAAAAAGCTTGGCAATACGATTTCCAACATAAGATTTAATAGAAGTGACTTTGACCATCTTGTATTCATAAAACATACGACAATTCTTGTTGTATATGTTGATGACATCAATTTAACTAGCACAAGCATCACATTCACTGAGATAGACTATTAAGAAATTCTTGGCCTTGTCATTTGAAATGAAAGATTGAGGGCTAATGAAGTACTTCCATGGAATTGAAGTGGCTCGCTTAAAACAAGGAATCTATTTATCCTAACGTCAGTACGTGCTAGATTTTCTCTTTGAAGTGGTTTACTTGGTGCTTGTTCTATTGACTACCTATTAAAATAAATCGTAAATAACATGAGAGACACTCAGATGAAATTGATACTCCCAGCATGTATCATCGACTAGTGTGTTGACTAATTTATCTCAGATTTACTCATCCCAACATCTCTTATGCAGTGGGAATTGTAAGCCAGTTTATACAACAACCTTGCCAACATCATCTCGAAGCAGTCTATTGAATTCCTCGGTATCTAAAAGCTCCACCTGGTCATGGTTTCTCTATTTAAATCATGACCATTTGAGCATAAGTGGCTTTTGCGATGTTGATTGGGTTGGCTCCTCCAGTTGGCACTCTACTACAAGGCATGTTTATAGGAGGAAATCTAGTTTTAAAAAAGCAAGAAGCAATCTTTTGTTGCTCTCTCGTCCATTGAAGTCAAATATCAGGCAATGGCTCTTGCAGCATGTAAATTGCTATGGGTGAAAACCATTCTTCAAGATATGGGGTTCATAAGAAATTCAATTCCACTACATTGTAATAATCAAGCAGCCATACATATTGCATCAAATCCGGTCTTCCACGAACGTCCAAAGCACAATGGGGTTGACTATAATTTCATTAGGAAAAAATTAGCTGGCAAGCTTCTACATACACCCTTTGTTTGTTTAGAAGAACAATTAGTAGATGTCTTCACCAAAGCCACAACAACAGTTTGCCTCAAGACAATCAGTATCAAGCTCGGCACAAGTGATATCCATGCACCGACTTGAGGGGGAGTTAGACTTGTGGAGTACCTTATGATATTAAGATTAGCATTAGACCTAAATTAGGATTAGTCTTTCTAATGCATCTTTTATCTTCTTAGTATTCTATTTTAAATACAATTCTTATCCTATAATGTCTCTAAACTTTTCTATTAATACATCATTAAGAGGGAAATACACAACTTTCCCTACTCTTCTTCAGTGCCTCTGGAAGCATGGGAGACATGATCACTCTATGTCAGTGCCACATGTGGAACATATCACTAGATATGAACCATTTATTTAATAGGTCTAATAGTGGGTGGACCATATAAAAAATGACAATTAGGACGATCCTAACCCTGTAACTGGGGGCATGGAAATGGATACTCGAGAAAAAAATCAGCAAGAGTTAATATTCGGGGAGAAAAAAAAAAATCATTTAGATGGTTACGGTAATCCAGTTGAGTAATTTTTTGTTAGAAGCAAATCAGTGGAAGAGCCTATGGGATGAATTGGTTAAAGTAGTGGTACTGAGGTAGATGGTTCGGTGCAACCAAGGACCACCATGTGTACAGTACAAAATATGTGAAGCACAAAAATTCCATGTTTTCAGAGGCAATGAATCTCTTACCATTACAAGAATTCTTTTACCTTCCAACTATGCTATTTTATGATGCCCATAAATGGATATGGACATGGATATGGGAAGTGGAGATATGGCATAAGACACATATCCGAGTATGACATCTGATACTTCAATGACATAATAAAGTTCCTACCCAATAAATGACGAATCGAATAGGAGATAATCAACCCATATCTTAAGGGTATCCATGCACTATTTGGTGCCAGTACTATTGAACATGGTACAATAGCTACGTTAAGCAGATACATGACAAAAAGTTATATTGTAGATGGTTTAAAATATAAACTAACAGCATTTAGATATTTTGTTGTGGACATCACTTTCTTTTGAAATTCTGTGGGGCACTGGACTGAGAGAAAATAGTTTTCAATTCCAGGATCCTGCTAATGCTGGTTGAGTGCATCAAATTCCTTCATGCAGGTTGGGCATCCTTTCCAAAGTCTTTATAGGAGGGAATTGGCTTATCTCCAAGAATGCTGGAGCAAAGTTATTCAGGGAGGTGATGGTGTTTTAGACAAGTTGGTTTCTTGGTAGGCTCTGTCTATGGGTTGGCAGAAATTGAATGCTGACAGTAGTTTGTTGGGGAACCTCGGTCTTTTGAATCAGTTGCAATCAAAACCACCTAGGGGAGATCACATTAACATATTTAGGCACAACAGCTTCTGCTGATGCACATTCAGCAAAATTGACGGCAATTGGAGTGTCCCTTTTCCCTGAAAAAAAATTTCACTGGACCTATCATTATTGGAGGAGATTTTAGAAATGCTATCGTGTGGGCATCCCATAGTAGTTTGTCCCCTTGGGAGCAGGTTTTTGTTGTCAATGAGATTAAAGAAAGATGTTTTACTTTGAGAGCATTGTTTGAGTCTTGTTTTGAGAGAAGCTCATTGCAATGCATGCTTTAGCTAGGTGTATCTCGGAATGGCCTATCAATTGGGTGTTTTGTATTCACTACCTTGATGAATTTCTTTATCTTTTGCGTTTTTTAATAAAATGTTTTGCTATCAATAAGAAAAATTATAACCAGTGTTCAAAATATCGGTATCGCGTTACGTATCGCACCTCTTGGATACAGATATATATCGGTTATCGCATGGGATATATCGATCGTATCGTGTAATGTATCCTTGTTGTTGGAAACATGGGCAAACATTGGATATTGATCAAATTTTTCAATGAAATTTCGATGATTCTTAAAAAAGACATCAATACACACTTACAAATCAAAACATTACAAAAAACAAGTGCACATAATAGGTTTTCTTTGTATGGAGTCTTAATCTATGCGCTGTCTAACTGAATTGATGCAAGTATATTCAAAGTTTATTCATATAATTTATAAATGTAAGAAGACGTGTGGAAATACAAGCAATGCATTCAAAAGCAAAAGAAGAATCACTACATCAGGCTACATACATGTTTGATTTTATGTTTGGACACAAAGATTGCAACCGATTTGCAAGAAATTGGGAAAATTTTATTTTATTTTTTCAATTTTCTACAACTCGTTCCTCCAAATCTCGAAATTGAAGCTCCCAATCCATGATTTTCATGTAACAATTTGACACTGATTTAACAGGATTTACAGAAAAAATGATCAAAAATAAAAAATGATCATTGGATCGAACATGTGGGATCTATCTCACTACTTGTGCGTTTCGTATCGCACAGGTGGGATACAAGATATATCGTGGGATATATCGGCCGATATCGTCGATATTTAAAACACTGTATATAACTAACAGATGTTCCGAAAACTTACAGTAAAACACGCCTTCCCTATAGTAAGATTCCTCCAGTTATCCTCTGCATATGGCTCGGCTCCTGAAATGACGAGATTGGGGCGAAACCTCATTGAATCAATATGAATGGGCAGTTGATGACCGGGACTTCTATTTTGTGGGTCTGCAAAACAAGAAAGCATGGCTTTCATGAATTTTCACTAAGAAACTACCAAGTTAATATTTAGATTGTAGACAGCAAGTTTGTTAGGTCCTATAACTCAGTACAAATGTTCACTTATCAATATCAAAACCTACAATAACCAGATACGGCATGAATGTGGCAATGATGTGGTAAGAGCATGCTTTAACACTTAATTTTGATGGTTAGACACATTAGATATGTGTATATGACTTATTTATCTTGAAAATAAATGCAAAGGCAATCTCCAAGAAAAGCATCTTGACTCCATCATCAAAGTGCAGCATGCATGAGGGATCCGAGCCATTCATCAAGTTTCTCCACCATGTACATGTAGTAATCCAGAAATCAGGCCAGTCAGATCACTACAGTGGGCAATGTGCACAACATAAATGGATGGGTAGTAAAGAATGTCCTTTGGTCTACATTCGATATATACGTTGTAGTGGCGTGTAATGAATGAACCAGTTTAGGTGGACAAGGCAAATATATGCAGGACCTGTCTGATGAATGGCCCTGATCTCGCACATCTGCCACATTGGTATGTATTGAAAGCTCAGCTGGGTATCATCTGTCTAAACATTATCATAATTAAAAGAAATAAAAATTCTTTACGGAATCAAGCATTCATATTCTTCCAATTACATTATGCTTCAAATACAAAAACAAAAGATAAACCAAGTCATAGTAATAATCTTTTGAACATAAGCATTATCATCATCATCATCCTCTAAGCCCCATCCCAATTACTTGGGGTTGGCTACATGAATCCTATTTCACCATTCCACTCTATCAAGGACCATATCCTCAATTAAACCATAGGTCAAGTTTTTTCTTACTACCTCCTCTCATGTCCTTTTAGGCCTTCCCCTTGTCCTTCTACCTTCAATATGAAGAACAAAAGTATGCAACAATTCGTGCAACAGAGACCAAGAAATGAGCCGGTTAGAAGAGTTGGTGCAGGTTGAAGGCTCTAAAAGTGCAAGAGGAGGGCCCGAAAGGACATGGGTGGAGGTAGTAAGAAAAGACTTAGGGCCCGTTTGGATACCACCAATAAGTAACTTTTTAACTTTATGTAAAGTTAGTTACTTTTTAAACTTAAGCTTGTTTGGTAAGCACCATTGTAAAAGTAACTTATATGATAAAAGTTACTTATCCCCAAGTTTTTTATTTTCTTGCTTTTTGTTAACGGTTGGGTATGGGCCCATGGCCCTCTTGGTTTTGGTTATGAGCCTATGATCCAGAAGTTTCTTGGTGTTTTTAGTCTTAGGATATGCTAGACATAAAGTTTATTGTACAGGGGTATTTTTGTTATATTTGTTTTTCTTATTTTTTTATTACTTTAATAAAAGAGAAAAGGGGCGGGGATGTGAAACCCTAACACATTCCTTTCTTCCTTCTTCTCTTCTTCTTCTCCTCTCTCTCTCTCTCTCTCTCTCTCTCTCTCTCTCTCTCTCTCTCTCTCTCTCTCTCTCTCTCTCTCTCTCATTCTCATTCTTTCTTCTCCTTTTCAATCTCTATACCAATGTATATGGTATTAGAGCCCCATTAGGAGTGGTTCAAGCCTCACAATCTTCTCCAAGCCAACCCCAAGTTGCTAGATTTAACTTTAGGGATCTTTCCGAAACGTAGGGGACTGATCAGGCTTTAAGGGAAAGCAAGTTGTTGTTTTATTTTATTATTATTATTTTTGTGTGTGCAAAAAACATGTTGGTTTCTGCGTTTTTCTTCAAATAGAAAGAAAACGCCCTAAAAAAAGGGAGCATAGACGCCTTGACAGATAATGAAGGCATGCTGATTTTTCATTTTATATATGCAGTTTTTGGTTCTTTAATGTTGGTTTCATTGTATAGATGTTGTATATTCTTATCCGGAAAGTCGTATGTGATGTGGGAACCATTTTGACATGAATTGGAGTTATTCTGGGCTAGAAATTTCCGTGTTATGTGATTTTGGACATATAGTTGTGTGTGGATCTAGCGTTTAAAATTAGGGTTCTTCATTGGTGTTGAAGTAAAGTTTATTGTGGAATGTATATGGAGCCCAAAAGTATAGTTGGTGGTTCCTCGTGTCTTGGGGAAATGCAGGGTCCCTCTTTTAATGCCTCAATAACCTCCGTCAAGTTGAATGAGAAGAATTATCTTCTATGGGCCAAGCTTGTCGAGGTTTTTCTCTTATTAGCCCGCGAAAGGGATCAATATCTCACGGATCCTAAACAGGAGAAATCTGACCTTAAATACAGACAATGAATGTGTGAGGATGCCCAGATTCGATCTTGGTTATGGAATAGAATGGATGTGTGAGGATGTCCGAAGTGAGCTCTAATTTGGTGTTTTTAAACATGACAAAAGATGTCTAAGGTATTGTGAGGGGGATGTACTCCTCGGAACAAAATATTTCTCATGTGTATCATTATATGAGATCTTTTTGTTTCAAAAGGGGGATAAACCCCTTGGTGAATACTTCGCAAAATTGACTGGGATGTGTGAAGAGCTTTCCATATATCATCTTATTATGTTTGACGTAACCCTCATGAAGAAGCGGCAAGAAGATATGAAAGTAGTGAAACTTCAATCTGAATTGCCAAAAGAGTACCAATCAGCAAAGGATCAGATTTTGGGAGGAGCTTCTATTCCTTCAGTGGCAACGGTTTATGCAAGGCTTCAGAGAATCTCCTTGGCAAGCGAATTTGATAATGTTAATGTTAATGCATCTGATAAAACTACATTGGCCAATTCTTCCAGTTATTTTAGTTCACATGGAGGGCGTGGTGGATGTATTGGGTGTGGTGCTCTTTGTGGTGGAAGAGGTTGTAGATTCTCAAGGGGAGGTAGAGATGGTTGTGGTGTTTGAGGAGACCGTATGTGTACTCATTGTGGCTTGATAAATTATACTATGGACTTTTGTTGGGATCTTCATGGAAAACCCTCAAGGGACTAATCAAGCCCTTATGGTAAAAGATGTTTCTTCCGATGGTAGATCCACTACTCTTGCTTCGTCTAAGCCTGATGGTGAATAGATAAGTATTTCATTATCATGAGAGGAATATGTGCGTTTTCTATCTTCTAATGGATCTACATCCAGCAACAATGCTACCTCCACCTCTACAACTACTTTGGCTCAATTAGGTAAAGCATGTCTTTTGTCATCTTCTGCCTTCCCTTGGATCATCAACTCTAGGCATCCGACCATATTTCTGGTAATCCTACTTTCTTTTCTTCTTTTTAATTATGTTTCGTAAAATACATTGGTTACTTTAGCTGATGATACATTGTCTAATGTTGTTGGAGTTGGTATCACTCAACCTAATGCATTAGTCTCTTTGTCATTAGTTTTATATGCACCTAAGTTTCCATTTAGCCTTTTATTTGTAAGTAAACTAACAAGGTTATTAAATTGTTCCGTGTCCTTCTTATTGTGTGTTTTAAGACCCCAAGACAGGTAGAACGATTGGTGGAGGCCGTGGGAGGAATGGTCTGTATTACTTGGAGAGAGAACAAGTAGGTGCGATAGTGCTTCCTTCAGATTTTGCAATTCAATGGCATCGTCCTTTAGGACATCCATCACCTAGAATATACAAACTCTCATCACATCTTTTCCCAAGATGTCAAAGTTAGAGTACGAAGATTGCGAGTTGAGTAAACATCATAGAGTTCATTTTCAATGCAAAATTGACTCAAGAAGTGATGTTCCATTTAAATTAGTTCATGGTGATGTGTGGACCGGCTCGAGTCCCAAGTTTGTTAGGTTTTAAATACTTTGTTCTCTTTATTAATGATTATTCTAGGATGAAGTGGTTATATCTAATAAAGAATAGGTTGGAAGAGTTTATTATGTATTTCAAAATTTTTATAATGAAATAAAGAATCAATTTGGTGCAAAATTGTGCATGTTTAGGTCAGATAATGTCATGGAATTTGTTTCTAAGGATTTTAAAACCTATTTATAAAGTTATGGCGTTATCTACCAGACCTCTTGTGCTTATACGCCCCAACAAAATGGGGTGACTGAATGCAAGAATAGACCTCTGGTGTAAGTGACTCGAGCCTTATTACGAGGAATGAATGTTTCATAAATCTTCTGGGGCGATGCAGTTCTTACTACATGTCATTTGATAAATAGGATTCCCTCATCAATTTTAAATAGCACAACACCATTCTCTATGTAGTGTCCTGATTAACCATCTTTTCTTCTTCCTCCCAAAGTGTTTGGTTGTACTTGCTTTGCTCATATATCTGGGTCAAGTCGAGAGAAACTCTTGCCTCGTTAAGCTAAGTGCATTTTTCTGGGATATTCACGTATTCAAAAGGGTTATTGGTGATATTCTGAAACTCTTAAAAAGCATTTTCCAACTGCTGATGTAACCTTCTTTGAAGATGTTCCGTTCTATGTTAAAGATGGTCGTACTGTTGACGCCAAATCTATGGAAACTCCCTTGCCAAAGGTATTTCCTTCAAAATTTGATCAGGGTGTCCCATATCCGTTACGATATGTATCGGTAACGGCCGTGGTCGTTACGCGATACGGGGCCGTAACGATCTCCCCCCCCCCCCCCCCCCCCCCCCTAGCGTAACGACTGTTACTGGGCAGTAACGGTCGGAAAACGGTCATATTTTTTTGGTATTTTAAGGTCCGTTTTTTCACTTTTTTTGAAACTTCTTTCTTCCAAACTCTTCCTAAATCATTCTATTGCTATTTTCGACCAATCTTAGCTTGATATTTTAGATAAAAATAACTTATATTAAGGATTTTCTTGATTCGAAGCTCCGTGGGCCATTTTCCAGAAATTCCTCAAAAATAGGTATTTATACTTTTTATTGAATGTTTTACTGTTTTAAGGATAGAATATGATGTGTTAATCATAATAGAAGATATTAATGTCCATTTTACAGATTGTTGACGTCATTTTATATTTTTTTATAATTTTTTTCTATTTACACACTATTTTTGGCCTTTTAAAAAAAAAAAAAAAATTTCGAAAAATCATTTTTTATTGAATGTTTTGCTGTTTTAATGGTAGAATATGATGTGTTAATCATAGTAGAACATGTTAATGTGCATTTTACAGATTGTTGTTGTCATTTTATATTTTTTTATAATTTTTTTTCTATTTACACACTATTTTAGGCCCTTTATTTAAAAATTCGAAAAATCATTTTTTATTGAATGTTTTGTTGTTTTAATGGTAGAATATGATGTGTTAATTATAGTAGAACATGTTAATGTGCATTTTACAGATTGTTGTTGTCATTTTATATTTTTTTATAATTTTTTTCTATTTACGCACTATTTTCGGCCCTTTTTTAAAAAATTCGAAAAATCATTTTTTATTGAATGTTTTGCTGTTTTAATGGTAGAATATGATGTGTTAATCATAGTAGAACATGTTAATGTGCATTTTATAGATTGTTAAATAAATTATGAAAAATAATTGCAAACACCTACACATGTAAGATATTTTCATATTACATTCATTCTAATATATCTATCATTGATAGTAGATAGTTAGAAAATTAAATATATGAGTTTTGCAGTCAAATCCAGGTTGTCTGGTTCATAAATTCATTAGACAGTCCGATACAACTTCTCACGAAAGAGTGGACCGTTACACCACCATAAACATGTTCCAATTTATAAATGAATGCATATTTGGAATGTTTAGAATATTTCGGATTTAATCCATATTTTTTCATATTTTTTTAGCAATTTTTTTTTTTTTTTTTTTTTTTTGCACCGTTATGGCCCGTTACGCCCCCGTATCTATATCGGTATCGGAGGGCACCGTTACGCCAACCGATATCAATACGGGATACCTTGCATTTGATGTTGAAATACCTCAGAAGGATTTCAGAGAGAATTATTATAGAAAAATGAGAAAAGACCTAGCATGATAGACTATTCCTCTTTAATTCACATAGCTACTGCTCCTACTAAGGTTCTTAGTTCTTCTGAGTCTCCTGAGGTTGCAGATGATCTTTCTATTGCGATCCGGAAAGGTAAATGTTCTTGCATTACTCATCCAATTTCGATCTTTGTCACTTTTACCCATGTGTCCACAAATTATCATAAGTTTCTCATTACCTTGTCCGCTGTATCCATTCTTAAGTTAGTCTAGGATGCATTGTCCAATGAAAATTGGAAACGAGCTATGGATGAAGAGATGAAAACCATGTACTCCACTGATACTTGGAAGTTGACTGATCTTCCTTCAGGTAAGACTCCGATCAAGTGTAAATGGGTGCACATAGTTAAGTTTCTACTAGATGGGTCAATTGATTGAAGCGATGTTGGTTGCTAAGGGATATACTTAGATTTATGGGGTAGATTATGTGGATACATTTTCCTTAGTGGCAAGGCTTAATTTAGTTCGGGTTGTTATATCTCTCATAGAGAATCATGATTTGTCTCTCTTTCAGTTGGATGTGAAGAATACATTCTTGTATGGAGACCAACACGAAAAAGTTTAAATGGTGCGATCTTCGGGGCATGTTGCTTAGGAGGAGTTGTCTAAAGTATGTAGGTTCAACAAGTCAATATATGGGCTAAAGCAATCACCATGGGCTTGGTTTGAGAAGTTTAGTAGTGTAGTTGTATCATTTGGATTAAAAAGGAGTAAAGTAGATCACTCAATCTTCTAAAAGCACTCAACTTCTGGCTACATTCTTCTGGCCGTGTATGTCGATGATATTATAGTGACTAGTGATGACTTTGAGGGTATTAAAATGTTGAAGGCACACCTTCAAACTCAGTTTCAAATCAAAGATCTTGGTCTTCTTCGATATGTTTAGGGCATTGAAGTGGCAAGATCGAAAGTTGGAATAAATTTATGTAAGAGTTATGACCAATTAAAAGAGACAGGGATGTTGGGGGCCAAACTGGTTGATACTCCAATGGACCCTTATCTCAAATTAGAAGCTGAAGAAGGAGAATTGTAAGAAGACCCTGGTACATACGGGAGACTTGTTGGCAGACTCATCTATTTGGCTATCACCAGGCATGATATCCTTTTTAGTCAGTGTGGTGAGTTAGTTCACGCAAAGTCCGAGGACACCACACCTAGCAGCAGTTATGAGGATCCTCAGGTATTTGAAATGTTCTCCTGGTAAGGGTATCCTATATAGAGTTCATGGGCATCTTTTGGTAGCCGGTTTTTCAAACGCAAATTATGCATGGTTGAGACATGATAGAAGGTCGACTACAGGTTATTGCACATTCCTAGGCGGTAATGTGGTTACTTGGACAAGCAAGAAACAAGACGTGGTTGCCAGATCAAGTGCTGAAGCTAAATATAAGTCAATGGTGCATGCGACTTGTGAACTCATGTGGTTGAAATCTCTTCTTCAAGAATTGGGTTTCGAAGTTCAGGTTCCAATGTCTTTACATTGCAATAATCAAGCTGCGATGCGTATTGCCAATAACCCTGTTTATTTATTTATGAGAGAAGGAAGCATATAGAAGTTGATTGCCATTTCATTCGAGACAATATATATCAGGGGCAGATCCACACACCTTATATTTCATCAAATAATCAAATCACAGATTTATTCACTAAGGCTCTTGGAAAATTTCGGTTCGACAAACTTGTTTCCAAGCTGGACATACATGACATTTATGCTCCAGCTTGAGGGGGAGTGTCAACAGTTGGGTATGAGCTCATGGCCTTCTTGGTTTTGGTTATGGGCTTATGGTCCATAAATTTCTTAGTGTTTTTAGTCTTGGGATATGTTGGACATAAAGTTTATTGTACAAGGGTATTTTTGTCATATTTTCTTTTTTATTACTTCAATGAAAGAGAAAATGGGGTGGGGATGTAAAACCCAACCCATTCCTTTCTTCCTTCTTCCTCTTCTTCTTCTTCTTTTCTTCTTCTCTCTCTCTCTCTCTCTCTCTCTCTCTCTCTCTCTCTCTCTCTTCTTTTATCTTTCTTCTTTCTAAAATCGCTATATACCAATTTACACTTCTCAACTTCTCTCTCTCTCTCTCTCTCTCTCTCTCTCTCTCTCTCTCTCTCTCTCCATGTGATGGATGGTCAATATCAAAGGAGGCCCCACATGATGGGTGGTCCACATCAAAGGTGGGGGCCCCACATTATGAATGACCCACATCAAGGTCAGCTCACATAATGGATTGTCCACATCGAAGGTAGGCCCCTAATGATGAATGGCCCGGATCCAAAGTAGGAACTACATGATGGATGACCCGCAATGGTGGGGCTCACATGATGGATGGTCCATATCAAAGGTGGGCTCCACATGAGGGGTGGAGGATTTGGAAGGTGGTCCTGTGTGATGGACAATAACATTAAAGGTGGGCCCCACCTAATGGATGACCCACACAAGGTGTGCCCCACATAATGTACAATCCACATCAAAGGTCGGACCCTAATGATGAATGGTCCACATCTAAGATAGGCCCCGCATGATCGATGACCCACATTGAAGGTGGGGCCCACACGATGGACGGTCCACATTAAAGGTGGGCTTCACATGATGAGCGGTGGACACTGAAGGTGAGCCCCACATGATGGACAATTTATTTTGATGGTGGGCCCCAGATGATGGATGACCCGCATCAAGGTGGGCCCCACTTAATGCGCAATCCATATCAAAGGCGCTGATGATAAATGACACACATCTAAGGTGGGCCCTGCATGATGGACGATCCACATCAAAGGTGGGCTCTACATGATGGGCATGGATATTAAAGGAGAGCCCCATATGGTAGATGGCCCATATCAAGGCAGGCACCACATGAGCACAGTTCACATTGAGGGTCAGCCCCTAATAATGAATGACCCAATCCAAGGGGGCCCCGCTTGATGGACGACCCACTTTAAAGTTCGGCCTTGCACAATGGATGGTCCACATTAAAGGCGGGCCAGCATAATGAATGACCCACATCTAAGGTGGGCCCCACACGATGGATAGCCCACATCGAAGGTGGACCTCGCAAGGTGGATGGTCCACATTGAAGGTAGGCCCCACGCGTTGGATAGTTCACTTTGAAGGTAGGCCCCACACGTTGGATAGTCCACATTGAAGACAGGGCCAAGGTGGGTCCAATATAATGAACAGTCCATAGTAAAGGTTAAACCCACATGATGGACAATGGATATTAAGGGTGGACCGAACAAACTTAAGAGATAAGTACTTATGTGATGTTGGAAACCAAACATACTTTTCTACTTTTTGGCTAATAGGTATGTCGTTTACCAAACATACTTATCTACTGAATAAGTAGAAACCAAGATAAGTTACTTGAGGCATTAGTAACTTATGTAAAGTAACTTACTGTCCAAATGTCCCCATAATGACCTATACTCTAACTAAAGCTATGGCCCTTGATAGAGTGGAATGGTAGAACATAAATCATGTACCCGACCCCATTTAGTTGGGATAAGGGTTAGATGATGATGATGAAGTATGCTAAAATTTGTTTCTTTTTGTGGATTAGCTGATACATGGCAAAGGGAAAATGAGCTACAAATGTGGAAGAGGTTTCAATACAAGGGAAAGTCAAGTGAAGTCTAGATAAAGGTATAGACCTTAAAGAGCGACTTTATTCACTATGCCATTAGCCTCCCTAGGAACATATGCTTAGGCATAAAATGGGTTGAATTTGCAACATTGATGATTTTCGTCAATAACATATACTACATTCATATAATTCAAAGACCTTCAATTGCTTGGTGATAACTGATAACTAGCCCTCACTAGGCTGTCAATGGACTGGGCTGACCTGAAAGTCAATTGGACTTGGTAACATGGTTAGTGCAGGTTGAACACCAATCCTGTTGGGTTAGTGCTGGGCGTAAATTCGGGCTCAGGTAGGCTTGACTGATTTTCTATTGGGATTCAACCTAAGCATGATGCTGCAAGCACAAGCATGCTTGCATGGGCTTAGGCCTGAGTATTAGGTTCATAGGCTGACTCTGGATCTAATTTCATGCGCAATATATAAACAGGCTAGGCTTGGGCTTACCTAGGCTTGTCCCAAAACAGGATCATTGACATCTTATTCTTTAGAAAAGGTTGTAAATACCAATATAGGTGCCCACATCATCAAGCCCCAAAACAGATAAAGCAGTGCGAATCAGCTGTATCCTTGCAACAGCATGAACTTTATGTAAAAAAATCTTTAAAAAAAAATAATAAAATAAAAAACCAACAACAACAAAGATAAATAATAAAAAAAGGAGAATGCTTAGTTTGGTGTTTATTTTCTGTTTTAGTACACTTCTGTGCATGAGTTGGTCCGATTTGTAATATAGCGGGAATGTCTATGCATTGAATGTTGAATGTTAAGTTTGGTGTTATTAGTTTTAGAGCTTTTGAAACATGTCATGTATTTGTATGTGAAAGTGAAGCACATATAACAATAATAACATACATACAACAAGTTTATAGCTTTGCAAGTAGAAAAATTCTGCTTTTGCCCCTTTCTTTAAGGGCATGTTTGAATTCGTGGAATTGTGTTTTCTACTATGGAGATGGTAGAAAATTTGATGAAAAAAGCTGAGTGCGTGATGCCCTTGTGAAGTTTTACATGGAGCTGCTCTCCAATGAGGGGTGGATGTCGCCTCAGCAAGACAATCTCCTCTTCAGCCAACTCCTAGCAGAGGTTGCTGATGGCCTAGAAAAACCGTTACTATGGAGGAAATTAAAGCCATTGTTAACTTGTTGGGTGGGGACAAGGCTCTTGGTCTGCATAGTTTCTTGTTGACTTTCTTCCAGAATATTTGAGACATCCCGAAAAGTGATCTATTCAACATCTTTTCTAAATTCTGGAAAGAGATTGGATACCTTCGGAGCTGGTGATGCAGGAAAATTAACCACTTGCTCTAAAAGCTCGAACTATTAGAGTATGGCGAATTAATCTCTTTATCTCATAGCCTAGGCCCCACATCTCATGGGTTAGGACCTCAGCCGAACCTCCCTCGTGGACCCTAAATTACATGGGTACCGCCTCACACGGGCCGCCTTCCCCGAGTGTGTCCCTGCATCCCACAGGCTACCCCACTCGAGCCCGGTGTGAAATGAGCATTAATCACCCTCGGTGAGGAGTCTCGAACACGAGACCTCCCCCGTAGGCCCCGCCCACCCCGAGTGTGCCCTTGCATCCCACAGTCGACCCCACTCGAGCCTGGTGTGAGAATGCCCTTGCATTAGTTGGGAGCGTCATTCATCGCAATTATCCCAAAAGTTGAAGGCGCAGAGTGCTTGTGGGATTTCAGGCCTATCAACATAACTGGGAGCCCCTATAAAATTCTCACCAAAATCCTACCCTCGAAATTCCAAGTGGTGTTGGGTTGTGTTATTTCCAAGCCCCAAGGTGCTTTTGTCGCAAGAAGCTAGATCTTGATAGTGTCCTTATTGTCCACAAGTGCATTGAGTCTCAGGACAGGGAGAGGAAAAAGAGAATAATTTGTGAGCTGGATATTCAAAAATCCTAAGACCACGTGAGCTGGATATTCCTAGATTACATGCTGGGAAAGCTGGGGTGTGGTTAGAAATAGAGAAGCTGGATTGAAGAATGTATGCACTTGTCAGATTTGCTCAATGACCCTCAATCGAGTGGTCCTTTTCTTATATAGAAATCATTTTCCCCTACTTACAATATATCCCTTAATTACAACATAACAACAGCATCTATATCCCCTAATTACAACCCTTAATTACAGCATAACAGCAGCATCTATATCCCCTAATTACAGCCCTTAATTACAACATAACAACATCTATATCCCCTAATTACAGCATAATATCTCCTAATTACAACAACATCTATATCCCCTAATTACAGCATCTATATGCCCTAATTACAGCCCTTAATTACAGCATAACAGCAACATCTATATCTCCTAATTACAACCCTTAATTACAGCATAACAGCAACATCTATATCCCCTAATTACAGCCCTTAATTACAGCATAACGGCAACATCTATATCTCCTAATTACAGCCCTTAATTACAGCATAACAGCAACATCTATATCCCCTAATTACAGCCCTTAATTCCAGCAATATATGTACAACAATATATGGTAGGTTTGTTGTCTATCCTACTAACATCCCCCCTCAAATTGATGTTGGTCGATCAAGAAGCATCAATTTGCCAACAAGAAATTGATGACGTAGTCGTGTCATAGCTTTGGTGAAGACGTCCGCTATCTGAAGGTTGCTTGAGACATGTGGAAGAGAGATAACCCGAGTATCAACAGCTTCCCGAATAGAATGGCAGTACACCTCGATATGTTTGGTACGCTCGTGATAGACGGGATTGGTAGCGATCTGAATAGAACTCGTATTATCAGCATGAAGAGGAGTGGGAGTAGACTGAGGAAAACCTATTTCAGCAAGTAAGCCACGGAGCCACATAATCTCCGAGCAGGCTGCCGACATGGCACGGTACTCGGACTCAGTCGAAGATTTGGAAACACGATCCTGTTTCTTACTCTTCCAAGAGATAAGTGAATCACCAAGAAACATACACCACCCGGTGATAGACCGGCGAGTATTAGGACATCCTGCCCAATTAGCATCGCTAAAAGCCACAAAGCGAAGAGCAGTACCAGTAGAGAAGAACAAGCCATGGTGAGAGGAACCCTGGAAATATCGAATAACTCGGCAGACTGCGGCAAGATGAAGGTGGCGAGGAGACTGTAGAAATTGACTAACTTGTTGGACAACAAAGGAGATGTCAGGCCATGTAATAGTGAGATAATTGAGACTACCAACTAACTGTCGAAACACCATGGGATCAGGAAGGAGATCCCCCTCCTCACGTCAATACTTGACATTCACTTCCAAAGGGGTATCCACTGAAGAGGAGTTCTGCCAACCAGACAAGGAAATCAAGTCCTCTGTGTATTTATGCTGATGCAAGAAAACCCCAGAGGAATCGGACTGAACCTCCAAACCGAGGAAATACCGGAGAGGACCAAGATCCTTCATATGGAATGAATCATGAAGATGTTGCTTGAGTTGATTAATGAGGGCAGAATAAGTCCCAGTGATGACAATGTCGTCGACATAAACTAGAAGAAGAACAATACCAACAGAAGTTGTTCGAAGAAACAACAAAGAATCATACTGGGTTTGGATGAAAGAAAATCGAAGTAAGGTAGCCCGGAACTTATCAAACCAAGCCCGGGGAGCCTGTTTCAAACCATACAGAGAGCGCTTCAGCTTACACACATTCGACGTTGATGATGAGCAGAGGCCAGGAGGAGGTGTCATGTAAACATCTTCCTGTAAATCACGGTGAAGAAATGCGTTCTTCACATCCATCTGGCAAAGGACCATCCCTGAGAGGCTGCGATGGCAATAATAGTACGCACAGTTGTCATTTTAGCGACAGGAGCAAAGGTCTCCTCATAGTCAACCCCAAACTCCTAGCGGTTACCAAGGGCAACCAAACGATCCTTATAATAGTCCACAGACCCATCAGGCCGAAGTTTCACAGAAAAAACCCACTTACACCCAATTAGCTTGACATGAGAAGGACAAGGGACCATGTCCCAAGTCTGATTTTCTTGAAGAGCTTGAAGTTCTTCCTGCATAGCCTTTCTCCAACACTCATGTTTATCAGCTTGTGAGTAGGAATTAGGAATCGACACAGTTGATAAGGTAGCTGTGAAGGAGGTATGAGGGAAACCATACCTATCCGGTTGATGAGAAGTACGGCCAGATCGTCGAGGAGGGTGCAAAACGGGATCAGGTGGCAGATCAGACTCAGGAAGGAGTAGAGTTGGTCGACAGCGTTCATACACAAAACCAGGCTTGAAGCGTTCAGGAGGGCACATCAAATCATTAAAGTGAGGAAGAACAGAAACTGCAGGAGATGATGTAATAGAACTAGGAAAGAAATATTGATGCTCAAAGAAAACGACATTACGAGATATATGAAATTTATTGGAAGAAGCATCATAGCACACAAATCCTTTCTGAGATAAGTTATATCCCATAAAGACACATTTCACAGATTGCGCAGAGAGTTTGTGACGTTGAGGCAGAGGTAGATGCACAAAACAAGACACAGCCAAAAGTGTGTAAGTCGAGAAAGCTAGGGTGTTGTTTATGCAAACAATAGAATGGAGAGTCAAAATTTAGCACTTTAGAAGGCAACCTATTAATCAAGTATACTGCTGTAGCTAAAGCTTCAACCCAAAATTTAGGAGGAACAGAAGATGCAAATAACAAGGTCCTATCAACATCTAACAAATGTCGATTTTTGCGCTCAGCCACGCCATTCTGTTGAGGCGTATAAGGACACGAGGTGAGAAACAATTCCTTTGTGACGAAGAAACTCAAGAAATTCATGAGACATATATTCTCCACCAGAATCAAATCGTAAAGTCTTAATGCTAGTGGTAAATTGATTCTCAACATACGCTAGAAACGATTTGAAAACAGTAAAGACTTCAGACTTATAGCGCAGAAAATATACCCAAGTATGCCGACTATGGTCATCTATGAATGTCACAAAATATTTATAATGAGCATGAGAAATGACAGGAGTAATGCCCCATACATCACTATGAACAAGGTCAAAGCAATTCTTTGCCCTACTCCCGGAAGAAGGGAAGGGAAGAATCTTACTTTTTTCGATTTTACACGTAGAACAATCAAAAGACAAAGCATGGGGCAAAGAAGAATCTTTTTTTCCTAACGAACCAGAATTCAGCAAATGAGATAAAACAACATTGTTTGGATGGCCTAAACGTTTATGCCATTCTTAACAATTATTGGAGACAGTAGTACAAGCCAAAGAAATGATACTAAGAATGGAAAAGTATAATGGAAACAGTCTTCCAACTTTAGGCCCCTTCGCTATTGTCCTCCCCGACACCGGATCCTGCACATGACAACCATCACGAGAAAACCAAACATTGTAATTATCATCCACTAATTGTCCAACCGAAATAAGACTCGTAGAAAGCCCAGGTGATACAAAAATATTAGTAAGTGATGGTGCGATATCACTAACCCCAGTAATCGATAAACGATGGCCATTAGCAACTTGAATATTAGAAGAACCAGTGTACTTACGAACATTGCTAAGCATATCAGGAGAACTGGTCATGTGATTGGATGCAGCAGAGTCAACAAGCCAAGATTGAGAGGGTATAGTACGTATAGTACCCTTATCTTGCAGCCCTAAAGCGGAAAATGCCGATATAATCATTTGCTGCACCATTTCTGGTGTAAGGGCAGGTGTAGCAGCAGTGGAAGATGACACTGGAGTGAGATTTTGAGTGCTGGTTATCCCATCCGAAGTGTGGCCAGTAGCAGTAGCATGATAAGCATTCACGAGTCGGTTTTGAGGACGTGTTGGACATTCTTTGATGATGTGCCCCTTCTGTTTACAGTAGTTGCAGAACTTTTTAGCACAATGGGCAGCAATATGCCCATAATCTTTGCAACTGTAGCACTGTACGCATGTCTCGAACCCTCCCTTTGCCTCGAGCAGCGTATGCGACAACATTCTCTTGCGGAAGCGTAGATTGAGTAAGAAGGCGTTGTTCCTTTCGAAGAAGTGCTCCAAAACACACGTCAAGAGATGGTGAAGGATCCCTGTGCATCAGGTTGGAGAGAATAGACTCGAATTCTGGCCTTAGTTTCATTAAAAACTGGTCTCTTTTGCTAACTTCATGGACTGCTTGAACAACAGAGAGGGACTCGGCCGACACGTCGGCATACATAATGTCGGAAAACTCAGCCCAAAGATTCTGAAAACCACAGAAATATTCCTGAACAAAGAGTGTACCTTGGGAATAGGCGGCAAGATCAGTTTTCAACTGATATCGCCGGGCGGAATGATCGTGATGATAGACCTTTTTCAAGTACTCCCACATCGATTTAGCCGTCTTGTGCGGTCTTAAATTGAGTATAAGCAGTGGATCAATAGACCCAAGAATCCAAGTCATCACGCGAGCATCTTTCACCTTCCATTGAACCAACGTCGTAAGATCGGTAGGCACTGGATCACTCCCATCAACATGACCCCACAACTCCTTTCCCATGACAAAAAGTTGAAACCGAAACTCCCAGGCAGCATAATTCTTCCCTGTAAACTGAGTTTGAAAGACTTCTGAGTTGGTTTTGTTAGCCATAACTAGAATCTCTCGAAATGCACCAAAAAAAAAAAAAAAAAAACTGCAAACCAAAACCCGCACCCAAGAAACCAGAAAACCAGAGCTTAGAACCACGAAGATTGGACCAAAGACAAGGTTGCAAAGAGTGGCTTTGATACCATGTCAGATTTGCTCAATGACCCTCAATCGAGTGGTCCTTTTTTTATATAGAAATCATTTTCCCTACTTACAATATATCCCTTAATTACAGCATAACAGTAGCATCTATATCCCTTAATTACAGCATAACAACATGTATATCCCCTAATTACAGCCCTTAATTACAGCATAACAGCAGCATCTATATCCCCTAATTACAACATAATATCTCCTAATTACAGCAACATCTATATCCCCTAATTACAGCCCTTAATTACAGCATAACAGCAACATCTATATCTCCTAATTACAACCCTTAATTACAGCATAACAGCAACATCTATATCCCCTATTTACAGCCCTTAATTACAGCAATATATGGTACAACAATATATGGTAGGTTTGTTGTCTATCCTACTAACAGCACTTGGCAAAGTTCTTTGTCAACGGCTCTCCCAAAAGCTTCTTTCAGGCGTCATGTGGCTTGAGGCAGGGGGAGCCACATTCACCAATTTTGTTTGTGGTAGTAGTAGAAGCTCTAAGCAAGGTGTTAGATAAGGGCAATCAGTTGAGCTAATCAGAGGTTTCAGAGTGGAGAATGCTGACTTCCTAATCTCGCATCTCTAGCTTGCCGACAAACGATCCTTTACATCTTTTTAGCAGCTTGCTGGCTTTTCAGGGACCACAAGATCCAGTTGGAGCCTGGAGCTAAACCCAGTGGCCTCCCTTCTCTGGAGATGCGAGAAGGGACTGTGCGCGCTACGCGAACAAGTAGAATGAAATCGCTCACGGACAGAATAGTGAATAGTCGGGCATTCCCCGGAAAAGATACAACACCAGGATAGTAGACAACCCCGGGAAGATAGTGAGATGCTTTGAGGTGGTATCTAGTCTAAAGGTGAATATTCATAAGAGTGAATTGATGGGTATCCGTGCCACCAAAGAAGTGGCTAGGTTGGTGGAAGTGTTCGGGTACTGGGCTAGCTCCCTCCAGTTGATGTACTTTAAGGCTCCTGCTGTGTGTTGGCAAGCCTGCCAAACATCTACGGGACAAAGTGATCAAAAGGAAACTACCCACGTGGAAGAGAAGTTTCTCTTGTTCATCATACTAATCAAACTGGCAATGTCGAATCATCTAATCAACTTCATGTCCCAATTTAAGTGCCCAACGTCATTCTTGGACAATCACGCAATTTCCTTTGGCAAAGTGCCGAAGTTAAAAGAAAAAGGTTTTATCTTCTCATGTGGGATGAGGTGTGCAATCCGTATCAAACGAATCTTGCATTGCTTGGTAAATGGGTTTAAAGATTCAACGTGGAAGAAGGGAGGTTGTGGAGGGAGGTGATTGCTAGAAAATATAGTATCGAGGAGGGGGATTGGTGGGGGTAGGGGCTTCAGGGATGTGGAAAACAGTTGGTAGTGTGGCAAATTTATTTAAGGGGGGGATTTGGTTCTCATGCGGTAATGAGTAGTGAATCCATTTTGGAAAGACTTGTGGCTAGGGAAGAGGGCCCTTAAAGATGAGTTTCGATGATTGATTTCTTGGTTCAGATAGGGACGTTTCCGTTGCGTGTTGCTTTCCGTCTCCAGTGGCTCCTTTGTCTAGGCTCCCCCTTGCAAAAGAAACCTGGCTGATGAAAGCAGAAGATTTTATTTGTCTTTTGGAGCGGTTGCATCAAGTCAAACCGTCTTCGGCCAGGGGAGACTTAATGGTTTTGTCTTTGGTCAAATCCAACAGATTCTATGTAGATCATGTCTATAGGTTGATGACTGATAGTACTTCAGTTGAGTACTTCAATTGAGATAGGTGCCTATACTTCACGTGTGGTCCTATCAGTGTTTCAAATCACGCTCGTAGCGTACGCTATGTAGCGTAATAAATAGCGTAACTTCCCTGTAGGTCCAATCAGTGTTTTAAATAGCGCTCGTAGCATACTAAATAGCATAACTCCCCTGTAGCATACACTACGGGGGTTGTAGCGTACGCTACAACTACACAGTGTAGCGTACACTACGATGTATTATTTATTTATTTATTTACGTTTTCTTTGTAACTAATGTTGAGGAATGTGACACTTGTGCTATAGTTAATACTTGTAACCTGTGGGATTTTTATTTCTTTTCATACTTGTGACTTGTGCTTTCAATCAAACATTATTAATGAAAGTGGTTTACTTAAAAAATTGTTGATGTGATAATTACTTGATTTGGTTTATATATGCGGATTGGCTTTTGATAAATGATAATCAATAACTTGTTTGAACATGCTTATACTTGAAAAAATGAATCACCTTTTAGGCATTTTTATATTTTTCATTTCCTTTTTTTTTCCCCTTACTATTTATCATATTTTCCTATTTTTAAATTAAAAAAATAAAAGTATCATGTAGCTTATGCTACACGCTAAGCAGTTTACACTACACGTTATAGAGGGTTGAGCGTTATGCAACATGCTACAACTATTTAAAGCATTGGATCCTATAGGATCCCTCCTAGGGTGGCAAGTTTTGCTTGGCTCACGGGAAGGAAGAAGATGCCTACTATTAATATTTTGAAAAAGTGATTGTTGATGATGCAGAGCCTGTAAGCCAGTTGTTCATCTAGTGCGTTTGCTCAGAAGGTGTGGGATAGCTTCGTCATGCTCTTTGGGATCCCTCAGGTGATGCCAGGATCTATTAGCGTGCTTTTCCGTGCGAAGGTGTGCAAAGTAATGGTAGGGTCATTTGCAAGCTAGTTTTGTTGATGGTCGTGTGAGCCCTATGGGGGGGGGGATGAACAATACATCTTTCTATGATAAATGCGGGTTGGAGATGACTGTGTTTGAAAAGGCTAAGGTTGATGTTGTAACACGGTTAATTTTACAATGGCCCCCCACCATTTTGATTGGAATGGGGGCAGGGTTGTAATTGGTGCTTTTCCACCATTTGTGGTGTTTTTTAATAAAATTCTCTCTAAACAAAAAGTTTTCTACCATGGAGAGAAGAAATGTCCCACCAATGTGACGCTTTCTGTTGAAGACAATAAAGTAACCTATGACGACAATTTTCCTAACAAAAGACATTTTTCTTTCCCGCCCAAAAATCTAACAATTATGTTTTTTTAACCTTGTTTTAACAGACTACTCACTTTCTAACCATTGAACTGCCACTTTTCCTTGGAAATTAGGTTTGCTCAAATAAACCTCTTTAGGATTCTTTTCCACGAGTTTAGTTAGAAGTGATGCTTTCCTTTCCAAATCTACTTTGTGGATTCCACCAATCCAAACATCATATAACAGGAAAATCCAAAAACAACAAAGAAAAGCATAAATACAAAATTTTTAAAAAATCTAAAAAATATTGAACATTGTATGTTCGTTTGTATCTATCAAATTCGCTATTCAATGTGAATTTGGGTGTGGCCAATTCTCATAAAATTTTTGTATCAACCAAGGTATTCCATAAAAGTAACAGTGGCTGTAACGGCCACCACTGTTATCATTATGATACGGGCCATAACGGCCGTTACGACCCCCTTATTAGCTGTTACGACTCCTTTTTTTTTTTTGAGAAAAAAATGTTAGAGGACTATTACATGACCGTTACGGGGTCATTATGGTCCTTTACACGGCCATTACAAGCTTTTAAGGATCGTTACGGGCTTTTACAGACCGTTACGAGCTTTTACGGATCGTTATAGGACTGTTACAGGGCAATTACGACCATTTTGGCCCCGTAATGTTTAATGGTTATGACCGTTTCCATTATGTAACCGGTTTTGAATACCATGGTATCAACATCCATCGAAACCGGATAGATATAAGCCAATACACTACATATTGGCCAATATTTTGCACCATGTACCTCAAGAAGCTTTTTCTATTCCTGATAAACACACAAGGTGAAGAGAACTAGATACATAACTAGAAATATAAATGGAAAGAATATATGATTAGATGACATACTTTTGCTTAACTTCTTATTGAGGTCAGAGATGCTTTCCTCAGAAACTAATAAGAATTGGGCTTCATTGACGAAATTCAATTTGCTCTGCACATCTCTACACATGCCTACTATGTCACTTGTATTCATGCAACAAGTATGTTCTGAACCAAAACATCTCATCAACGTACAAGGACGTGCAATTGCTTCTGTGAACCATAGGTTAACATCACTATCGTAGCCCTGCACTTCGTATCTAGTTTAAAATAAAGCACACTATTAGATTGCCTTGCTAAATTAGAAAATAACAACTTCTGTGCTTGAATTTAGATGAAGTTGAATACATAATTGTTATATATAACTATGGCATTTGTTCCATCTAATGCAATGCACTTGAAGAAAGAAGCCCATATTATTAAATTAAATTGGCATAATTCCTTTTTAACATGTTTATCTTAAATGAGGTCTATCACATGTCATCATGTATCAAGATGGCACACGTGCAAAAGTTGAATGAAAGGCTACTATCAATTGGTGCATCAGATACCTAAAAAGAAATCTTAACATTTCAAGTATGTTATTGTTGGAGGGGCAAGGATCTACATGCATGTCAAATAGATAGTCAATTTTATATATCAAACAACAGGTGTTAAAAATAGTTACACGAAAGGCTATTATCAAATGTTGCATAAGATGAATCTTAACATTACAAGCATGCTATTGGTGTGAAAGCTGCATTCTTTATAGAAGAATAGTATTAGGTAGGTGCCAAAAATATGCCAAAATATACAAGAGAAAGGGAGATGTGTTATTCATATGCTTTACATTCATTCTATCACTTTAAAGAAATACATAAGGGTGGGCTGAGTAGCTTGCCCGACCCGGCTTGGGCTAGGCCTGTCCCTACTAGGTTGGCTCATGGGTCAGGCTTGGGCCTCATATGCATTGGCCTAATCAAATTTTGGCTTGGGCTTGGGCTCAAGTACAATAAGCCCAATCTGGTCCAACCCAACTTTATATGTACATGTGTTATATTTCACAATTATGTCATTCTAATACTTGATTAGCAACCCATCGATCTTGAACATAGATCGTTAGCTTCATTCCTCTGAAGTGTCTATTTCTTTGTTAAACATCGGCCCACTAAAAACTTTTTTGAGAGATAGTTTGCCCCCCCCCCCAAAAAAAAAAATAATAATAATAATAATATATAATAATAATATAAAAATCAATGGATGGATTATGAACATTCAAGTGGGAAACAAAATTATCAATTTTCGGATTGAGCGGGCTTGGGCCGAACCAATTTTTTTTGGCTTGGGCCAGGCTCAGGCCTCAGGTGTTGGGTTGGGCTTAGCTTAGCCTAGTCCAAACCTGGCCCTTTACTACTCCTAGATATACAAAGTAGGGAGTAGATTAGTTACCATATACATAAATGCAAAAAGAACAGAAGAATGGATTCTATATTATTTTTGTTAGATATGTGTGCCCTGGAAAACAATCATACATATGGTGATGGGTATTGTTTATTGATGAACCACTTGGTTGAATGGAATATTACTTTGCCCTTCATCATTAATTGTGCATGGAACTCTTAGATTAAATTTGTTTAAAAGGTAACAGGGGTTCCTTATGGAATATGTCTTGTAGGTCTGGGGGAAAGAACGAAGTGGACATAATGGTTAACATGGCTGAGGGAGAGTTGTGTTTCCCTGGTTCTGGAGTACCCTAAATTGCGTAACCAATTCATCATATTAGGCTACTTGAGAGTTTTGTGGTTATCATGTGTGCGGAACCAATGACTAGTTTGGAAGGATTAATCTCACCAGTGGGTGTCTAATTGTCATCGCGGTGTCCCAAATCGGTTATGTATCCAATCGTAATGGCCGATACATAACGATAATGGCTTAGAACGTTACCCGTTTCGGGGTTGAAATGGGAGAGGTAAGAAAAAATGGACTGTAACAAGCGTTATGGGGCCATAACGGCTGTTATAACGATCAAGACCATCAATGGTAAAAAAAAAGCTATATTCTAGCCTATTTAGCAATATATTATATATATATATATATATATATTATATATATATATATATATATATATATAATATATATATACACACACTTTTGAGCTTCCAAAATCATTCCTACGCTACCCTAATACTAATTTCGACCACTCCTAACTTAGATTTTAGGATCTAAACACTACATTGAAGGGATTTGGGTGAATTGAAGCTTTGTGGGCCATTTTCCACAACGAATTCGAAAATAGGCATTTATACCCATTTTTCTTAATCACTATTTTGATGCTTGAATCTGATGTGTTATTGATAGAAGATGATATCCATATGCTTGTTGAGATTATGGATGTCATTTTGTATTTTGTATTTTTAGAGTAATTTCGACTGATTTTTAAAAAGTAGAAAAAAAAAAACCATTTTTTCAATGTTTTTCTAGTTTGATGCTTAAATCTGATGTGGTTTTGATAGTAGATCATATCCATGTGCTTCATTGAGATTATGGATGCCATTTTGTATTTTCTTTATTCCGGAGTATTTTTGGCTGATTTAAAAAAAAAAAAAAAAAAAAAGGAAAAATCAAATTTGTGGTTTTCTAGTTTGATGCTTCAATCTAATATGACATTGATAGTAGATCATATGCATGTGCTTCTTTTCGGAGTATTTTCGGCTAATTTTTTTTCAAATAGGAAAAATCAATTTTGGAAGTATTTTTCTGGTTTGATGCTTGAATCTAATGTGGTATTGATAGTAGATCATACGCATGTGCTTCGTTGAGATTATGGATACCATTTTGATTTTCTTAAATTTATTTTATTTTATTTTCATTTTTGAAGCATTTTCGACAGATTTTTTAAAAATAGGAAAAATAAATTTTTTAAAATGTTTTTATGGTTTGATGCTTGAATTTGAAGTTATTTGTTTATTTATTATTATTTTAGTAGATCATATCCATGTTCTTTGTAGAGATTATGTGCACCATTTTGTATATTTTTAGTTTTTATTTTATTTTTTATTTTTTATTTTACTTTCAGAGTATTTTCGGCTAATTTATTTTTTTAAAAATATGAAAAATAAAAAAATTTGAATGCTTTTTTGGGTTGCTTCTTTTCAGAGTATTTTTGGCTAATTTTTTTTTAATAGGAAAAATCAATTTTGGAAGTATTTTTCTGGTTTGATGCTTGAATCTAATGTGGTATTGATAGTAGATCATATGCATGTGCTTCATTGAGATTATGGATACCATTTTGATTTTTTTAAATAATTTCTTCTTCTTTTTTCATTTTTGAAGTATTTTCAACTGATTTTTTTTTTTTTAAAATAGGAAAAATGATTTTTTTTTTAAATGTTTTATACACTTATAAATCAAAACATTACAAAAAACAAGTACACATAATAAGTTTTCTTTGTATGGGGTCCTAATCTATGCGTTGTCTAACTAAATTGATGCAAGTATATTCAATGTCTATTCATATAATTTATAAATGTAAGAAGAAGTGTGGAGACACAAGCAATACATTCAAAAGCAAAAGAAGAATCACTATATTAGGTTATAAACATTTTAATGTGATGTTTGAACACAAAGATTGCAAACAATATGCGAGAAATTGGAAATTTTTGAAATTTTTTTTTTTTTTTTCCAAATTTTCACAACTCGGCCCATCTCCTCCAAATCTCGAAATCGAAGCTCCCAATCCATGATTTTTCATGCAAAACATGAAAAATCATGAATTTGTAACAATTTGACACTACTTTAACATTAATTACAGAAAATAAGAGCATTGAAATTCGAAAATGCTCACTAGATTGAACATGTGGGATATATCGCACTACTTGTGCGTTTCGTATCACACTGGTGGGATACAAGATATATCGTGGGATATATCGGCTGATATCGTTGATATTTAAAACAATGGACCCAACCAAAGTTGCACCTCTAATACAGACATACCAACTATTGTGACATAAGAAATGCAGCAGCCACAGGGTCAAGTGCTGCTAGAGGTAGAAGAACTTCATAGTCTCAGCCAGAAGCACTTGACAATGACCATGTACAGTCCATGTAGGCATACTTCCAGCAGTAGTGCTACCAAATCTGATTCTGGTGGTGTTGATGGCACTAATTATGCCAGTAATGATGTCGTTGCAGATGATGAACTGAAAGATGCAAATGGTCGTGGAGATGGAGTCCTTATATATGTTACGAATGTGGTGATTGGTAATTGGGAAGCAAGGCTATGCATGCAAGAATCTATTTTAAATACATGCGTGCACACACACACACACACACCCAATATCTCAACAAAGATAAGAACAGGACCCAATAAACACATACCTCTGACCATATAACTGCATTTCTTCTTTCCGAAAACACGATGTCTGTTCAAGAGGAACTTTTAGTTTCTCTTTGCAACGCGGTGATTCTACAAACAATGTACCCCTACTGAGATCAATGAATGTACGGATAAGACACATTTCTGGGACCTACAAAACAAAATATGGATGATATGAAACTGCTCTTGCACAATAGTATTTCCAATGATCGATAGGAAAGCTTTTTATATACAGTAAAAGTAACAAATGTAATAAGCATACAGTTTGCATAGGCATACAAACAATAATAACAATAAAAATACAACCGCATCATCATCGCCAACTATAGCTTTTGGGGAAGAAACATGGCAAACAATAACTTTCACAGGCTGCATGATAATATTATTTTATCTTCACATTTATGACCATGAATATTGATACATAACAATCTTCGAAAAGAAAAGAAAAGAAAAAAGAAAGATTACAACTGCCAAGCAGACACATGAAAATCAATAACCCCTTTGAAAGGTATATTTGCATGCAAGAAAGCAGATTGTTTGAATTATCCAATTCATGCAATCCTTTTCTCAATCAACAGGCGGATAGTCAGATGTACATCGATCTCTGAAAGCAGATTCCTTGTGTGGTGGGTCTGTAGATGCACAAGGTGTGAAGCAAAGCGGCAACAAATTTGACTGCAGAAGCTGGGAAATATAGGTTTCTGAAATGTATGCAAGTACAAAAGGCTAGGGATGCCGAAGCAGGACAGCAAATCCAGAGATTTGAAAGAGTAGCAGCACCTAGGTAGAAGGTTAGTGCAACTAGTGTTCGAATTATCTCCGATATTATCTCTCTCCAGCTCAGTGATACCGATAACACTGGTAGCGATACCGATAACGCTGGTAGTATCAGAAATTCCATGTATTAGCAATGTATTGCTAAGTATCGCCAATGTATCAATATCACTAATGTAATCGCCAATATTTTCAACTATGTAACTTCTAAGTGTCACTTGTATTGCCAACAGTGTTTGAAATATCGGTATCGCACAATGTATCGCACCCTAGGGATACATATACGTATTGGTTATCGCATGGGATATATTGTTTTTATCACGTAATTTATCATACTTTTTGGGACATAGGGAAACATTGGGAAATTGGTTGAATTTTTCAATGAAACTTTAGGGTTATTAAAAAAACCTTAATACACACTTTTAAATCATAAAATCTCAAAAAAGAAGTGCACATAATAGATTTCCTTTATAAAGGATTCTAAGCTATGTGTTGGCTAACTGAACTAATGCAATTATATTCAAATTGAATGCATAAGATTTATAAATGTATCAAGACATGTATGAAAACACAATTAATTCATTCAAAAGCAAAAAATAAAAAAAAATTGTAATACATATCCATCAATAATGTAATCGGATTGATAAACTTCCCACGTCTCCCCATGCAACATAATATGGACACGAGTAGCGATTCACTACTGAACTGTGCTTTGTAGGCTCCACCATGATGTATGTGTTTTATCCACACCGTCCATCCATTTTGCCAGCTCATTTTAGGGAACGAGCCCAAAAATGAGGTAGATCTAAATCTCAGGTGGACCACACCACAGGAAAAGTTGGTGATTGAACGACCACCATTGAAAACTTTTTAGGGGCCACAACTTTTAGAGGAAGTTGATATTTGTGTTTTCACTTCATCCAGGCCTTTGTGAACTAATCAACAAGTTGGATGGCAAATACACATTATAGTAGACCTTAAGAAGTTTTTAATGGTGGGCGTTAAATCACTACAGTTTTCATTGTGTGGTCCACTTGAGATTTGGATTTGCCTCATTTTTCGGATCATGCACTAAAATAATTTGAAAAAAATAAATTAATGGCATGGATACAACACATACATCATGGTGGGACCTACAAAGCACCATCTAGCCACCTCGCTACTGGCAGCGTCAGTAGAGTCTCGCCGATTTAGGGAGTTCCTGTGTTGGGATGATGGGTGGAGCCCACTGTGATGTTTGTGAGAAATCCACCCCATTCATCTGTTTTAAGGGCTCATTTTAGGACATGCGACCAAAAATGAAGCGGATCCAAAACTTAATGTCCTAAAATGGATGGACAATGTGGATGTAAGGCACATACATCACAGTGGGCCCCACTGGGAACCACCGAGGATCCACCCAATCCGCGCGGAACTAGTGATCTGGGCATCCACCCAAACCACACAGATGGAGCAACAATGTGGGTGGGACCTTGGCTGTGGGCCCCACCATGATGTATGTGTTGTATCCGCATCGTCCATCCATTCGGAGAGATTATTTTAGGGCATGAGCCAAAGAATGAGGCTAGTCTAAAGCTCAAGTGGACCCCACCACAGAAAACAGTGGGGGCAGTGATGCCCACCATTGAAACTGAAACCATTTCTAGAGGGCCCACCATGATGCTTATTTGAGATCCAACCTGTATATAAGTTCATACGAATATGAACAAAGAGAAAGCACAAATATTAGCTTGATCGAAAACTTTTGTGGGCCTAAAGAAGTTTTTAACAGTAAGTATTCAATCCCCATTTTTTCTATGGTGGGGTCCACTTGAGCTTTGGATTTGCCTCATCCTTTGTCTCATGACCTAAAATGATCTCTCCAAATGGATGGACAACATGGATATACAATACATACATCAATGTGGGCCTCACCAAAAGAGCCGCACCGTCTTATGTGCAATCAGGTCACACCGAATCCATTCTCCCTTAACTTAAGGGCACGGATTAGGTGTTACCCAGGTAATAGCTTAGTGCGTGTTAACCTTACAGGAGGGCCCAACTTGATGATATTCTATATATCCAATTTGTCCATTTGTTTTTTCATCCCATTTTAGGATGAGGTCCCAAACATTAAGCACATTGAAATCTCACGTGGACCACACCACATGAAATAGTGATGATTGAACGATCATCATTAAAAACTTCCCAAAGCCCACCCGAGATTTGGATCTGCTTATGTTTTTGGATAATGTCCTTAAATGATCGAGAAAAACTAATGAACGGCGTGGATATGAAACACATTCATCAAGATGGCCCCACACGGTAAGGTTAACACCCACTAAGCTGTTGTCTGCGGAACAACTAATCCGCTCCTAACTTAAGAGAAGAGAGTTCGAGAGAAGACTCTCTTCTTCTCCGTTAAAGAAGCCGCAAGTCCGCGCCTATTCCCAAATTCTCTAAAGGCGAAATCGAAACCTAAAATTCTCTCCCGAAATTCATTATTTTGGCAAAAATCCCAATCCAAATCCCATCTTTCTCGATGGAGAATTGGTTTCCTTCCAAAATAATTTCCTTTGAAGAAAAAAAATGGGTTTTAGGGATTTTCATTTTCTTACATGATCCGGCAATGTCGACTGCAACCCACCAAATCCAATCGAAAGTGACTCATTCGGGAAGATCACAAAGGTAAGAGAAATTTATTCTATATTTTTCGAATTTGTAGAATTTATAGATGGGATTTTCTGTAATATCAGGGATTATCGACCGATGTATCGTAGATATCAACGATATCTCACGAAAATTTGCGATATCTTGCTATATATCGCACTATACATTGAAGTTTGTCAAATTTTCAATATTTTTAGAATTTCTGGGGGGATTCGTATCGTTGGGCCGCGATACCAATAATATCAGCCGATAGTATCGATATTGCGAACACTGATTGCCAATGCATTAATATCGTCAATGTATCGCCAATATTTTCAACTATGTAAATTCTAGGTATGCTTGTATCATAAGTGTATTGACAATATTTCAATAATATTGCCAACATATTGATATCATCAAAATTTTGTTTATTAATTTTATTTATTTGTTTGTTTTTTAATTTCATGGGCACATGGTTATAGTAGTGTTCAATTTGTCATTGACAATATTGATAATATCTCGATATTATCGATATCGCAACATGCGCGATATTGAGACCGCAATCTTTCATTTTCTTTCAAATTGTTGATGATTTTTTGGTGAAATATCATGTATAGTTGATATTTTGCAATATCGATGGATGTTTGAATGGAAGGCCAGATGGATAAATAGGTCGGATGAGATGGTTGGACTGATTTCTTACAACAACACATGCTTTTAAGGCCCTTTTTACAATTTTTTATTTCTAAATATGCAAGTATGTACATTTTAACACCTCCTGAAGTTTCACCGAAAATTCCACTGTTTTTCCCATGTTTCCCCACACTTTCGGTTATTAGCGATATTATCGGTGATATCGATATCGTTTCCATATCCCTGGCCTATGATACTTTGAACACTGATTGCACCAACAAAATAGATAGGACGACAAGATTTTTTTACCCCAAAAAATAAGCAAATTTATTAATAATAAAGGAATTATTATAGGGTAAGACCAGGGCACAAAGTTAACCTTCTTTTGAGTAAGAATTTCACCGCTTGGGCTTTTCAGAAGCCATTCTCGGTCATGCTGTAGACCTGCACAAACATTTGTAGAAAACGTATGAAAATTCCATTTGAATATTTTTTAATTCTTTTTTAATGGTTAAATTCCGACCAAATCATTCTTGTAATAGTTATGTCAATTCTCAAAAAGGATATGCATCGTATGCTTTATTTAAGACATTCAAATATAAATGAGGATTAGACAAATCAACTTGTGTTTATTAAAATCTAAGAAATGTTGCATTTTAAGTACGATTATTGTCTTGAAAAAATCAATTTCTACAATGAACTAAATCTCATAAATAAATGTAGTAAAGTGGCGTGCAATTGGGAACTCATGAGCTCTCCTCACATGTGCCAATTTGGCATGTGTGCAAGATTGAGGTCACTTATTAGGTGTGGGCCCCGCCAACATGTGCTCTAGTAAAAGTCCAGGATGTTCTATGAAAATTTTGATCGTAAAAACTTGACAAATTGTCCACATTCAACATAATTGCCTTTGACGCCTGGGGACTGCACTGGGCAGATCTTCCAACAAAGGCACAAAAATAGGGGGGCCTACCTAATGAACAACTTGGATCACGCATGTGCAACGTGGGGAGTAGGATTAGAATGTACTCAGTAACCTTAGTAGGGATCATGTTCAAAGGTAGGCTCTAAAAGGGCAAGCACAAGGCCTAGAAGATGGGTTGGAGGTAGATAAGAAAAGACTTGATGAACTATGGTTTAATTGAGGATATGGTAAAGCTATTCCATAACGGTAACGATGGCCATAACGGCTACTGTTGTTACCTTTACGATATGGGTTGTAACGGCTATTACGGCCCCCGTAACAACCGTTACGGTCTCTTTTTCTTATTGGAAAAAAAAAAAAAATGCAAAGAACCTGTATTGGCCTCGTAATGAACCATTACGAAGCCGTTACGGCCTTTACGGGAGTCATAACATGCCATTACGGGAGCTGTAACAGCCTTTATAGGTTATGTTTTCCGTAACAACCTTTACGACCTTGTAATGTGTAACAATTGCAGCTATTACCTTTACGTAATGGCCTTTACGGCCCTGTAACGACCTTTATAGCACACCATGGGTATAGTCCTTGATAAAGTGGAACGGTGGAATAGGATTATGTAGTGGATCCCAATTAGTTGGGAATTGGGATAAGGGTTTAATGGTGATGATATTGTAAATTATTAGAAAGGTCCTTCATATAGAGCAAAAGAGCGAGTATCAACTTTTGATAAGTAAACTATATTTGCTGAGATTTCTTAGATTCTTGTACTATCAGATATTGAAAATTCTATCACCTCAGTGACGAGATCCTACTCTTCCTATGGATATTCTCATACACATTCTACTTCATAGGCCTACGGAGGGATGTTTTAAAAAATTCATTACGATGTTAACGTAGTAATGGTTGACCCAAGTTGGAATGTGGTTGTTGAGAAATCTTATCTGAATCGATGAATCGACCGGTGTCCCTAGTATTGGTATTGATTGGTATTGTTGCATGTATCGTTGGCTAGGAATATGGAAACAAGTATCGATATCGCCGATATAATTGCTAATACCTAAAAATATATCGCTGACTGAGGGAAACATTAGGGAAACACAAGGAAATGGTGGAATTTCTCAATGAAACTTTAGGAGATGCTGAAACACACATTTGCATATTAGGAATCAAATAATTGCAAAAAAGACGCAACATAATACGTTTCTCTTTAATGGAGGTCTAAAGGCATGTAACCCTGACTTAGGAAGACAGTAGAGAAACATAGGGAAAATGGTGGAATTTTTCAATCATACTTGAAGAGATACTAAAATACACATGTTTGCATATTTCAAAATCAAATAATACCAAAAAAAAAAGGATGCATATTTTGCATATTTAGGAATCAAATAATAAGTTTCCCTCTATTGGGTGCTTAAAATCATGTATTATTGACTCAAGGAAACATCGGGGAAACATAAGGAAAAGTGTGGATCCATCCATCCATGCATGCGCTCATGCACACACACACACATATATGTGAGAGAGAGTCATGCTCACCTGCGTACCTTTGCACACGTATCATGGGCACAAAATCTGAACGGTCCATGTGATGTAGCACCCCATGAAACCCCCAAGGCTCAACTTTCAGCTTGATCCAAAACTCTAGTGGGCCATAGCAAAGAGAGGCAAATCAAGGGAGGTAATTGTTTCCTTTTGCCATGGCCCACCAAAGTTTTGGATCAGGCTAGAAGTCAGGCCCTAGGGGGTTTCATGGGGTGCCGCATCACATGGACCATTCAGATTTTGGGCTCACATCACGTATCAAAAAGTGCTCACGAATTCTCGTGAGAACAAGTTCCCAAGTGAGCATATATATAAACTCTCATGTCCAATCGGTTGGACCGTACAACCACTTTGGTAAGTGGTGAACTCAAGTCCTTCCCTTCCTTTTATTTACTAAGTATCATTTATTATCATTCCTTTTATTTACTAAGTATCATTTATTATCAGTAATAATATTAATTATTCACCACTTACCAAAGTGGTTGTATGGTCCAACCGGTTGAACTTGAGAGTTTCTCTACACACACACATATACACACACAAAAACACACATCCATCCATCCATGCATACATCTATACAAGATCCATCCATCCATCCATGCATGCATCCATACAAGATCCATCCACACACACACACACAACACACACACACACACACACACACACACACACACACATACAAACATGCATTTCATCATACAACCATGCACCCATAAAAAATTTGAAATGGAATTTTTTTTTTTTTAATTTTAATTTTTTTTTTTTGTTTTTTTTTTTTTTTTATAAATAGACTTTTGGCGATATCGATACATTCGCGATATTATTAAAATATTGCCGATAAATTAGCCATACAAGCGACAAGTGGAATTTACATAGTAAAAAATATTGGCGATGCATTGGAGATATCAATACGTTGGTGATACAAGCGACACCTGGAATCTACACAGTTGAAAATATTGGCGATACTTGGGGATATATTGTCGATGCCTGGAATTTATGATACTACGATGTTATTGGTATCGCCGAGCTGGAGTACGAACGATATCGGGGATGATATCGATGATATCGGGGATAATATCGATAATATCGGGGATACTTCAAACAATGGAATTAACCAAATCAAACTGGATTTGAGACACAAAAGAAGACAACAATAAAGAAATTGAAAGAGGAAAAGTCAGCAAGACGAGGAATTGTAGGTGCACAGTTTGCTGATGCTTCCCATACATCTGGGGCCTATGGTTGAGCAATCTAGATCATTATCAGAAGGGCTCCACCTAGAATGAGGATGCCCAAAAACCCTTCTAGAATAAGAGAATCTAAACCTTCAATCTTTGGCTGATCTCCATTTAATGTTGACCATCACTGCAGTTTTTTCTGAATTGTCTATTTGACCAACAATTGAAGGTTAGGATCCTTGGTTTTTTTTTTGAACAAAACTTTTCCATTCCAAAGGAAGCTAAACACATTAAAGCAGGGGGAATTTCGGGCAAGCCCATCGACAAAATGGGGAGGGTCCACCTATCGTAAGACAGAAAAAAGAAAAAGAAAAGGAAAAAAAAAAAAAAAAACCCATGGAGGAAGCTAGGCTTCCCTCAAGTTGCCCAGGCCCACTCTGTCCAGGAATAATAGGCCTCTAATGGGTGTGGGGAGATCACCCAATGATCGGAACATCCTATGCCGTTGACCATCGCTCCCCAATCTGGCGAGGGCGTCCGCCACGGTGTTAGCCTCCCGAGGGGTGTGTGCGATATGAACATCCATAATGCACATGAGAGCTCGAATCCTTGACTTCCAGTACCACAATGGCGACGCGCAGAAATCATGATTAAGAATGGTGGTGACCACCGATTTAGAGTCGCTTGCTATCTCCACCTTAGAGAAGCCCAGCCTCACACACTCCTGAAGGCCGTCGAGGATAGCTCTAATCTCCGCTCTCATGTTGGATCCAAACCCGTAGGAAGAAGAGAAAGCGAACAAGAAGTCCCCGGATGAATTCCTACCAACGCCACCACCACCTGATTGGCCCGGATTGCCCAATGCTGACCTGTCAGCATTAATCTTTATCCAGCCTGGTTGGGGCCTGATCCACTTGACCACTTGGAGCCTAAGAGTGGAGGGCGCAGGAGAGACAATCCCCAAAGCGTTGAGGGAAGCGCAGTGGACAGGGAAGGAGCGAAGGGAATTTGGAGGGAAGGGACGATAAGGCTGGTCCAGCGGAGGATGTTGAGGATGATTCAAGCGGAACTAGTCATGGACCTGTCGAACAGGGCTGCATTTCTCGCCTTCCACAGCTCCCAGAAAATAAAGACTGGGATAACGCCCCTCGACAGGAGCAGCGAGTGAGACAAGGAAGGGGTGGCCCACCAGCGGGTGGCCCTACCAACAACTGAGGAGAGGGGGTTAGGATCCTTCAATATGAGAGATTTTTGGGACTCTCATGAATAGTGGGAACATATCACATTAACAGTCTGGATAACTGAACCATGGAACCTGTTTTTTTGAGAGGTCACCGTGGAACCTAAATGTATGGAACTGAAAGTAGAGGCAAATTTTTTAAGTTTGCTAAGGACCAGAACCTATGATTCCTCAAATTAGAGAAGTATATAATTTGGTCAGTTTCCAAAGGATAATACAAACAATTACATCCAAAGTTTCTACAAATCTGAAATAAAATTATGCAGCAACAGCGCTATAGATTGTTTAGTCATAGTATCAAGCAACAAGCATTCTAATGATTTAATCATATAACTCCAAAGGGCATCTATGTAATAACAAGTAAAAGGCAAGTCCATGGAGATTGGGGATGGGGTCCTAGAAACCCACACTAGACTCCCGAGTGAGATGGAGAGGGTCCCTAGAGACATGGCACGTGTGTGAAAATAGAGCCATCCCTCAGGTGAGCACACGGTGAGCACCTCCTGCCCCCAAAAAATGGGCCAGTCAACTCATTAAGTGGTGCTCAGGAGTAAGAAAAGGACAGTTGAAATATAGTAGCCAATGGTCCATAATGAAGGTATGCAAGCTGCACATCTTATGAGTAGACAAGCCTGATATTTGGGGCATGTTCATGGTAGACACTGCCTGATCATGAGCTCCTTCAAAGGGGCTTTGGGCAATAAATTGGGAACAAGTTTCACATCACAAACACAGGCTTATAAAACGATGAAAATACCTCTACTATAGAATGAAATTTTTTTCTCATAAACCAAGGAAATACTGCAAAAAAGGGGGGAAATTTTGATGAATCGAATTAAGTGCATCCACAGCAGATAATGTGCGTCTAATGCATTTGAATCACAAACTTGGCATTCATTGATACCAATCAGATGTCTAAATCATGGCATTGTTTCTTGATCCCTATTTTAATTGTCCTCGCTCATTCCGGATGTCTAAATCACATGCCTTTACCTGTTGCGCCTCATTGTGGACGGTCCATGCCACAATCTTTCTACTTACACTTTGTGGATGCATAAAAACAGATAGAGTTTGTATTCCATGTGTTCTGACTCTACCATCCTACATGGCTCCCAAGATGGGCTGACATGAAATGATAGATCAATCATTTAATCGCTCATCTATTGGGAAAGTTGTGGATGGGCCATGGTCTATAAATTATGCTGAACAAATGCACCTGGAGATTACCATTTTGTTTTCAACTGTCCATTGAATGACACTTATTAATGACTTCAAGAAAACCCTTAAGGATGATCTTGGATCATAGCCCATACACCACGTACCATGGTGGACAGATCCAGTCATCTATTGCTGCATTTGGGCCCCATTTAAAGAATCAAGCTTATGGTCATCAATTAAACCTATAAAATATAATAAGAAGGTTACTATAAGTATTGGTTCCTTTTGATGAGTTGTTTGGTACTGACGACGATATGCCAAAGGAACTTTACAATCATCCACTCACATGACCAAACAATCTGAAAAGGAGACCATGGTTTGGATGGTTTAAATTGAGATACATGTGTACATGCTTGTATTATGGATCATAGTACTCCAACGTATCAATTAATTGTAGGAAGTGATGAGAGATACCGAATGTGTGTTGCTCGTGTGTAATACTATTGAGTACCTCTCTCTCTCTCTCTCTCTCTCTCTCTCTCTCTCTCTCTCTCTCTCTCTCTCTCTCTCTCTTACACACACACACCACACACACACACAACACACAACAACACACACACACATATATATATAAAGGGAAATGGTACTATAAGGTCGACCTCATGGGGTCGTCGAGCTGTGTGGGCCCCACCGTGATGTGTGTCGAACATCAACACAGTGCATTTGATGGGTCCCTGTTAGGTTATGGGATATCCCAAAAATCAGCCGTATATGGAACTCAGGTGGGCCATACCATCTAAAACCATGTTAAGACATGCCTCAAATATATAAAAGTACTTGGTAGGGTCCACCTGAGTTTTCGATGCGGTTGAAACCTGGTTTGACCCCCTCATCCAAGTGGGACACACACAATGAATGGTCTGGATTTGTGAACCACATCTCGGTGGGCCTAATAAATGATTATGAATGTTTTAATGGGAGGGTAACCCTTCTCAACTGTTGTATGTGGTGTGGCCCAGTGTTTTAAATATCGACGATATCAGCTGATATATCTTGTATCCCACTTGTGCGATATAAAACGCACAGGTAGTGCCAATATATCACACCTACTTGATCCAGTAAACATTTTTTATTTTTAATCCATGTTTTTGTTGTAAATCACGTTAAACCAGTGTCAAATGGTTACAAATGTATGATTCTTCATATTTTCAATGAAAACTCATGGATTTGAAACTTCAATTTAGAGATTTAGGGGAGATGGGCCAAGTTGTGGAAAATTGAGAAATATCAAAATTTCTCAATTTCTCGCAAATCAATTGCAATCTTTGTATCCAGACACAAAATTCAACTTGTATGTAACCTGATCTAGTGATTCTTCTTTTGCTTTTGAATGTATTGCTTGTGTTTCCATACATGTCTTCTTATGTTTATAAATTATATGAATAGACCTTGAATATACTTGCATCAATTCAATTGGAAAGCGCATATATTAGGACCCAATAGAAAGAAAACCCCAATTATGTGTTTTGATTTCTAAGTGTGTATTGGTGTCTTTTTCAACAATCCCTGAAGTTTCATTGAAAAATTTGACCAATTTCCCAATGCTGTTCCCATGTTTCCCAACAACAGCGATACATTATGCAATATAACCGATATATCCCATGCAATAACCGATATGTATTCGTATCCCAAGGGTGCGATACATTATGCGATAACGATATTTAAAACATTGGTGTGGCCCACCCAAGTCATGAATTGACCTGATTTTTAAGCCCGTGGCCCACCATGGAATGGTGCATCTGATAGATGGGTTAGAAGTTCGACACACATCATGGTGGGGCCCACACAACTCGACCTCATGGTACCATTTCCCATATATATATATATATTATATATATATATATATATATATATTATATATATATATATATTAGGGCTTCATTAAATTAATAACAAGAGAAGAGGGGTGTTCCATGTGTGATTATTATTTTCTCTTCATTCTTCTCACTTTCATTCTATCTTCTTTTATCATGTAGACATAGTATCAGAGCAGGGATTGGAGTAAGAATTTTACATTTCTTTTTTTCCTTTTATTCTCTTTCTTCTTCTCGCTTCTTTTTTCTCCCATCAACCCCCTCTAGGGTTTCCACCACATATCCAGTGTCGGCAACCCATTCTTCAACCACCAACTTCATAGCAAGGGCTAGCTAGTCCCATTCATAGCGCCAACAACCCTTTAAGGGGTCACTAGACAAGCCGTAGGGGCTAGCTGGCCCCCTCAATAGTACCAAATAGTCCCTTAAGGGCCCACCTGCCCCTCCGAATGCCGACAACCCTCTCCTGGCCATAGGACAGTTGTTGGGGCTTGTCGGTTTCTCTATAATTCACTGGCAACACCTGGAGTATCGACATTGATTTTAAGGACCATCCTGGTCTCTCTTCTATCCAAACAGCCTATCTGGAAGCTTCTAGTTCCTCGAGTGGGTTGTCATTGTTTGCATCAGCCACCGTAGGCATTGTTCCTTTTCTTCAACAAGTGTGGATCGTTTTCACTTGCGTCTAGGGTTGCTTGACATTCTTACGTTGTTCCTTTATAAGGTGCGTGTTAATATGAAGTTCTTATTTTTAGGTTACTAGTTTTTTTTTTTTTTTGGCTTATACATCATGGTAGACAACACCACAAGGGGAGATCATAGAAGTTCATTGATAATGGGAAACAATCATATTGATCATCCCGAGTTTGTAATAACCACTGTTAAACTCAACAGAATGTACTATTTGGAATGATCAGTCCACCAAAATGGATATAGAAGGCAAGAGGAAACAAGGTTACATTACGAGAAAGAGGGAGGATCTACCATCTAATGATCCATCCCACAACTAGGAAAATGACAACTTGATGGTTATGTCATGGCTTTTAGACTCCATGCAACTAAGCATTAGTTGCAGTCTCTTATTCATAGGAACTGCAAAGGAGATATGATGACAACATTAGGTACATCTACAAGTACATATCATAAATACGGTTCTCAGTGTACCAATAAATGCTGAAAAAATCACACAAAAAAATCTTCCAAAAATGTCCTCTTTTAATTGCCATACTTTTCTCCATCGGGGAATCTAACCGAAGGTACACTGCTGACGTCACTTGTACGACATGGTGATGTTAGCAGTAGGTCCCACCAAAAAAAACATTTCAAACCATGCTCTAATATCAAGTAGAAGACAAGGTGTAGGTTTTAGGATTGGAAGATTGGAAGATTGGAAGAGGAGAAGGAAGAAGAGATAAGAAGAGAAAGAAGAAAGGAGTAGAATGGAAAAGAGAAAGAAGAGTTAGAGCCGGCAACCCTTTTCTCATAGTTTTATAAAGAATTTATAACGAAATTACATATAAGCCCCTCAAATACCCTTCATTACAAACATGCCCTTACAATCTTAAGGATGTAAAATATTGATGACAATGAAAGAGATGGAATACCCAACCCAGACACATGGGTTGAAGTACCATCTGCTAATGTGATGGAAGAAATGGACGACAATTATACTAACTGAGACAATATGCTATGTCGAGCAGTCATAGAAGCTCTAGAGTCAATGACCTAGGGAACACTATCAAAGGATGGAAAACAAACGATACCAGGCTGTGGAAAAATAGTAGCGGATGATGATGCATGAGTGGAATGATTCGTCAAAAGTTTCGCATATTCATTCTTAGGCAGTGTATCACCTATAGTACTAGGCTTAGAAGTGGAGGAGATAGGCTTAGAGACATAACCCCCAATGCCATCATCGGTAGAACAAACCTTATTCACCCATGCCAACATACATGTATCACTTGTGTGGTTACTAAGACCATAATGAGTGCGCTGCCGATTACCATGACCATGATCGCAACTACCATTGAAATCTGTAACAAGGCCTCCCCAGTTATTTCTAACTCGAAAGTGGCCACCATGACCACGACTGCTAGCACAACTTCCCCCATCTCCTCTATCGGATGCAAAACAATTTGAGAAGGCAAACTCTGTACACTAATCTCATGCTAAATGTGACCAAATTTGATGCAGGACAATTAACCACTTGCTCTAAAAGCTTGAACTGATAGAGCATGGCAAATTAATCCCTTTATGTCATAGCCCAGGGCCCACATCTCATGGGTTAGGACCTCGGCCAAACCCCCCTCGTGGGCCCCAAATCACATGGGTACCACCTCACACACGGGTGGGGCCCGCCTCACACGGGCCGCCCACCCCGAGTGTACCCTTGCATCCCACAAGCAACCCCACTCGAGCCCAGTGTGAAAATACCCCTACATTAAAACACCTCGGTGACAAATGGGATTTCACTACTTACAAGGATCTGAACTTGGACAGGCTCAAACTCAAGACAAAGACCAAAGAGAAATTTACTAACACATAATTCCTCTCTCTGTCGTCTCACATTCTCGTTATCAGTAGACAAGTGCTAGTATGCATTCAATTCTTCCCACGTGCCTCGCAAGGCTGAATAATACTCTTTAACACTTTTATCTCCCTATTAAAGAGCAAAGATATTATGCAGTAAATCATAGATCGAAGTTAAAATCTTTTTGCTTGAATACACTCTCATATTATCCCATACTTTCTTAGCTGTCTTGGAAAAGATAACATTCATACTAATCTGAAGCTCCACACGGTTCCATAACAACTCTATGATTTGAGCATCCTCTGCCACCCAACTTCATATTCTATTGAACTTTCCTCAGGTTTGGGAGAAGCTAAATATTTTAATTTCCTTTTTTCCTAAGGAAAACCTTTACTGATGTGGTCCATTGCAAGTAATCTACTCCACTGAGTTTAGTCGATGTAATTTGAAAGTTCATTGACTCAGGTGGAGATAAAAGACTAGTCATGGCTTCATTCTTGACATCCATTTAGGTAGGCAAAATTAAACACACAAGGGAAGAGCATATATCAACAAACACAATCACTTGATAGCACTGCTTGATCCAAAAACTTCACAAGTACACTTGTTCTCTACTCCTTGCCACACACAACTTTCTCACACTTTAGATCTCAGATCTGGCCGCTCGCAAATCTGACCATGCACACACGATGACCCACTTTTATCTAAGGAACAATATGAAAGTGGGCCTCACACGCATTCACAATACATGATTACATGACCCACCATATAGTGGTTGGAAGACAATTCATGTAGATCAGCCTCCGACTTTAAAAATTTCACCTCAAGTAAATAGGAGGAAAAGAGAGGGCTCAAGGAAGTTAATGGAGGAGATCGATTCTAGAATCTATCTCCCTCCGATACCATGTGGTGTGTGATTAATAAAAGAGAGAGAGAGAGAGAAGAAGAAAACAGGAAAAAGAAGCATTGCCTATGTCATCCCAGAAAATGTGAAAAATCTACCCCACATTTCACTCGCATAAGCACAAAGCCTGAAAAGAGGTTCAACTGGTTCCTTGTTACTAAGACACACCACAGAGACATTAGTGCTCAAGAATGTTTCTGCTCTAAAATGGAAATGGGGCCAAGTGTTATGTATTGTTGTATATGGATTATAAGCCAAAAGCTATATTTAAAGAATGGGCATAACTGGTCTAATAGACTAAAAAATGAACGGAGTAAACATTCCCATGTCAACAAAAATATGACCATTAACCAGAGGTCAGGGTGGTCTACTAAACCTTCTTTATAGTACATGACTGACCACAGAGGATCCCATAATTTGGACAGTTGGATTTGAGGTAAATGCTATGTGTACTTAGAGGAACCTCATACCTAACACTAGGACATCGTGCGGTGTTCAGACTATCAGTATCGTTACATGTATGATGTATCAATGACTTGGGATGCAGAAACATGCATCGATATCATTAATAATATTCTAGATACTAGGGAAAATATCACTAAGGAATTCTGAAAACATTGAGAAAAAGGTGGAATTTTTCAGTGGAAACTTCGGGAGATATTAAAAGACACATGTTTAACACTTGGGACTCAAAATATTACAAAAAGCAGCTATACATAATAAGTTTCCATTGTATAAGGGTCTAAATTAACCGCTATTGGACAAAAATATAATTAATAGGTATGATATAATGTAGTTATTTTAAGAAATAATGCAATAATTCAGCACATATGATGCACTATTTAAAACACCCTCTAATAAAGATTCCCCCAAAATAATTTTGGATTTTTTTATTTTTTATTTATGGAATTTCACTGGTAATAACGCAGGTATTGTTGATAATATCACTTGATATCAACAGGACATTGTATTTTCTTTCAAAGGGATGTTGTTGATATCTCACAATAACGTTGATAAATATAATAATATCAGCGATATTATTGAAAATATCTTGCAAAATTTATTTTCCTCACAGTATCTGTATTGTTGAACAATATCAATAATATTGCCAACATTATCGATAATAATTAATAATTGATATCATGTGTGTTACATCAAAACCCCATCTCAACCACCGTTTCTATAAACTTACTATGATTCATACTAAGCTCACACACAAGTCTACAGGAAGGCTCATGCCAACCTAGCACAGGTGTGAGACATCTGAACCAAACATTAGGCGAGCCCTACATATGCGGATGACTATGTTAAAACATTAGGGCAATCAATTATATGGTTGGACAAATGGTCCATATCAAATGTGCATGTGTAGCCTGCCTAATGAGTGAACTGATTACGGAGCGGACCGTGTACATGGTAGGCCCAACGAATGCACAGCTCTGATCATCCATACACATTGCTCTAATAGAATGACTGGCTGTCTGTAGAGGTGCATGGGGGCTTGTAAAATCTTGAGTTACTGTAAGAAATAGTCTTCAGGTTAATGGCTAGAATCAGAAGGTGCATGTGACCTTGTGAAACCTCAAGCATATGTAGGGGTGCACACGGGTCGGTTTGGTACGGTTCCGGGGTAAAACCGGAACCGAACCGTTCCTAACGGTTCTAGGATTTTCGGAACCGGAACCGAACCGTTAGCACATCAGAACCGAACCAGAACCGGACCGTGAAAACCGGTTCGGTTCCGGATCGGTTCCACGGTTCTGGGTTTTTCAAATATGGACAGGCAGATACCCCCATCTTTCCTCGCTTTCTGTTGAAAAGGGGAATGTCCCTTGGGACGTTTTTGAGCACCCTACATGATGGACGGTTCAGATCACGAAAAGGGATGATGGGTGGAGCCCACTGTCAAAACCCAATCCATGCACGTCACGTTTTTCGCATGGTTTGGTATTTTGAAAAAAAAAATAAGTGGGGCCCACTTCTGATGGCATTCTCGGAGATCTACTCTGTTCATCCTCTTTGTAGTAACGACTAACGTGTAAGAAGAGGTGGGGACCACGGTTCCACGGTTCGGGTCGGTCCTACCTGCCCCTAAACTGGAACCGAACCGTATCCAACAGTTCTTGTAATTTTGGAACCGGAACCGGAACCGGTGCTGTCCAGAACCGGACCAAACCGGACCGATCCAACGGTTCCGGTCCGGTTCCACAGTTCTACCGGTTAAATGTACACCCCTAAGCATTTGGAGCCCTCCATCGACACACAAGCACACATGTCAATATGGCATTCCGAGATCAGAGCTTTTCATCAGCTGGGTCATACTGTTTTAGTTTTATAGCTTAAAATTCAGGCCATTTGACACCTTGAGTGACCAGTGAACAAGACAATTGGACAGCTAATGTCAAGTACAGACATCAGGTTGTTTCCCAGCATCAAACCATTCAATTGTGAATTTAACATCTAAAAAGCAAATATCTCCAATAAGATTTTTCCAACATCATGTCATAATATTAGGGGGAAAAAACAATCATAAATCTGTCATCATCATCTTAACAAATTAAATGTCGATAATTTTTTAGTGAACAATCTAAGATTTTGGCTACAATCATCACCATAAATGCTTCAAAATTAGGTGTGCCCAGCCACAACAAAGATCCATCAGCAGAATAAATGCCAAAAAAAGAAAAAAGAAAAAAAATTAAAAATTAAAAAAAAAAAAGTTCTAGGAGTACAAGTATTTGAAGTTTATATGATTACAGTGAAGCCTCCTCAGGCCCATGCCTTTATTTGAATGGATGACACTCGCTATTCATTACGAAGACATTTAATAACTAGTATTTTTTTTAATGATTTGGTATGAGTGCACTAGACTATTATGTGTTTCCCACAATTTCTTTAATGGTGTTAATCATCCACCCCAATGTGCCACCAATGTACATCAATGCAGGCTACCCAAACCATGGGTCCCATTGTGGATGGATTCACACTGAATGATCTTAACCATCCAATATTGGCCATTGAATTTAGACTGCCGATCATTTTAATTACAATTGTTTACTTTCGGTCACCTATTGGATAGATAGGATCTTTTTTTCTTTTCTTTTCTTTTTGGAGCAAGCAACAAAAAGAAAATATATTGAAAAGATAACAGGAAAGAACTCCCAATAAAGAAGGAAGCATAGGCAGCTGCTCCCACAGCAGCTAAAGACTTGAGAGTATTGGTATTTGCCACTTTCAATACAAGAGTAAACAAAGTGTTTAATCTAGAAATGCAGATTCTAATGTCGTTGAAGATGCTCCGGAGACCCCAAAGCTCAGTATTTTCCATAGCCCACTGGAGAATCAACTTAGATTGGCCTTTGATGAGGATTGGGGAAGGCTGGTTAATAAGACGAAGGGCTTCAAGAACGCAATGGCCTCACCTTGAGAAGAAGGGCAGGGGGAGTTCGGGCTCGAGATGGATAGGATCATTACACCGTGTAATTTTTGTAAATGTCCACCAACAATGGGGCCAGCGAGTTGGATCTTGGTCTGAATCAATGTACATTTAGCTGCATGTATGGTGGCTTATTCATGACCTCTTAAGAAATGACAGAAAATGCAAATAGTAATCCGTGTGATATAAATTAACTGCCACCCAAAATCTTGCAAAACCTTCAAGAAAAGGTTCTCGCTAAATAAATTTATTGGAAATAGTAAGTATCATATCCACTTAATGGTGGCATAATTGTCATGAAATATTTAGGCAGAAAATATGGGTGAGACAATCAAGTGCATATCAAGCTTTGGTCAGGGCAATGAATAGATTAATTTTGTGGGAACATGATTTGCAAGAGTTTCACCTTCTTTTTTGAGTAGTTCATTATCCAAGTTATCTTCAATTTAACATTATGCATTGACCATCTTAGCCTTTTTTTAACACATGCACTCACACCACAGTGGGATTTCACCACAATGGGTACTCGAACCCATGACCTCGTGTTGAAACTCTTGTGAGTCTACCACTTAGGCATGAGTAACGACCCATCCTAGCCTATTTTAAAGCTATAACTATGGAATGACAGATAAATTAAAAAATTAGTCCACTCAAAACAAAAGGTATCATCATCCTTAGGAAATACCATTACTGCTTAGAGGCCAACTGTCCACACTGAATCCCGCACATGATTTTATTGGGTAGATAGTGATGGCTTTCAGACTCATCAAGCGACTTCTTTCAATGCCTGCATTTTCTACATCAATGAACATGTATAATGTAAGACAGTAGTATATCACAGATTGATTTAGAAATAGACAATGCTCTTGTTCTTATAACCATCAACACCCATGAAAAGAAACTGGAAAATGTATGATATAAATGAATCAGAAGACGATAAATAATCGAAGATTATAAATAATGAGTTTGACCAAATGGAGACTAATCATGGGTAACAGTAGTGATAAACTAGGCTTTATTGATAGCCTTGGTCGTGTCTCGATTTGCCTGGATTCTTCTGGTAGATCCACAGGACCAATTCCTACCTGGTTTCAAAATTGGTCGTTTGACCGGGAAGGCTTCATGGATATGAGGCAACATGGTAGGAAGAATGCAGGGCAGGTTTCAGGCTTATGAGCTTCAGTGCATCGAATCTAAGGATTGGAACAAGGCTACCTTTGTAGCAGATAACATCAGAAAGGAAGTGATCCTAATGAAACTGAGGGCCAGGACAAAGATGATAGTGGTCAAATAGAAGAAGAAGAAGAAGAAGATGATGATAATGATGATGAGAACGTGAACAAGGCACAGCTGAAATTTGAAGATTATTCTATATTAAAAGAAGAAGAGACAGCGTGGAGACAGAAATTCTAGGCTACACAGGTTGAAAGAGGGGGATAAAGATACTTCTTTCACAAGATCACGAACAAGAGGGAGGCATACGGAACCACATTCACAAACTCTAGATCCAAGAAGGGTGGGGAACCCTACTATAATCAAGGAAAAATTGATCAGTTCTATAAAAAGGAATATTGTAAGAAGACCTACTAAGACTGATGCTTAATGGGCTGAATTTTAAATGCTTTAGTAATCAGCTGCATTGCCAGAGAGGGGATTTGAGGAGGAGGAAGTTCGGAAGGTGAAATGGATGAGGGCAAGGCAATGGGCCTGGATGGTTTTTCCATGGGAGTTGGAATATTGTTAAGGGGGACATCATGTGTTTCACAAGTGCACTATTCTTAAGAAATACCTCCACAATAGCTTCGTTACTCTTATCCCTAAAACTGAGGAGGCAATAGATTTAAAAGATTTCAGGACAGTCAGCCTGGTCGGAGGTGTGCACAAAAGTATTGTTAAATGCTTATTAATCAAGCTAAGGGGGTTGCAAGCCAAGTCATCTCATTGTCACAAGGAACGCTTACGAAGGATAGGTAGATCTCATCGTCTCAAGAGGTGGGAGTACCGGAATGAGGTATGATGGGAAAGAAACCTATCAGCCAAGGTAATAACTATGGAAAAACATACCTATCAATGCAACACATGCATAGGGGATAGAATTTCTTAAACATTTCTAAAACTTAAGCTCTAAGAGAGTCTGATGCAGGACATGGAAACTAAATATGATATGCAAGATTTCAGACTTTAGATCATACTAATTTAGAAACAATCACAAAAATTCCACATCCCACATAAAGTCAAGCATTCAACAAGGGGGATCTACAAGAGTCCAAGCCTACACATGCTAGGGCTGGATCAATTAAAATTATAGACCAAACAATGATCAAAAGAGAATAGATTCATCCACACATGCGAAAGATTATTTCCCCAATCCAAGGGATTCACATGTTTCAATTCGGGAAAACCTAGGGTTTCAAAAGTGGAATAGAACTTGGGGATTTGAGATGATCTAGGTTAGGGTTATGGAAACAAGGAGAAAGAGGAGTGAAATAGAGACGAGAGGGAACCTGTGACCAGCCCGCACGTGTGGACAACAAACCGGCCTTACGCACATGCGTGGATAGCAGCCCGCACGTGTGGGGGGCCCACAAATCTGGAATCAGCCAGCTAGGGCCTGGTCGGCCAAGGATGGGCGACCTTCCCTCCAAATTTCAGGCTAAACGGATGATCAGTTTGAACACGGTGTTGCACCAAAGTTTCAGTCTTCCTGCAGGGCCAGATTGTGGAAATCTGCTATAGGGGAAAGATTAGCTGCAAACGTGGGTGGATTTGATGAATGGATGGTTGTAGGAGATGAGGAATATAGAGAGTAGGAGATGAGGTCGATTTGAGATGGGTGTGGCTCTGCACCACGGTAGTTAGCCCTTCGAAGAAGGGAGGGTTTCGCACCCAAATAGGTTTCCGCAACTCAAAGAATTAGAGAAGCAGGAAAACGCAGAATTTTATTAATCATCTTCAATGAAAAAAGCCCTACAAGGGATTGACTATTTATAAGAAAAACCTATACCCCAAAAGCCGCGCCATGTGCGCATACTATTACTTAAAGACGAAGTAATAAAAAATAACAACTAATTAATGCAATCTAAAGCGTTTATGATGTTCCTAATAACGGTAATAAACAAAACTCAAAGTCCTAGGTCACCTAGGGTAGTGGGCCATGATCATGAGATCCAATGATGGGATCCACATAATGATCGGATCCACCCCAAGGAACCAAAATACATTCCTCTAACTAGGAGGCCCTCCATGGATGTCGTCATCAATCCAGATTGAAGGTAGGGCCCTCCTTGCGTACATGCATGTGCGCAAGATGTCCCCGTCAACTCTTCCCAGCTATGAAGATTTTGCCACTAGCGAAACAAAACTCTTGGACTGCTCTAAGATGTCAGGATCAAGTCTCTGAAGCTCCTCCCCAGTGAGCCACGTACTATCTAAAGCTGGGCGTGACTTCCACTTGACCAGGAACTTTTGAAACCGCCGTCTGGCGTCGATATTATCTGATGGTCCAAAATATCTTCTATCTCCTCTCTAGGTGTGGGAAGGGTAGGTATGGGAGGTAGAGGCTAGGAAGATGGGTTGGGAGGGGATCAGGGATCAAGGGAAAGGTCTGGGGAATCAGGATGGTTAGGTGACAGGCTGGACAATGTATCAGTGGTCCCCTGAAATGCAACTAGATCCTCCACATTGAATGTGGAACTAATTCCCATGGAAGGTGGAAGATTTACCACATACGCATTGAGACCGTTTCATTTTATAATTTTGAATGGTCCAGCGGTACGCACGTGTAATTTATGAACGGCTCCATGAGGGTTTGCTCTGGTCTAATCCCTTGAATCGTTTATGTTGGTCAGCAGAAATTTTGTAATGTTCATTACTAGTATTGATCTTTCGCCTGATTTCTTGATGCAATGAATGAATGTGATGTGCAAAGGACTCTGCAAACTCTGATGGCCTATGGGACAGGGACATAGGAACAAGATCAATAGGCTTCCTAGGTTTATAACCAGTAACGACTTCAAAAGGACTTAAACTTGTGGATATATTGACATAACTATTAAATGCAAACTCGGCGATAAGTAGTGCAGTGTCCCACGTCCTGGTGTGCTCCCCAACTAAACACCTGAGCAAATTTCCCAGACTCCTATTGACCACCTCAAACAGGTTTGGTAGAGTTGCCTCAGGGACTAAATCAATGGCGTGTTGTATATCCCTCATAAGGGGAAGCTCATCCGGTAGATCATCGAGAAAGACATCACGAAACTCATCCACTATCGGAATGGCCTCAGTGGGTAACTCTACACTAGCCTCTGGTGCACTTTCCCTAGCCACAAGGGCGTACACCATCGAGTTCGACTCAGTCTCTCGCACAAAGTCTTTGGTATTTAGAATATGGAGAGGCTTAAACTTGGACTTCGATTCCTTAACCAACCTCAAGTGATAAGAGAAAGGGAGGTATTTTTCCTTAAAGAGTTTCTTTCATTTCTCCCCAATGGACTATTGGGGGTTCTCTCAACCTCTCTTTCTTTTGCTCCACAGTAGCCCAAAACCTCTTTGCTTGACCCACAAACTTTATCTTGACAAATCGGACTCGACGAGCATCCAACATGTGGTACCACTCAAAATAGTAGTCCATATCCGCCAACCAATCTAGAAAAGCTTTAGGGTCCAAGTGGCCATTAAACGTAGGGGCCTCTACTCACTCCCTTGAGGAGTTGCGCATTTAGGTCACAATGATCATGATGCCCCTCGTGGGGTGGGTGCACGCACATGTCTGTTTCTTTGGCCACCCCCATTCCCTTTGTTTATCCTCCTAATCACCTGCCTGAGATTGGGCAGCTTCCCCAATGGCAAGGTTTGCCCAGGCGGAGGTCTCTAGTTGGGTAATGCGCACATTAAGCTGATCCCAGCGTTGGTCGATACGTTGTTCCAAGCGCCTACCCAAAGACTCAAACTGTCGGGTTATGTTGTCCATTGACTCTTGTAATTGCTCCATGTTTAGTGCAGGGTGCAACCTAAAACCGCGACCAGTACGTGTGGGCATACAGCTACCCACTCAACTTAAAGGTCCTCTAATGCAACTATATGCGTCTAAATGGGACTAAATGCTCCTATAGGACTCTATATGAGGGAAACTACGCAACGCTCCTAAAATTCCAGCAACATAACTGTCCAAACAGTTTGTTAACAGAAAATTCAGCAATAAAAATTGGGGAATTTCTGACAATAGAAAATTCAGTAGTCTATGTTGTGAATGATAGGTCCTAAATAACCCTATATGATGAAATTTAATGCAAAATAAACGCGAGTAGACTAAACCCTAAACATGCAATGCAATCCCCTATGAAAAACCTAATCTCTGATACCAAATTTGATGCAGGACATGGAAACTAAATATGATATGCAAAATTTCAGACTTTAGATCATACTAATTTAGAAACAATCACAAAAATTCCACATCCCACATAAAGTCAAGCATTCAACAAGGGGGATCTACAAGGGTCCAAGCCTATACATGCTAGGCTGGATCAATTAAAATTATAGACCAAACAATGATCAAAGGAGAGTAGATTCATCCACACATGCAAAAGATTATTTCCTCAATCCAAGGGATTCACATGTTTCAATTCGACAAAACCTAGGGTTTCAAAACTGGAATAGAACTTGGGGATTTGAGATGATCTAGGCTGGGGTTATGAAAACAAGGCGAAAGAGGAATGAAATAGAGACGAGAGGGAACCTGTGATCAGCTTGCACGTGTGGACAGCAAGCCGGCCTGACGCACGTGTGTGGATGGCTGCCCGCACGTGCGTGGGGCCCACGAATCTGGAATCGGCCAGCCAGGACCTAGTCGGCTAGCGATGGGCCACCTTACCTCCAAATTTCAGGCCAAACGGATGATCGGTTTGAACACGGTGCTCTGCCGAAGTTTCAGCCTTCCCGTAGGGGCAGATTCTGGAAATCGGCTGTAGGGGAAAGACTAGCTGCAAACGTGTGGGGATTTGATGAGGGGATGGCTGTAGGAGATGAGGAATATGGAGAGTAGGAGATGGGGGCAATTTGGGATGGGTGTGGCTTCTTACCACAATAGTTAGCCCTTCGAAGAAGGGAGGGTTTCGCACCCAATTAGGTTTCCACAACTCAGAGAATTAGAAAAGCAGGAAAACGCAAAATTTTATTAATCATCTTCAATGAAAAAAAACCTACAAGGGATTGCCTATTTATAAGAAAAACCTATACCCCAAAAGTCGCGCCATGTGCGCATACTATTACTTAAAGACGAAGTAATAAAAAATAACAACTAATCAATGCAATCTAAACCGTTCATAATGTTCATAATAACGGTAATAGGCAAAACTCAAAGTCCTAGGTCACCTAGGGTAGTGGGCCACGATCATGAGATCCAATGATGGGATCCACATGATGATCGGGTCCACCCCAAGGAATCAAAAAATAGTCTTCTAACTAGGAGGCCCTCCGTGGATGTCGTCATCGATCCAGATCGAAGGTGGGGCCCTCCTCACGAACGTGTGTAAGTGGGGGTGCGTGTGCGCGAGATGTCCCCATCAGAGTCACATGTCCCATACAGGACTTACTTGGCCTTCAAAGTTTAAAAGCCCTATTTAGATAGCCTTCAAATATTAAAAGCCCTATCTAGAAGAAAAGATGTGAATGCCCTCCCTTGTGATGTCTTTCACTAATAGCCCAGCAATAAGGATAACTTGATATTTTCCCCTCATTTTAAATAATAATAAAAACCTACACATGAGTGACCATGTGGCTCCAAACGTATGATTATGTTGGTTCCGCTTGCATATAGCTACGTGGGACCTTGTAATACCCATGACTGAATTTGTGTATAATAACTCAATCAACATGTTCACGGGGATGTCACCTTTTGAAGAAGTAAGAGGTATACGTTTGTCTTCCAATCGAATTGGCTCCTCCACCCATAGAGTCGAGAGCAAGAGCACAAGCTAATGATTTCATCTGCCATATGCAGTATGTGCATGGCGAAGTTTGACGTAATATCACCACAAGAAATGAAAGTTATAAGCAGCATGCAGATGCAAGATGTCGTTTTGTCGAATTTATGGAAGGAGACATGGTTATGGTCTATATTCGTCCTAAATAGTTACCCTCTGGATCCTCGAAGAAGCTCCATCCTTATAGTACAAGACCATTCAAATTCATAAAGAAGATTAGTGCCAATGCTTATGTCTTGGATCTTCCACCAAATTTACCTATTGATCCTACCTTCAATGTGGAAGATCTTTTCACCTATCGTGGCACCATAATGATAATGGTATCGAGTAGCAAGCTATCTCACTCCCAACCATTTTGCCACCGACAGAAACGAGCATTTGATGTTCTTGACGACTAGATCATCTCCACGCACCAAGGTGAAGTTTCATGTTCATTGGTAAGGGAGGCCTCTCTCCAATGCTACGTGGGTTATAACTATAGACTTTCATCGTCTAAATCCTAACCTTTATGAGCAATATCAAGCCATTAATTCATCAGAGTTGAGTCCTTTCATGCTGGGGATAATGGATGCAAGTCAAGCCACATCAATTGAGCCAAAGATCCATGGGCCAGGCCCAAGACCAGACTTCACAGTTGGGTCATCAGCAAGGAGGCTCAAGCCTCCTAATTAGGCAGCATAATCTAATCAACAAGCTATGCAAAACCAATCAATCAGCCATACAATAGGATCTCATTAGATTTTTCTTATCTATTTAGCATCTTTCTTTTTATTAGTCTTTTACTTTTGTAATAAATACCAAGTTGTAAATGACACTAAAAAAGTTCCCTTCCATGTACATCCAAGAAGTCTATTTAAGGGCCTCACATGAGTATTGTCAAGGCACTTCTGAATTCAATAAAATTATAGATTTATTCTCTACTTTCCTTGTGATTTTTATTTTAAGCTTAGGTTGGAAGTGCCTACGTTGGACGGATCCTTTTCCATTCAATCGGTTGCATTAGAACCGTCCACCGAAGGAGGTAATATTATATGGGTGTTAGCGCCCGTTACGATTCTATGGGGGAATTATAAAGAGAGAACCGAAGAATATTTGAAGGCAAAGAAGTTTTGATTGTCAAGCAATATGATTTTCTCTATGACTAGTTCCTGGACCATGCTGCTAAGTTTGAAGGGATTTCATTCTCTAATCTTATGAGGGATTAGAATTCATCAATTTGAAATATTATATAATTTGTTCTCCTTGGTGGCTGGTTGTGTTTCAGCCTCCTCCTTTGAGGGGATTGTCCTCGTATGTTGCCCTTGTGTCTCTTTTTAGGTGTAAGGGATGATCCTCATCCCTCAATTTTGCTTAGTTTTGCATCCCCTTCTTATTTCTTCTACTAATAATTTGTGTTTCCTTTAAAAAAATAACAACTATAAACAAGCAAGAATCCAGACTCTTAAGTGCTAAAACAGAGAAATGACTAGATACTAACCTTTGGTTGATAAGGAGCTTATTGTTGTTCCTTGTGGACATTCATTTCCCAATGGATTTGGTATTGATACAAAAGAGCGAACGACAAAGCTGATAAATTTCTGCATATGATTAAAGAGAGAAAAAAAAAAAAAAGCAACTTAAGAATAATATCTACTAAATCATATAGTGTGCCAAAATTAGATGTGGACTGAAAAAAAAAAAAATACAAGAGAAAATGACTCTCAAGTACTAGGCACTATACCAGATACAAAATCAATGAACAAGTTTACAAGGCACAGCTTTCATGAAGAATACATTACTCGGAATAATGGGCTCCTGATGCATCAAAAAAATGAATAGTAGCTAGTACTAATATCAAGATCGTCATGGCCGACATCATGTCACAGGTCCTCATCCCAAAGTATATGCAAGTATCTAGGTCACAGGTCCTGATCTTATAATACCTCATATCAAGTACAATGTGAGAATCACACACATAGCTTCTACTACAAAATTCAGGAGCAAAATGTTTACAGAATGTGTAAAATATAACTTAATAACCCTTAGTAAATTGTTATGCAGAACTGCTTGCAAAAGCCCACCAATCTCAGAGGCTTTTTTTTTTTTTTTTTTTATTACTTGTGTTTTATTTCTAAATAGGGAATTTAGGTGACTGACTATATAAGTTATTATGAGCCAATATAAGTTTCCTGTATCTTAAGGATATGATTTTCTGTTTTCTTTAATTATTGGAAACTAACAAATAAGGTTAAACTTTTCATCTCTTTTAAGCAGTTACTAAAGCTAATATGCTATAACATGGGAGTAAAGGTTTCTGTGGGTATCACTGTGTAGCATTTTGAGACCAACGTCCAATCACTGCCAGATTATACTCAATACAAACAAGGTGTCTTGGAGACCTAAGCCTTTCAGATTCAAGATGGCTTGAAGAAGAAGGATTTGCGGATAAGGTAAGGGAATGGCGGAATGAGTCCATTCCTGAATTGGCAAGGAGAGCCTCCTGAAAAAGGAAGAAAGTGCTTTGGCGTTTGCATATTCTTTCTGGCCTTTAGTTCCTCTGGAAAGAATGTAACTATAGTCAATCATGAAGAAAAAGAGAAGAGACGAATAAAGATGAGTAGAAAGAAGAAAAAGAGGGGAGAGTGCTTCATCTCACTTCACACGCCCCCCACCTCTCTTATTATATTATTAAAGCAATCACTTATCCTATGAAAATTACAACTATACCTCCCTTAGAGATAATATAAAACAATGATATATGGGCCTAAAGACTCTAATCCAAACATATGAACAAGCCCAACATAAACCAAAACCTATGTGGACCATACGAGTGAGCAGTAGACCACACATGTGGCCAAGGTAGACCACATATGTGGTCATAAAGCATCAACACTCCCCCTCAAGCTGAGTATATATATCATGAATGCCCAGCTTGACAAAGAATCTATCTAGATGAACCTGACTTAAAGCCATCGTAAACATGTCTTCCACTTGATCTTGGGACTTAACAAATGGCATGCATATTTCCTTGTTTGCAACATTCTACCTAATGAAAGTGGCAGTCTACTTCAATGTGCTTGGTTCTTTCATGATAGATTGGATTATCGGTGATGTGAAATGTTGCTTGATTATCACAATGCAATCTCATAGGAATATCCACCACAACTAAGTTTATATGTTGCATGGCCATAGCCATGTACTCTGCTTTTGTGCTTGACCGAGTGACACTTCTTGCTTTTCTACATAATCAGATTTCCCCTACAAATGTATAATAACCTATGGCAGACCTCCTGTCAAAAGGAGAGTCAAACCAATCTGTATTAGAATACCCTTTCACTCTAAGATGTCCAATTTGCTTGTAGAGAATTCCACATCCAGGAGCTCCCTTTAATTATCAAAGTATGTGAAGCCCGACCTCCATATAATACATATGAGCAGCCTACATAAAATGACTAATTACACTGACTGGATAAGTGATGCCCGGTTGTGTAACCATTAAATCGAACAGTTTGCTAACTAGTTGACGATATCTTCCTGGATCATCAAATAGTTCCCCTTCATCCAACTCAGTTTGAATTTGTATCCATGGGAGTTTCAATTGGCTTAGCCCCCAGCAAACTTGTAACTTCTAATAAATTCATCAAATACTTCCGCTACAATACGTTAATTCCCACCTTCAACCTTGCTACCTTAATATCCAAAAAGTATCGAAGGCAACCTAAATCCTTTGTGCAAAAGTGTTGCCAAAAGAACTTCTTTAACTCAGAAATACCTAAACTATCACTACCAGTAAGAATGATATCATTCACATATACAACTAACATGATTGGACCAGTCTTGCTTTGTCAAACAAAAAACGAAACATCTTCCTAACTACGTGTCATTCCAAACTGAAGCACCACCATACTAAATTTGTCAAACCAAGCACCGGAAGACTTTTAATTCATAAATTGATTTCTTCATATGTCAAACTTATCTGATTCCCCATGAGCAACAAAGGCAAGCGATGGTTCCATATATACATACCTCTTCATGCAGATCCTCATGAAGAAAGGCATTCTTTACATCAAATTGGTATAATGGCCAATCTAAATTTGCAACAATAGAGATCACCACACGTATGGAATGAAGCTTGGCCACAGTAGAGGTCTCAAAGTAGTCAACCCCTAGAGTCTGAGTGTATCCCTTCACAACCAAATGAGCCTTTAAATGATCATTTGAGCCATTGGGATTTGATGGGGACATCACGCGCACACGCGAACTCACGCCACCCCCCTACGCACATACGCCAGAAGGAGGGCCTCACCGTCGATCTGGATCGATGACGACGTCCAGGGAGGGCCTCCTAGTTAGAAGACGAAGTTTTGATTCAAAAGAGTGGGCCCGTTAGTCAAGAAAAGTCCATCATGGGATCTCATGATCGTGGCCTACTAGTCAGATTGATTTCATATTTTAGGTTTTGCTTATTAATGTTATTTAGAACATCATGAACGCTTTAGATTTCTTTAATTAGTTTTTATTTTGGTTTACTACATCGCCAAGTAATAGGTTGCGCACATGGCGCGAGTTTTTAGGGTATAGGGTTTTCTTATAAATAGGCACCCCTTGTAGCTTTTTTCCATTCATTGACGATTAATAAAAATTCTGCGTTTTCCTACTCTCTGAGTTGTGAAGCCTAATTGGGTGCGAAGCCCTCCCTTCATCGAAGGGTTAACTACCGTGGTGCGAAGCCACATCTATCCCGATTCGCCCCCATCCATCGCCATCTCTACTACCCATCTTCTACCATCCCTTCTTCTCATCTCACCCCATCATTTACACTTCGAATCAATCATCTATTGCAGCAATTCTCCTCCCCACAGCAGAATTTCAGAATCTGGCTCTACAGGAGGGCTGAAACTTCGGCGGAGTACCATGCACAAACCGTACATCGGATCGAGCTGAGATTTGGGGGTTTTAGAGTCTAGCCCTGGCCGACCAGGGCCAAGGTGGCCTTTTTTTGAATAGTGGGCCCCACACATGTGCGGCCGAGATCACACGCATATGCATCTGGGCCATTGTTGTTGTCCACGCGTGTGGTACTTCTCTGGTTCGTCTCTCCTCTCTTTCACTCCGCTTTCACCCAAAATCCCTAAACCTAACCATAAATTACTCAAATCTCCAATTTTATGCCCTTTTTCTTACCCTAGAGTTCCTTGATTTGAAATTGGTGAATCCCTTGGATTAGGGACTGATTACTACGCATGTGTGGATGATTATTTCTTATCTTTAAGTATCGTTTGGTTCATAATTTTTATTGATCAGCCCTATCATGTGTAGGCCTGGACCTGCATAGATTCCCCTTAATTGAATGTTTGGACTTTCATGTGGGATATGGAATTTGTGTAATTGTTTTAAACTAACGTGATCTTAAGCCTGAAATCTCGCGTATCATATTTAATTTGCATGTCCTGCATCAGGATTGTACTTGACAGTATATACCCATCTACACCCTACCACACGTTATTTTGTAGGTAGCTCGTCTAAAGTCAAGTTTGATTTCGAGGAAAAGTAGCCATCTCTTCTTCCATAACGCGCTTCCACCCATCACTGTTAAGAGCCTCCTAGAAAGAGAGAGGAACAAACGCAGGACACGGATAAAGCAAACTACCAAAAAGAAGGAGATAAGCTATTAAAGGAAATAAAATTAGAGATAGGATGTTGGGTATAAGAGTGTATACCCTTAAGAGAAATGGGCATACCATCTCCATTAGACAATACCAATGAAGACTCAAGATTGATGGAGGAAACTGTGGTATGCACACCACTAGTGTTCGAGTTGTCAGCATCGCTACAAGTTTCGCTGGCTGGAGATAAAGATATAATATCATTATCGCCGATAATATCGCCGATAACCGGAAATGCAGGGAAAAGGGGGGAACATGGAGAAAATGGTGGAATTTTTCAGTGAAACTTCAGGACATGCCTAAATACACATATTTACATATCCAGGAATGAAAAAATTGCAAAAAGAATGCATTAAATAATAAGTTTCCATTTAATGGGAGCCAAAAGGCATGCGTTGTCGTAAGAAATCACTCAAATAGTAATCGAAATGAGCTTATATAATATAAATGCAAGCTTACAGATTTTTATTTGCCTCATTCTTTAGTTCATACCCTAAAATGATATCTACAAATGGATGGACGGTGTGGATATAACACATACATCATAGTGGGCCCACAGAATTTGGTGACGCCACTTCGGTAGCCGACTCGCTACTCAACCTGGCAGTATCTAATCCACGTCCGTGTACACCGGCAATTCCATGCCAAAAATGGATTGGCTACTCCCCCTACCACAAGCCCGGTGGGTGGTTGTCGGTGCTCTGTGGGCCCCACCATGATGTATGTGTTTCATCCATGCCATTCATACAATTTTACAGATCATTTTAGGGCTTTATGCAAAAAACGAGAGGGATACAAATCTTAGATGGACCACACCACGGGCAAACAATAGTGATTGGATATCCACCATTAAAATCCCCCTAAGACCTACTGTACTGTTTATTTGACATCCAATCTGTTGATTAGGTCATACGGACCCAGATGAAGGGAAAAAACAAAGATCAGCTTCGTCAAAACTTTTATGGCCCCCGAAAAGTTTTTAATGGTCGACGTTCATTCAAAACTGTTTCTATAATGTGGTCCACTTGAGATTGGGATATACTTCATTTTTGGTTTGATACAATAACATGATCTAGAAAAATAGACGGACGGCATGGATGAAACATGTACATCATGGCAGGGTCCACAGAGCACCGACCACTAGCCATTAGCTGGTGGCAGTGGGAGTAGCTAATCCGATTCTGTGCCAAAGGAAGCGAATTGCGTACTGAGTAACTCCAAGCGTACTGAGTAAACTCTGTGGGCCCCACCGTCGTTCATTCGTTGTATCAACTCCATCCATCCATTTTATCATATAATTTTAGGTCTTTAAACCAAAAATTAATTATAACCAAAGCTCAAATGGATCACGCCACTTGAAACAGCGTGAATTGAAGTCTACCGTTGAAAAGTTATTGGGGGCCCACAAAAGTTTTAGATTAAGATGATATTTGTGTTTTCCCTTCATCCATGTTTGTGTAATCTTATGAAAAGTTTGGATGACAAATAAATATCACTGGGCGCCTTAGAAAGGTTTCGACGGTGGAAATCAATACTTTCACTGTTTCCTTTGGTATGGTCTACATGAGATTTTGATATACTTCGATTTTAGGCTCAACCCTTAAAATGATCTGAAAAAACGGATGGACGGTGTGGATAAACCACATGAATTCAGAGTGGGTCCAACAGAGTTTACTGAGTACCATAAGAGCGTACTGAGTTACTCAGTATACATCCATGAGAGAAGGCTTTTGCAGGAATTTCCTGTGCTGGGATGCTTACGTAGGGCCCACCATGATATTTCCAAAAAATCCACCCCATCCATCCGTTTTCCAGATCATTTTAGGACTTGATACCAAGCATCAGATGAATCCAAAACTAAAGTGGGTCATAAAAGAAGGAAAACTGTAAAAAGAGTTTGCTATCCTTCAAACCTTCCCAAGCTCCACCTTGATGCTTATATGCCATCCAAACCGTTTAAAGTTCATTCCCATTGAGATGAAGTGAAAACACAAAAAGTTTAGCCCGATACGAAACTTTTGTGGTTACATGAATGTTTAAACGATGGTCACCAATCTTCACTGTTTCCTCTCCTGTGGCCCACTTGAGTTTTGGATACACTTGGTTTTTGGGCTCATGTCCTAAAATGATCTGGAAAAACGGATGGACAAGGTGGATTTTTCAAAAAATATCATGGTGGACCCCCACCTAAGCATCCCAGTATGTTAAGGGTGTGCGTACGCAACCCATTTATTTGAAATGGATGTGGATTAGCTACTGACGTGTAGCGATTAAGTTACGCCACCAAGTTATGTGGGTCCCACTATGATGTATGTTTTGTATCCACACCGTCCATCCATATGGAGATACCATTTCAGGGCATTAGCCAAAGAATGAGTCAGATCCAAATCTCGAGTGAACCCCACCACAGAAAATAGTGGACAGAGTGATGCCTACCATAAAAAACTTATAAGGGCTCCAAAAGTTTTCGATAAAGATGATATTTGTTAATAGCCTTATTTAATGTCACTGTTAACTTATGAACAGGTTGGATCTCAAATAAACAGTTGACTGGGCCTTAGGAAGGTCTCAACAGTAGGGTCACTCTCTCCATAGTTTTCTGTGGTGGGGTTCACTAAAGCTTTTGATCTACCTCATTCCTTGGATCATGCCATAAAATGATCTCTCCAAATGGATGGAACGTGTGGATACAACACATGTCATGGTGGGACCCACAGAACTTGGTAAGGTTTCAAAGTTATTAGTCGCACGATGAACCTACGAGTACCTAATCCGCGTCCCCTTAAAATAGGTTAAAAATCGAAAACCCTTCCCCAAATTACTCCGAAACCGAAAATCCCTCCCCCTCGATCCCAAATTTTCAAAAATTCCTACAAGTCTCCGGATTTTTGTAGCCCTGCCAGCGGGTTTCGGGGCTGACAAGCCGAAGAAGTCACCATTTGAGGTTGTTGCGTCCCTCTTCAAATCGATCCGAGCGAAAAAAAAAAAAAAAAAACAGGTATTTACTTCTTCTTCTTCTTCTTTTCTTGGATTTTGACGATTTTATAACCGAAAACCAACATTATTGGCGATATTTCGGCGATATCTAGAAGAGAAATGAAAAATTAGGTTTTCGGTTTCACTGAGCCAGCGATACTGATATTATCGGCGACAATTCGATATTGTCGCCGATAATTTAAACACTGCACACCACCTCCCTTGGAATGTTTAAAGTAGACCTACAACGGTGGTGGATCGGAACGTTGCACAAGAACTCCCTTTACAGATAAAGTTGTGTCTGGCACCATAGGAAGAGTGATGGAACCTTCTTCGAGTTGCAATCATCTTCTTCCTTCAAAAAATTATGGAGTACTTTAAAAAGGTGACTCAGTTGATACATACCATCTAAAAGTGACTGGATTATAACACTTGTAACCTCTCTGAGTATACGGGTATCCAAAAAAAAAAAAAAACAAATACACTTTACAGCCTTGGGTTCAAATTTATCAAAAACATGGTCAAACATATACATCCAAAAACTTCAGGAGAAATTGAAAACAATTGATGTTGGGGATGTATGACAGAAAAATGAGTTACACCACCTAAGATTGATGAAGGCATCTAGTTTAAAAGATAACATGCAGTCAAAAGTGCATCACTCCAAAAACCTTTTGGAACCTTCATATTAATAGCAATGCCCTAGCAACCTCTAGAAAATGGCGATTTTTACGCTTTGCAGTTCCATTTTTGTTGTGGCGTGGGTGCACATGATATTAGGTGAATGATGCCATGGGATAAAAGATAGGAATGAAATAGTTTTATGCATATCCCTTAGAATTGTCGGATCTCAAAATACACACTCTACCATCAAACTCAGTTTATATTTACATATGGAATTCTTTAAACATGTAAATAACCCAGAACTGTCTTCCATATGAAATAAATAACCATGTCGTTCTATGGCAATCATCCACAAAGATTTGTTAAAGTATTTAAAATCAGAGAAACCAAAAACATGAATTGGAGCCCAAACATCTTAATATATCAAGTAAAAGGGTTTATCACCTATTTTATCCTCACATGAAAGCAAATACACTATATGATGCTTGCTTAACTCGCAAGCTTGACACTTTAGCCTAGACAAATACGACAAAGACATGACAAGACTTCAAACTACGTAAAAAAAATAGGTAACAAAGCCTGAAATGCCACTAATGAGGAGAGAAGTTGGTCTACAATGCAACTCCAATTCCTAGTATTCCATGATTGAGGTAATAAAATTAGTTCAATTCATGTCCTCCACCAATCATCCTCATCGTCTTTAGATCCTAAAAATCACAATAGGAAGAATAAAACTTGACAGAACAATTTAGGGCTTTGGTTAGTTTACTAACAAATAATAAGCTTAGACGAAACTTAGGAATATACAAAACTGAAGATAATAAGAGATCTGAAGTAGGAAAGACAGTGCCCCTCGCCCTAGGACACGAGTTGATGTACCATTAGCTAGTGTCATACTACGGTTACCATTTACATAATTGGAAGCACCGGAATCAATAATCCAAGGGACAATCTCAAAAGAAGTAAAACAAGTTGTAGCTCACTGGGTAAGAGTAGTTGTAGAGGAAGAGGTGATGTAGGACCGATGCATGAACTCAAATATTGTGTGAGATCAATCAGCAAAATTAACATAATTAATAACAAAATACAAAACTTGCTATTATCATCACAAATACCAAAATCCCAAGAGAAGATAATGCATAATTCTAGCCTAGGTTACCAAGCATCATCCTATAAGACCGTTAAATAAGGGAAACTAGGATCTAATGGATGCAGAGACATCCAAATAGCATAGGGTAAAGCCTATTTCAAAGGAGAAGATCTAATACTACCTAGGGTGAAATTAGGGTTTAGGAAAATTGGGGAGTTGGAATTACGGTTAATGGGGTAAATTGGGTAGAGGGGTTAAAGGGCTTAGGTATTAGGATAAGGGAATTAAGGTTCTGGATGGAGGGAATGTAAGGATTTGGGCTTAATTAAAGAATGTGAAGAACTAGGGTTTGGTAATTCGGGGAAATAGGAAAATTTGGGATTTATAGGTTTAGGACTAGGGTTTGGAGAAGAGAGAGTAGGGTTTTGATGTAAGGGTAGTGGAAAACCAAATGGATAAGAGTGTGGCCGTACGGCCAACCCTATAGGTTCACACATGTGGTCGTACGGTCACAATATGTGGGCTAGGTTTGTGAGGTTTTGGGTCCTTAGGGTTTGGCTCGTCGATAGATGTATAAGGGATAAGGATCGGAAGAATGGTGATGACTTGGGATGGAGAAGATCGAAGAACTTGAAGAATACATCGATGGTTGATAAAGGGATGAGAATGTTGGAAATAGACGGCAGGCTCGCACCTCCGTTGATGAAGATTAGCTTCGCACCAATCTTCCTTCCAATTCACATGGAAGTCACCTCCAAATCACATGAAGATGGGAGAAGGAAGCAAGGAGCTCTCTCTTTTTTCTTTTTCTTTTTCTCAAAAAAACCCAACTGAAGAGAGATCACATGCCCCCCTCTTTTTCTAGGTTCAAGAACTTTTCGTTATTACAATTTCAACCGTCTTTTGAGTTTTGACGAAAATAACCATAGTCTAATGAAAAATCAACTAAAATCACTCATAAGGTGTCCAAACATAAGGTAATCATAAACTAAATCCTAAAAGATAATAATGTCCAAAATGATGAAGACGATCCACGATCAATGGCCTGATAATGTGATCCATGCAATCCAACGGCCCGATCGTCGGGTCCCTCAAATCTGACAGTCCAAATCACTCCCTAAAGCAGCTCATGCGCATCTTCCCAGTGTGGGGTCTTCTAGATGCTCACACATGCACATTGGATCTTCAACATGATCATAGGTACTCGCCTAGCCACAAGAAATTAGTGCGGCCCACCTCCTCTGATACGTACGCAAAGGCGTACTTGAAGTGATGTCCTCATCAAGAGGGATGGGTGGAATAATCTCTCAAAAGCTTGGCATATTCTTCCTTGGACATAGCAACTGTGTCACTTGAAGTATCAACTCAGTAAAAGTGGCAAACTATCACTTGAAGTACTCAACTCAGTAAAAGTGGCAGACTTAAAAACGGACCCTTTAGAACCATCATCCAATGAGCGGACTTGATTAGCCCAAGATTCCTTTTCCACCAGATCCCAACATGCATTGACTATGTGATTACTAAGGCCATAGTGCGTGCCATGTGGATTACCACGACCATGATCACAACCACCATCAGAATCTATGCCATGACCACCCAAAGTATTACTTCTTCCAAACCAACCTCCCTGTAAGTCTTTACCTCCAAACTAACCATCGCGACCACTATCACCTCGGCTCCCCCCATCACTTCTACCAAAATGCAGAGATAAATACAGACCGACAAGATTATGAGGAACCTTGTGCGGTCATACTAGTTATACATTGAACTCTGGCAAATGCCTCTATGACTGATGGGATCTCACTTCCTCCAAGAATCTAAGCTCCCATGGGGCTTGAACTTACGTCAAAGGCCAAAGAGGAATTTGGGGACACATAACTCCCTCTGCCTTCATATAGTGTCAACATTTGCTGCTATCGACTACTATACATTCAACTCTTCCCACATACCCCCCAGGAAGAGTAATACTCTCCCAAATTCATATTTTCCTGCTGAAATGAAAATATACTTTGCAGAAGCTCATAGATATGAGTTAGGTTCTTCTAACATGAATACACCTCCTTCAAGTTATCCCGAACTTCTTTGGCAGTCTTAAAGAAGATGACATTCACATTGATATGTGGCTGCATATTGTTCCACAACAATGCCCTAATTTGGGCATCTTATGTTACCCAATAACCGTAGTCCGTCGCAGTTTGATCAGGTATAGAGGAAGTCAAATATTTCACCTCTTTCCTGTCAGAAAAACCTTTGCAGATGTAGCCCTCTATAGGTAGTTTGTTCCATTCAATTTAGTCGATATGCTTTGGAGGGACATCAATTTAAAGGGAAACATAATATTTCTCTTTGATTCATTCTTGGTATCCTCTTGACGAAAAGAATTTTGAATACACACTAAGGGAAACTTTCAATTGAATTGGACGTCATACGAGTGTGTGTGTGTGTGTGTGTGTGTATAGAAAATAATCAACTATATCATTACCCGCTCTCTAGCTTTCATCCGTACACTTTTTCTTCGATCTGTACCATCAACAATCTTCACGCATAACTCATGTCTTCAAATCTAACCTTAACCTTCAGATCTGACCATAGATTCAACTATAGATGAGAAATGGCCCAATTTGACCCATCGCATCACACGGGTAGAGAATAAAGCGGACCCTATACGCCTTTGTTGAACATAATTACGCTACCACTAAGTGGTGGTACAATAGGGAAAGGGATTATATTAGGTCAGCCCCAAGCGCGTTAAGCTTTCTCCACACACAAAGAAGAAAGAAAGATAAAAGGAAAAAAGGAGAAAGCGATGGAGAGAAGGGCAAGATACTGGATCAGTGATGCTCTAATACCATCTAGTCAATCATGAAGAAAATAGAGGAGAAGAAAGATGAGAGGAAAGAAGAAAAAGAGGGGAGAGTGCTTCATCTCAATCCACACGCTCCCACCTCTCTTATTATATTATTAGGGCAATCACTTGTCATATGAAAATTACAATTATACCCCCTCTTAGAGAATATAAAACAATGGCATATGGGCCTGAAGACTAACTCAAATATATGACCAAGCCCAACATAAACCCAAACCCATGCGGACTGCATCGACAATAACACCATAATTTTTTTATATATATAATAAATCGAAAGCACACTAGCAATTTTTTTCATAAGGGCTTTTCTATGCTTTTCTATGATTGTCCCCTAGTTTAATGGGTACAAAATGGAGAAAAAATTAGGTATTTTAGATGGTGCTCCCCCAGTGCAAAAGGGCTTGGGAGATGATTCCTCATCATCCCACTCTTTTAGCCTTTTGATTGTACTACTCTTTTTTACTTTTAGTTTTCAACAGTGTTCCTAATATAGATACTATCGGCCGATATATCGGTCGATATTATCGTTATCATTGTCTAGCGAGACGAAACCCATCAAATACCCTCGAAAATTAAAAAGAAAAACCAAAATTCTTTTTATCGTGCAATATATCACACAATTTTATTTTTTTTTGCGAAATTGCCGATATTAGCGATACTATCATGTTGTATCCGCGGATTTACCAGAAAATCAGGAAAAAAAGGGAGGGAAAATCTTTCATAAGAGGGCATTTCAGTACCTGTGAAAGAAGATTGCATGATTGGAACCATGAGGCCACTCGATCGAGAGGTCTGCCAAAACTCGCAGGGATTTGAGAGATTTTTTAGAAAAGTTTTAGAATTTTAGGCAGTGTTTTAAATAGCGCGTAGTGTATTGCGTAGCATTCAACCCCCTATAGTGTGTAGCGTAAGCTACACGATACTTCTATTTTTTTAAATTAAAAAATTAAAAAACATATTATAAATAGTAAGAATAAATATGAAAATTGCAAAATATAAAAATGAAAATGCCTACAAATGCTTCATTTTTCAAGTAAAAGCAAGCCAATTCACATATTTAAACTAAATCAAATCGGTATCACCTCAATAACTTTCTAAGCAAACTACTTTAATTAATGATGTCTAATTTTAAAGTAAAAAAGTTTAAAACCACAAGTCACAACTCACAAGCATAAACTATATAAAATCACATATGTTTAGAGGTTTAAGTACAAAACAAATTTCACATTGCTTGAACTCTCAATTCTCAAATTTCACATGCCATACACACACCACAGTGGACCCCACACATGTGGGCCATGGCATAAAACACCACAGAGGACCCCTTGCATGTGGGCCATGGCACAGAACACCACGGTGGACCCCACGCATGTGGCCCACGTGATGGTTGGATGGATCAAATACATGCCATACACCACGGTAGGCCCCACACATCTTTGTTTTTAAAAAAATAAATATCCAGAAGAATCAGCCTCCAAAAAATAAAAAAAAATAATCACAGATTTTCAGTAGAAATAAAAAAGAAAACTCATTAAGAAAGATTAAAGGGCCAAAACATACCTTGAATAAAGATTTAATCAACCAGAAACTGATTTTTTTGAGCTATGTATCCGTGCGGCTGCGAAAAGGGGGAAACGTGATTTCTTCGTTGTTTGGGCTTCAATGCTCTTGAAAATACAACAATTAGATGCTCCTATGGGGCCGATTCAATGCCTGAGATTTCATCTTCAAGGGGCTTTGGATCGAGAGAATCGAAGTACTCCAAGAAAGCTTGTTGCAGCAAATGCGGCATTGAGATAGGGCTTTCAAAAGAAAGCCTTCAAAACCTTATAAGTTAAAAGGTTTTTATTGAAATATGAGTCCCCTACCATCTACTAAGAGGAAAAAAGTCTCATCCGTACATTTGGAGGCCCATTTTTTAATGGTTTAGAATGTAGAAAAGGTTAAACGAGCACATATTTAAAATCTACGCATTGCCACGAGTGTGAAGGATGGTTTGGATAGATCTAAATGCTGCCACGTGTGAGAAATATGAGTCACCACCATTTTAAAACACTTTACAAACTCATATAACAAAATACATCTTTTATTTTAACGAAAATGGAGCACGCTCCTGAGGTGTATGCTATTCACGCTACACGCTACATATGTGTAGCGTACGCTATTTCAATGCGCTACGTAGCGTTTTTGGAATGCTACGCTATGTAGCGTACTCTACACGCTACACTACAACACTATTCACAACACTGATTTCAGGGTTCCGGGGCTTCGGAAGCTGGGAATGAGAAGCAGCTTTGAGTGGCGGAAGCGGATTACCTGGTGTACCACACACCAGCAAGTTTTGTGGGTCCCATTATGAGGTATACGTTGTATCCAAACCATCCGTCTATTTGACGAGCTCGTCGTAAGTCTTGAGCCAAAAAATAAGACAGATATAAAGAACAAGTGGACCACACTGAAAAAAGCAGTGGGAGATTGAACGTCTACCATTGAAAACCTTTTGGGGGTCACGGAAGTTTTGGATCAATATGATATTTGTTTTCCCTCTTAATCCAGGCCTTTATGACCTTATGAACATATTGGATGGAAAATAAACATTACGATGGGCCGTATAAATGTTTTAATGGTGAAAATCATTATCACAACTGCTATATGTGGTGTGGTCCAATTGAGATTTGGATATGATTTATTTTTTGGCTCATCCTCTAAAACGATCTAGCCAAATGGATTAACGGTGTGGATATAATAAATACATCTTTGAGGACCCATGTAATTTTGATCTCCTTTGAATCGGTCGAACAATTCGGAGCTCGAGGTGTCAGCGCTCGTCTTCGCACGACACGTACCCACAACAGCTATATAGCTGGTGTGTGGTACACCAGCTAATCCGCTTCCATGAGTGGCCACGTGATGTATGGTTCTTATTGTTGCGCAGCACGCCAACAACGCAATGAACCGAGATCCAATCTTAGGTCTCACCCACAAACGATAAACAAGAAGAAATATAAACTAGAAGAAGAATCAAAGTATTCCAAACAAACCACAAGACACAATATACGTGAAAAAACCCCAACAAGGGTAAAAAACCACGGATGCAAACTTCCACTATGAAGAAAACAAAGATTACAAGGCAATATACTAACCTCTTCCCTTAGAAGTATAGAGAAAGCCCCTTGCCCACACCTTGGAATAACTCTCATAATACCTAAAAAAGCCTTAGGGACCCTTATTTATAGTTTAGGCAACTTCCCTTTCGCACCCTTGCGAAAACCGACTCAAAAATCCACAGTCCACATCAAATCCAGAAACGAATCTGCATAACCTTGACTAGTCGAGCAGACCCTCGACTGGTCAAGCATGGGCCTCGACCGGTCGAGTACCGCGGAACCAAAAACCGATGCTCGCTGGACTTTGAGTCAAGCCAGTCCACGACTGGTCGAGTGGGCCAATCGACCGATCAAGCGACTGTTCAGATGTGGCTCCGCATCTCAACAATCTCCCACTTGGAGACACATCGCCATAAACCTTCTTCTTCATCCGGAGTACACCTCCCCGTCTTCAAGCTTGAAGACCAATGAAAGCTGAACAAAGCTTCAGCTTCTCCCGTGTGAACGCCTTAGTCAACATATCCGCAGAATTCTCACTAGTATGGATCTTCTCCAGAGCAATCAATCCATCTTCCAGTAACGAACGTATGAAGTGATATCTGATGTCAATATGCTTGGTCCTTAAATGAAAGGCTGAATTCTTAGCCAAGTGTATTGCACTCTGACTGTCACTGTACAGCTTGTAATCTGCTTGCTTCTTACCCAACTCTTCCACAAAACCTTACATCCACACCATCTCCTTGCACGCTTCTGTAGCTACAACATATTCTGCTTCCGTCGTACTGATAGATACTATCTTCTGTAACTGAGAGACCCAACTGACTGTAGCACTGGCCAGAGTAAAGACATAACCTGTAGTGCTTCTTCTACTGTCGATATCTCCTGTCAAATCTGAATCTACGTAGCCTTGCAGCTTGATTTCCGATCCACCATAGAACAACCCTATATCCACAGTACCTACCAGGTATCTGAGGATCCACTTCACAGCTTCCCAATGTTCCTTCCCGGGGCTGTTCATGAACCTGCCAACTCTTACTGCTTGAGCAATGTCTGGCCTCATGCTCAACATAACATACATGAGACTCCCAATAGCTGACGTGTATGGGACTTTAGCTATGTAGTCTCGTTCCTCCTGCGTCTTTGCTCCTTGCTCCTTAGAAAGCTTGAAGTGGTTGGCTAATGGAGTGCTAACCTGCTTAGCACCTCTCATATTGAATTGATCAAGTACCTTGGCTATATACTCTGCCTGTGACAAAACCAGTTTCTTGTTTTCCCTGTCATGCTTTATCCTCATGCCTAGGATTTGTTTTGCAGCTCCTAAATCCTTCATGGCAAATTCTCTAAACAGTTGTCTTTTGAGATCTGAGATATCCTTCATGCTTGAACCGGCCACAAGCATATCATCAATGAACAGAAGAAGGATGATGTACGACGTATCAAGCTTCTTCAAATAGCAACAGTGGTCTGCATGACATCTCCTAAAACCGTTTCCCGACATGAAACTGTCGAACTTCTTGTACCACTGCCTCGGGGCCTGCTTCAGGCCATATAGACTCTTCTTCAGTCTACACACCTTGTTCTCCTTTCCTGGTGCCACGTATCCTGTCGGTTGATGCATATATATCTCTTCTTCAAGGTCCCCATGAAGAAAGGCTGTCTTAACATCTAGCTGCTCTAGATGTAAGTCCTTTGTAGCCACTATACTCAAGATCATGCGAATCGTAGACATTTTCACTACCGGTGAAAATATTTCAATGAAATCGATACCCGCCTTTTGTTAAAACCCTTTCACAACCAATCTGGCCTTGTACCATTTCGAACCATCGTGCTCCTTCAGTCTGTAAACCCACTTGTTATGAAGAGTTTCTTACCCTTGGGTAGAGTGACTAGCTCCCATGTATGATTAGACTCAAGAGAGTCCATCTCATCATCCATGGCCTGCTCCCACTTAACCCGTGTATCTGATTATAATGCCTCTTCAAAACACTCTGGTTCACCATTATCTGTCAGCAGTAGATAATGTAAGGAGGGTGAGTATCGGACTGTGAGTCTCCTCTCCCGAGTAGACCTCACAACCGGTGTCTGTGGCTTTGCCTCATAATGCTCCTGTGCATGATCATCCTGTGGCGCTGTAACACCCGTGTCCGGTACCTCTTCCAACTTTACAAATTCTTTCTCCTCTGCCTTATTTCCCTCCACAGTCCTTATGCATTACTTTTTCATTGAAGACTACGTCCTTGCTTCTGATGATTTTCTTGTTTTCTGCATCCCAAAACCTATAGCCAAAATCATGATGAGTGTAGCCTATAAACGTGCACCTCCTGGACTTCGCATCTAGCTTGTTTCTGTGCTCTACATCAATGTGAACGTATGAAGTGCAACCGAACACTCTGAGATATGCAAGGTTCACTTCTTTCCCAGTCCACATTTCTTCTGGTAACCCACCATCCAATGGTGCTGAGGGATTTCTATTGATGAGATATGCGGCAGTATTCACAGCATCTGTCCAAAAGGTCTTGAACAACCCTGCATGTAACCTCATGCTCCTGGCGCATTCAAGGATGGTCCTATTAATGTGCTCAGCCACACTGTTCTGCTGCGATATCCCTGGAATCGTTTTCTGATATTTGATTCCATTTGGTGCACAATACTCCTCAAATCTCTTATCACTGTATTCTCTCCCATTATCTGATCTGAGACATTTGACTGTTTTACCTGTCTCGTTTTCTACCATTACTTTCCACTTCTTAAATACATCAAATATATCAGATTTGTGCTTTAAGAAATAAACCCACAGTTTTCTACTAGTATCATTAATAAAGGAAACAAAATAACGTGAGCCATGAAGAGATAATACCTATGCCAGTCCCCACACATCAGTGCGTACAAGCTTCCAATAGATGCGTCTTTGGAGCGCGTCCTGTCTTCTTGAAACTTACCCTCTTCTGCTTGCCATACACACAGTCCTCACAGAATTCCAAGTCAATAGACTTCAGCCCTGGTAGCTTTCCTTTTGACAATAGCACTTTCATCCCCTTCTCACTCATATATCCCAACCTCTGATGTCATAACTGCCCATTCACTCCAGTTGATGCGACTACGAGTCAACTATACGATCCTGAAGTCACGTACAAAGTACCTTCCTTTTTGCCTCGAGATATCACCAAGGCACCTTTTGTGATCTTCCAGGAATCACTAGTGAAGGTCGTCATATATCCGGTATCGGCCAGCTGCCCCACTGAAATCAAGTTCCGTTTCAAACTTGGTACATGTCTGACATACTTCAATTTCAAAGTCGTGTCGTCTTTCTGATTTATATGAACGTTTCCCTTTCCAACAATACTGCACGGCTCATCATCACCCAGGTAGACTCCCAAAGTCACCTAATACATAATTACGCAGAACTTCCTTACATGAAGAGGCATGAAACAAAGCACTCGAGTCTATAACCCAAGACTCATTCCTCGCATCAAGAGACGAGATCAACGCCTCTGTGTCACTCTCCTCAGATAGATTCACTGAATCCTTCCTGCCTTGAGAGCTTCCTTGTTTCTTGAGCCCCCTGCAATCACGTTTCATGTGCCCCTTCTTCCCGCAACGCCAACACCCGTCTTTGTCTTTCGATCCCTTAGACTTCTTCCTCGACTTAGAACGTCTGTGTTTATTGTCTCTTTGTTCAACGATCTTCCTCTTCCTTTGACGTTTAGAGCATTCTCTGAATTCCCTGAAACTCATGATGCCTTTCTTCTAGATTCTTCGCTAAGAATTAGACCGGCCACGTCATCAAATTTCATCTTTGTCGACCTTGAAGAATTGCTCACAGCAATCACCAGACCATCCCAACTGTCTAGCAAACTGGACAAGATCAATAACACCCTGACCTCATCCTCAAAAACAATACCAGCGGATTCCAACTGGCTCGTGACTGTATTGAACTCGTTTAGATGTTCAGCCACGCTCCCACCATCTGACATCTTCATGTTGAATAGTTGTTTCATAAGATGAACCTTGTTGAACGTTGAGGGTTTTTCATACATGGTGGCTAGGGCTTCCATTAATTCTTTTGTGGTTTTCATCTTGGATATATTGAAGGCAACGCTCTTAGACAAAGAGAGTTGGATCGTTCCTAAAGCCTTCCGATCCAATAAAAACCATTCATCATCTGTCATCTTCTCTGGTTTCTTCTCTTTTCCTCCTAGAGGAATATAGAGGTCCTTCTAATACAGATAATCCTCCATCTGCATCTTCCAGAAGGCAAGGTTTGAACCATCAAACTTCTCAATTCTAGTCTTCCCTTCTTCCGTCATCGCTCCCAATAGAACTAAAACCAATAGCTCTGATATCAGTTGTTGCGTAGCATGCCAACAATGCAGTGAACCAAGATCCAATCTCAGGTCCCACCCACAAACGATAAACAAAAAGAAATATAAACTAGAAGAATCAAAGCATTCCAAACAAACCACAAGACAAGATATACGTGGAAAAACCCCAACAAGGGTAAAAAACCATGGATGCAAACTTCCACTATGAAGAAAACAAAGATTACAAGGCAATATACTAACCTCTTCCCTTGGAAGTACAAAGAAAACCCTTTGCCCACACCTTGGAATAACTCTCATAATACCTCGAAAAGCCCTAGGGACCCCTATTTATAGTTTAGACAACTTCCCTTTCGTACCCTTGCGAAAACTGACTCAAAAATCCGCAGTCTGCATTAAGTCCAGAAACGAATCTACGTAACCTCGACTTGTCGAGCAAGGTGCTCGACTGGTTGAGCATGGGCCTTGACCAGTCGAGTACCGCAGAACCAAAAACCGATGCTCACCGGACTTTGAGTCGAGCCAGTCCACGACTAGTCGAGTGGGCCACTCGACCGGTCGAGCGACCGTCCAGATGTGGCTCCGCATCTCAACACTTATCCACCCCGTCCATCCTTTTTTTTCATATCATTTTAGGGTATAAACCCAAAAATAGGCAGATCCAAGGCTTAAGTGGACTACACAATGGGGATTACACTCTTACCATTGAAAACTTCTTAGGGGCCACAAAAGTTTTTCTCTTCATTCAAGTCTACGTAACTTTATGAATAGGTTGGATGGAAAATAAACATCACGGTGGGCCCTAGAAAAGTTTCAACGATGAGAATCATTATCACCACTGCTTCCTGTGGTATGGTCCACTTGGGTCTTGGATCTTCCTCATTTTTGGGCTTATAACCTAAAATGATACGAAAAAAATTGGATGGACAGTGTGGATAAGAACCATACATCACGGTGGCGAATCAAAGTTGTTGCCCGTTCTCAGCTAGAGACGGGCTGTGGTAGGATGCAATTCGGGTACCTTTTTTAATGGATGCGCAGAGACAAACAAACGGTCTGTAATGGGCTCTGTGAGGTCCACATTGATGTATATTTGTTATCCAGGTCGTCCATCCGTCTTTTCATATAATTTAAGGACGTTATATGAAAAATTAAGCAGATCAATATCTCAGGTGGACCACACCAGAAAAACTGGTGAATGACCATTAAAAGTATTTTATAAGGCACAAAAGTTTTGGTTTACACTAATCTTTGTATATTTCCTTCATTCAGTTTTGATTGACCTTATCAATGATTTGGATGACAAATAAGCATTAAGGATCTACTTAAAGTAGGCCTTGATATATTTTTAATGGTGAACGTTCAATAATCACTATTTCGTGTGGTGTGGTCCACCTGAGATTTGGATGTACTTAATGTTTGGGAAAACGTTCTAAAAGGATCTGTAAAAATGAATGGATGTAGTGGATATATAACATATCATCAAAGGTGGGCCCTATAATAAAAGTAACATCGGCTATGCAGTTACCTATGTAACACCTAATCCACGCCCCTTAAGTTAAGGGAAAGTGGATTCGGTGCGACTTGCTGCACTAAAAACGATGGGGCCCACATAAATGTATGTATTGGATAACCATTCTGTCCATCCATTTGGAGAGATTAGTCATAAGACAAATAATGGATCAAATCCAAAGCTCGAGTGGACCCCACAACACAAAACAATGGGGATTGAACTCCTACCATTAAAAACTTTGTGAGGGCCACAAAAGTTTTCGATCAAGCTGATATTTGTGTTTTACCTTGGCAAATATTTGTATGAACTTATGAACAGGTTGGATCTAAAATAAACATTATGGTGGACCCCATAAAAGTGGTTTCAAGTTTCAATGGTGGGTGTCATTGCTTCCATTGTTATCTATGATAGGGTCCACTTGAGCTTTGGATCAGCCTAATTTTTTGGCTTAGGACCTAAAATGATCTCTCCAAATGGATGGACGATGTGGATACAACACATACATAATGGCAAGGGCCACACTGAGGGTCCCACGCACATGTTGGTTTCGAAGCAAGAAGGTTTCAACGGTGGGTGTCATTATCCCCATTTATTTATTTTTTTCTATGGTGGGGTCCACTTAGTTGTGTTTTCATACATGTTTTGATACATTTATAAATGTTATACATTATATTTGAATATAGCTGACTTTGTTCAATCAGACAGCGCATGGCTTATGACCCTATACAAAGGAAACCTATTGTCTTTACTTTTTTTTTGAGATGTTATGATTTAAAAGTGTGTATTAAAGTCTTTTTTAACCATCCCTGAAGTTTCATTGAAAAATTCAACCATTTTCTCAAAGTTTCCCTATGTTTCCCAAAAAGTGCGATAAATTATGCGATACAAACGATATATTCCGTGCGATAACCGATACGTATCTGTATCCCAATGGTGCGATTCATTGCGCGATACCGATATTTCGAACACTGGTTTTCAATATAAAAAAAAAAAAAAAAAAAAAAAAAACAAATTTGAATTGCCATAGGCATTAGCATGCACACACACATACCACACGATTTTTGTTAATCTTCCCTCAATTCCCCAAGTGATCTCATACCAAGAGGTTTTTGTTACCCTTTGCATCATTGTTATTATTGTAGATACAATTCACTTTCTTTAGTTGTAGATCTTATCTCATGAGTCACTACCACACCTCACTACAAATTCATTGCTCCACTCAAAACCAAGGTGTGTCGTAATGGTAATGGTGGCCGCAACAGACACCACCATTACTGTTACAATACAGGCCATAACAGCTGTTACTGTCACTTAAAAATAAAAAAATAAAAACTGCATCGGCCCTTTAACAGCCGTTACGGGGCCAATACAGGTTTTTTTTTCCGTAACAGCCGTTAAAACCCCATAACAAGCCATTACCGTTACACAACGGCTGATACTGCCCTGAAATGGCCATTACGACACACCATCCTCAAAACGCATTGTTGAAACCCCAACCAATCCAATCTCATGGCATCAAATCTCCATCACCATCATTAGAATCCCAAAGCCCATGAATGTATTCTGAACAATGTGTCTTGAACAAAGCTATAAACAGTGCCATGAACAGTACCACAGATGCATTTCTCATATCTGAAGGGGCAAATTTATTGGGTTTTGAGCACCAGTGCATGTACAGTTTGCTGATGCGCAAGATTCTTCAAATTTATGCGCATTGTTCGCTCATCCGTACTGCTGATCTGATTGGACCCAAAATTCGACCAGAGAGGAACATCCTAACCCTTTGATCAGTAACCTTTCTTCCAGTAAATTGGAGCCTTGCAGTAATTTTATTTTTTTTTCATAACATTCTATGCAGTCAACTGATCCAATTGTCAGGATCAGTAGCGAAGATATGGGGTGCCTCCACCCTGGGTGTGGCTCATAAAATCAACAGTCTGTATAACAAAACTGTGGATACACATGTACAGAACAGGAGCATCAACAAATTGCATTTGTTAAGGTTCAGGACCCATGTAATTCCTATGTAAAGGAAAAAAGTTTGACAACTAACAAACTGGCTAGGGCTGTGGGTAGCCAGTGAGACATTTCAAAATAACTGATTGATCCAAGGGGAGCTCTTTTGTCCCGAAATTCAATAATAATCACTACTTCAAGTGGTTTTTTTGGGCATTCATAACCATTGTTGATTAACACTTTCTGTAGAACTTGGAAATGCATAGCCTTTACCTTTTGTATTCTGAGGGTGTACTCTGTAAATTTCAGGTATTTGTAAAATTTTGCTGTAATTGATTAAAAGTATAAAACAAAATGCATTGACGCTTGTCCAGAGTAAGGGCATTGGAAATTAGGCTCCATACTTTCCATAAACTAAGAATACGACAACTTTAAAAAGTTTTGTACTGTAGCAAGGCTAAAAACTATGGCAAAGGATTTTGCATGAATATATAAGAGTTGATAACAGGGAAAAAGAATCTGAATATAAAAAGACAACAAGATAGACAGGCAACCTGGGCATCTTCAAACGTTGACATATAACCAAAGGATATCCTAACAGCTCCTGTTGGTTTCCCATGTAATATGTCATTATCATCCCAGCAAACATGACCAGCCTGACTTCAGAAAGAGTGCAATTCATAAGCATATAGTTGAAGTGATTTAAGAAAAAGAAAAATACGATTCAGTATGTCTTCATGAGAATATCTTTGGAATGTGACAGCATGCAAAACATCATGGAAGAGCAGGAGGTACCTCGACGTTCAAAAGAAGATCGGAGTGAGATAAACCGAGATATTTTGAGCATGCACCCGGGTTGCAAAAGCATCCTGTCTATAGAAAAATCATTGAAGAATTAGAAAGCACAATGTCATTATATTATATGTTGCTGCCTTTTCCATCGAATTCTCTTTTTTCTTCTGTCCTCATTCATTCAAGTCCTTTTTTAATATGAATACAAGCCAGGAATTGGAACAATAGATGTGGAAACATTTTAAGTGCATGTTACTAAAGAGCAAACAAATCTTAATTATAAATAAAGATATGAATAATGATAATATGTATAAATTGGGGGGGGGGGGGGGGGGGGGGGGGGGGGGGGGAATATATTGAGCAACTCCATATATATGACATGGTACATGTTTTAAATACCTGTATCTCTCAGTGATAATTTCTACCCAACGTGCATGTTGGTTTTCCAATGCGTCCCATCTGGGTGCTGGAAGATTTTTCAGCAATGCTTTCAGCAAGAATCCGTAACACGAATTTCTGCTTTCGAAATATAGTTGCTAATAATTTGGAATAATGCTGGTTAACATTCAAGTATTTTTTTAAAAAAATAAAAATAAACAGAGAGAAACATGACAAAAGGTTGAGGGTAAAGAAATCCCATGAAGCCTGAGATACTCTGGAACTTATCCACTCAATTATGAATATATTATTTGTTTTCTAATAGACAAGAAGATTCGCACGGAGAGATTTTTCTTTTCTTTTTCCTCTCTGAAATGTGTTTTTATCTTTTGCCATGAACATGGTGAGGAGAGTTTAGCAAATTCTAAAAGCTTTAATTAAGAAGTAGTGCTAACCTGAGTTTTTAAACATAGTTGTTATACCTAGGTGTTGAGGTATGTTGATACCTCAATAAAATGGAACCCCTGAGCTTGGATACTTGGTTCCACTAACAACCGTAGCAAGAACAGTGACCAGCAACTTTATCACATAACTGTAAACTGTCAGAAGATGTTGATCATAGTAAAGCCTCGATAGTTTACCAATAAACTCAAGCAAGTTTCTATCTCCACGGGTGAGTGAAGTAAGCTCTAGATACCAAAACAATAATTTGTGTCCCAAGTTTCCCTTCTACTTCCAAAGTTTACCGAAATTTTGACACAAGTACTTTCCTGTGAGATGAAAGATTTAAGTCAAGATTACCATGGTGACATCAATGATAATATGTTTCTCTAGTTGTGCACCCTTCAATGCCTTAGCTCATCCATAACCTTTCCACTCTCCTCCTAAACATGTTCCCCTTATTGAGCCACATTCACTAAATGATGGAAAATCATGGGTTTAAACATAACTAACAATTTTAATTACCCAGTCCAAAGTAAATTGTTGTGAGGTTAATCAAACAGCCTAGAATACAACGAGAAGAAAACATAAGAGAAGATGAAGTTGCCATTACATTGTCAGCTGTATTGCACACTACATGTGACGAAACTAGGTTAACATCCAAATCTAAGATTTTGTTGTCAATTGTTTTCCCAGAGCATGTAAACAGGAGTGCATTCAGGTTTGGGAGCAGGGTGGAGTCAGAGACTCAGAGATGACCAGGCAGCAGCAGTGAGATTCTGAATTGGGAGGAGCAACAGAGGCGGCCTCTTAGGCAGGTAGAAGGTTCTTACAAAACTACAACGAAGTCCTAAGGTACAATCCTCATCAATTGGAATGTCCCGGGAAGCATGCTGACCCATTACAATGCAATTTTGTGGACTTCCAGCAAGGAGACGGTCACTGGAAGTACCATCGTATTATATCCAAATTTATATCCATCTTGGAGGATAGGACTGTTTTTTTCTTGCATCCCTAGGACGGCAAATGTGTTATCCGATTCTGTTGCTAAAGACAGTTATGAGAGGGTCACCTGAAACTGGCTACCAGTTTTTTTTTTTCCTTTCTTAAATTGACTAGTCTTTTATTGATAATAATGAGCACAAGGGACCTTATTTACAGAAAATTTAAATCCCACCTAGAATCGACCTATCATTTGGACCAAAATCCTTTAAGCAAGCACTCTACCTGATTACATAAACTGGCTCCTTGTTTCCACTCTAATGATGCATTTCCCTTTTGGTTTTTAATAAAGTTTCCATTATCTTTCAAAAAGAAAAAACATGTTGACCCATCTTTGTGTCACATGAAGGTTAATCACCAGTCAACCCTTATAATCCCCAACATCAGCACCAAGATCTAACCTAGATCAAACATAATGGTAGTTCATGGATTGACCATGCTTCACATAAAGAATACTGCTAGAGGAAAGGTATCATCCTAATCAATCGTGAAAGGGAACCAGTCAAACCACGATAGTATGATATGACCAACAAGGCATCAAGATCTGAGTCATTCTTGCTTATTTAAAACATAAAAGTAGATATTATAAAGCAATTAATGATTTGCTAAAATGACCTTCAAATGAAGTACCAATTTTTATTTTTTTTTATTTTAAACAAAACTTAAACAGGAAGAACTAGCATTTCCTAATAATTACCCGTAGCTGCATCCCCGATAAAGAAGCTAATTTTTCCACCTCGCGATAGCCAAACCAAGAGCCATCCGTTCTTTTCAAATTGAATGCAATTGTAGGACCGATGTCGCGAGATAATACCTTAAAGGAGAAAATTTTCAACACATCACAAATTTATCATTGGGCAAAGAGTATAGAAGAAACTGACAAACTACAACAAAAGCATAGAATAAATAAAAGATATATAGAAGCATATGCACAAGATATTTTAGCCATTTGCATCAAGCTCAAATTTCTTGCATGCATGCTCCTCTAGAAGCACACATCATAATAATAGGTCAAGATCTATTAGTACCATGCTCAATCAAGTGGAATATTTTCTCGCTTACTATGGATTAACATGCTACCTCCCTTGAACTCAAAATCCACTACTAAAATTGCTATGGGAATAACATTTAGTCGGCCAGTGACTATTTCAACTGCCTCAGTTCAACCTGTCTTTCTTTGATAAAGATTGATATGCTCCTACTCTTGCAAAAAAAAAGGACTAACAAGGTCAGCTACCTAGCCAACCTTTATAATGTCACTGTCTGGATAAATCTCCCATTCTGAAATATGAAATGTATAAAAAACTTATACAAGATTTAGTCAGCCCAAATACAGCTTTGCAAGCGGTCGTTCACGCGACCTGGCATATGTGGAGCATTGATGCAGGACCAATGCATGAACTGAGTAACATGTGAGATCAAATAGCCGAATTAAGATATTTAATAAAAAAACACAAACATCGTTATAATCATCACAAATATCATGAAAATCAAAAGAAAACCATGCATAATCCTAGCCTAAGCTACCAACATCGTAACTCAAGATCATTAAAATAAAAAGAAACTAGGATCTAATGGATGTAGGGACATCCAATTAGCATAGGATATAGTCTATTTCAAAATAGGAAACCTAATACGACCTAAGGTGAAAATTAGGATTTTGGTAATTTGATAAAGTAGGAAATTTAGGAAATTTAGGTTAGGGTTTCAAGGATTGAAGAAAGAGGTTTTGATATAATGATGGTGGGAAACCAAAAGGGGCAGTTAGGTTTCACACGTGTAGCCGTATGGACACACGTGTGGCGTGGGAGGATGAGCTTAGGTCGGTTAGGGTTTGGATTGGGGATGGGTATGGAAAAGTTGGGTTTGGGAGAAGACGAAGATTTAGGATGGGAGAATTAAAAATCTGAAGAAAATACCTAAAAGGGAAAAATAGATAGTGTGAGGATAAATGGAGACCTCGAACCTCCGTTGATGAAGATTAGCCTCGCACCAATTTTCCTTTCAAATCGCATGGAAGTATCTTCAAATCGCATGAAGATGAGAAAAGAAAGCAAGAGCTTTTCTCTTTTTTTATCACGAAATTCAATGAGGGAGAGGTCACACGCCCTCCTCTTTTATAGATCCAAGAAGTTTCAAAAATTACAAAAATCCCCGTCTTGTAAACTTTAATGAAAATAGCCATAGTCTAAATAAAATCAACTAAAACACTCATAATGTGTCCAAATATAAAATAATTAAAAACTAAATCCTAAAATATGATAAAGTCTAAAACTGATATGGACGATCAACGATCGATGGCCCGATCATGTGCAGTGTTTAAATTATCGGCGATATTATCGAATTATCGCCGATAATTTCGGTATCGTTGGAGTTCCGACACCGAAACTCCCTTTTTTCGTTTCTCTTCCTAACATCGCCGATTTTTCGACGATTTTATCGATTTTTTGCGAAAAGTCCAGTTGTCAGTGAGAAATCGTGGGATAACTGTAGTAAACAACCCATTTTCAACGATAAAATGACCGATAACATCGGAGCATTGGGTAAATACGCAAAATATCCCCAAAAAAAAGGAAAAAAATTGGGGAAACTTGTGGATTTCCATACCTGTAGAAGAGGAGGGTCAATCGTAGAAGAGGATGGGTGAACGAAAATTGCGGTGGGCCAATTGATTGATCGGTGTGCCGTAAGCGCCATCCAATCTCCACTTTCCACTTTTTTTTCTTCGAATACTCAAAAATTCCACACCTAAGGATGATTTCGGCGAAGAATCTGCTGAAGATTAAGGATTTGGAGAGACTTTCTTTCGAAAATTTAGGGTTTTGAGGGTTCCGTTTCGAAAACCCTCTTCCATTTTCGAAAACCCCCTTCCGTTTCGAAAACAGCCTCGGTTTTTATGGGCGCGGGGTTGAGTAGCGGGACTGCTACTAAGTGACGTCACCAAGTTTTGTGGGCCCCACCATGATGTATGCTTTGTATCCACGCCATCCATCCCTCTGGAGATATCATTTTAGCATAAGATCCAAAGAATGAGTCACATCCAAAGCTCCAGTGGACCCCACCACAGAAAACAATGGGGAGAGTGACACCACCATTAAAAACTTCTAAAGGCCACAAAAGTTTTCGATCAAGCTGATATTTGTGTTTTCCCTTCTTTAATGTCATGTTAACTTTTGAACAGGTTGGATTTCAATAAAACATCATGGTGGGCCTTAGGAAGGTTTCAACGGTGTACATTAATCTTCCCACTGTTTTCTGTGGTGGGGTCCACTAAAGCTTTGGATCTGCCTCGTTTTTAGATAATGCCTTAAAATAATATCTCCAAATGAATGGACGTTGTGGATACAACACGTACATCATAGTGGGCTCCACGGAAATTGGTGAGGTGCAGCAAGTCTCGCTACTCAACCGGTTATAATCTAATCTGCGTCCGAAAATCAGATTGCGTACTGAGTTATACTGAGTAAACTCTGTTAGGCCCACCGTCAATGTATCTGGTCTATCCACGCCGTCCATCCGTTTTTCCATCTTATTTTAGGGGTTGAGACCAAAATTTAAGCATACCCAAAGATCAAGTGGACCATACCATTGGAAACAGTTGGAATAATAACTTCCACCGTTGAAACATTTCACGGGCCCAAAGTGATGTTTATTTCTCATCCAACCTATTCATAAGAGCACGCAGACATGGATGAAGGGAAAACACAAATAAAAGCTTAATCCAAAACTTTTGTGGCCCCAAAGAGATTTTCAACGGTAGGTGTTCAATTCACACTGTTTCCCATTGTGTGTTCCACTTGAGGTTTGAATATACTTCATTTTTAGGCTCAAGCCCAAAAATTATCTATTAAAATGGATGGACAGAGTGGATAAAATATATAAATCTATTAAAATGGTGGACCACGATGGACCCAACAAAGTTTACTCAGTACGCTTAGCCTACTGAGCTACTCGGTACGCAATCCGCTTCCTTTTATGTGGGTGCGAACTTCAGTGGTGTCTGGACGTCACCAAGTATTGTGGACCCCACCATGATGTATGTGTTATATCCACATGGTCCATCTAATTAGTGAGATCATTTTAGGTAGTGAACCAAAAAATGAGGCAGATCCAAAGTTACGGTGGATCACACCGCCAAGGCAGTGGGGAGAATGATTTTTACCGTTGAAACCTTCCTATGCGCGATGGCTCACAGTGGTGTTTATTTGTCATCCAAGTTGTTCATAAGATCACACAGAGATGCATGAAGGTAAGATACAAAAATGACATAGATCCAAAACTTTTGTGGCCCCTAATGATTTTTCAATGGTGGCATGTTCAATTCACATTGTTTCCTCTGGTGTGGTCCATTTGAGCATCGGATATGCTTCATCTTTGGGATCAAGCCTTAAAATTATCTTGTAAAATGGATGGATAGGGTAAATAAAATACATAAATCACAATGGGCCCCACACAGTTGACTCAGTATGATAAGCATACTGATTTATACAGCGCACACATGTCACTTGTTTATATCCGTGGATTGATGGGTCGATGTTATGTGGGGCCATCATAATGATAAATATTTTATCAATGTCGTCCATTTATTTTGATAGATAATTTTAACGCACGAGTCCAAAATGAGACAGATCTGCATGACTGTATCTCAAGTGGACCACACTAAGGGAAATAGTGGTGATTAATGCCCACCATTAAAAACTTCATAGGGCCATTGTAATGGTTTTTTTTTTTTTGCCATCCAACCTCTTGATTAGGTCACACAGATCTTGATGAAGCGAAAACACGGTTTAGATTATGTTAGAATTTGCCACATGTACCATTTTCAAATGCTAGGTATCAAGTGTCATACGCAGCCAGAGTATCAAATACCACACTGATTGGATAATCTAATCCATCTTTGATTTGACATCTTTAAGTTAATTTACTTTTACATGTCTTAATTACTGTATGCCCGCTGCATTTGTATTATATAAACTCATTTTGGTTACTATTTGAATGACTTCTTACGAGAACGCATGCCTTTTGGCCCCCATTAAATGGAAACTTCTAATTTAATGCATTCTTTTTGCAATTTTTTCATTCCTGAATATGTAAATAAGTGTATTTAGGCATGTCCTGAAGTTTCACTAAAAAATTCCACCATTTTCTCCATGTTTTCCCCTTTTTCCCTGCATCGGCGATATTATCGGCGATAACGATATTATATCTTTATCTCTGGCCAGCGAAACTTGTAGCGATACCGACAACTCAAACACTGATCATGTGATCCATGCGATCCAAAGGCCCAATCGTCGCGTCCCTCCGATCTAACCGTCTGGATCACTCCATAGAGTAGCCCATGTGCATCTTCCTAGTGTGGGGTCTCCCAGATGCTCGCACATGCACATGGGGTCTTCAACACGATCACGGGTACTCGTCCAGCCACAGGGAAATCAGCACGGCCCGCTTCCTCCTCTGATATGTACGTAAGGGTGTACGTGACATGATGTCATCATCAAGCATCCAAGACATGCATCAGGTGGGCCAATCATGGACCTAGCTCGAAATTCAGACCAATTGACAAAGATAATGATGAACTGTCTGAAAAGAACTTCCAATCCACATCCAACATACATGTGTGACCCGCTTAGTGAGTCGACCAGCCTAACTTTTTGTCAATCATCTAAAGGAATGAGCCATCCAATGCATAACAAGATGTCCTACACATGCCAGGTTGGCACAAGTGGTGTGGTTAAATGTAGAGGTGCAAGCAGAGCGGTGTGCATGGCTTAACAAAAATCCTTAAATAAATGCACACCCACATAAATGCACATAAAATGGCTCTGGGAAGTAGATGTTCGCCACTTGGGCTTCACAGATGGCTCAAAGAAAGATGATTTGTTTTATGGACAAAAAAGTTGGGATCTAGTTATGAGAGGCGAAGGTTTCCTAGGAAAAGCTAACCCAAATGGATCAACTAACAAGTATAAAGTCAAACTTGTTGCAAAAGGCTATACTAAAAAAGAAACCATTGGCTACTTTGAAGCCTTTGCACCTGTGGCTTGAATCAAATCCATTCAATTGTGGATATCTTGACTGCAAATCTGGATTTTGAATTGCACCGTATGTGAAGACCATGTTTCTCAACAGCAATCTCCATGAAGAAATTTATGAAACAACCTAAAGGCCACATTGTTGAAGGATAAGAAAACAGTGTGTATTTCTTAAGTCTTTATATGTGCTGAAGCAGGAACTACATGTGTGAATTGTGATATGAAAAGTTCAAAACCAGCTTATAGAGCATTTGGTTTACTACAATTCTTAGATATCAATGAATCTTTACAAGTCTTGGGGAGGTTTATATTGGTGTCATCCTTGTATTTGTAGTGATATCTTATTAGCTAGAAATTACATTTTAGACTCATGGATGAAGTGAAAACTAGTTGTGCAAGAGTTTTGACATCAAGCACAAAGGACAAGCAAGTAGTACGGTTAGGCCGAATATGGTCGGCTACATTTGAACAAAATCATTGCCTTGTCCCAACCGCACTGAAAGTTAGTTGAGACTCAATGGCAAGTATTGCACCCTAGTTGTTACTACAATTAGAGCTTTGTCCAAAACAAAATCTCACAAAAGAAAAATGTAAGATGTACCTTAGGCAAATGCATAGCAAGCCACATGTACACAGTGGCTTGTATTCAGCCCAGCATAGCCTATGTTGTTGGTATAGAGAGCAGATATGCCAACAACCTAGGCACGGAAAATTGGCAAGTTGTTCAAAGGATTATTAAATGTTTGTGTAAATTAGTGGAAAGAAAGATGGAACAGAGAAGAAGAAAGAGAGGAGGAGAATGCAGAGTGAGGAGAAAGGGCTGAAGTTAGGGTTCACAATATCGATATCGGCATATCACCAATACTAGGAAAAATGGGGAAACATGTAGAAAACAGTGAGCTTTTAGGTGAAACTTCAGGAGATGCTAAAATACACATTTGCATATTTAGGGGAAAAAAAAATGCAAAAAGAATGCATAATAATAAGTTTCCATTTAATGGGTGCCTAAAAGCATATGTTGTCGTAAGAAATCAGTTCAGTAATAACCAAAACGAGTTTACATAATACAAATACATGTATCATACAATAACTAAGACATGTAAAAGTAAATGAACTAAAGAAACATACATATCGGTCCTATCCAGCCATCCATCCATCCATCCATCCATTCATCCAACCATCCATCCATGCATCCATACATATACACACATACAAACATGCATTTCATCATACAACCATGCGCCCATAAATAAATAATAAAAAATAAAAATAAATAAATAAAAATTGAAATGGAAATTTCATTTTAATAACAGATTTTTGTTTATCTGAATACATTAGCAATATTATCAAAATATTGCTGATACACTAGCGATACAAATGACACCTGGAATTTACATAGTTGAGAATATCGGTGATACATTGGTGATATCGATACATTGGCTATACAAGCAACACCTAGAATTTACACAGTCGAAAATATTGGCGATGACAATACATCAACGATACTAAGCGATATATCGCCGATACCTGGAATTTCTTATACTACCAGTATTATCGATATCAAGCTTGGAGATGAGGATAATATCGGGGATGGTCACCTACACCAAAACAACCCATCTAAGCGGGCCTATACAAGCCCATATCACATTTGTTAACACCCCCCCTCAAGCTAGAGCATAGATATTATCTATGCCATGCTTGAAATATGTGTAGCCTAAGTGGAGTGAAGAGCCTTGGTGAACACATCAGCAAGTTGATCTTGATATCCAACATATGGAGTAGAGATTTCGCCACTGAAAACTTTCTCAAGTATGAAGTGACAGTTGACTTCGATGTGTTTAGTTATTTTATGATAGACTGGATTGTTTTCTATATGTGAAGCAGCTTGATAGTCAGAAAATAACCGCATAGGTAGGTACACTATAAATCCCATTTCTTACAACAAAATTTCTTGATCCAAATCGACTCACAGGATGCATTAATCATTACTTTGTATTATGCTTTGGCACTCGATCAGGCTACCACACTATTTCTTGCTCCTTCATGTGACTAGATTTCCTCCCACAAATGTACAATATTCAGTAATGGATCATCTACTTACTAAGGAACCTGCCCAATCAACATCTTAATATCCTCTGATCCGAGGATGACAATTTTGTTTATTGAACTGTTGCTCCTTTGAGGTAACACAAAATTTGAATAACTGCTTCCATGTGAGGTACTTTTGGATAACTCATGAATTGGCTTACCATGTTCCCTACATAAGATATGTCTAATCGAGTAATAGTTAAGTAGGTTTTTCAACCAATTTTATTAACTCCTCGGATCCCCCACTGCATCTCCTTGCTCACTTACAATCTGGTGATGAGCATGATGTCTGATTTAGGATTCCTATTTCAGAGAAAAAACTGTCTAAAAGCTTATGATGTAATCATTGGCATTATTAGACTAAAACACAAACACTTTTAAATTAAACTGATTTTGCACTTCCACGTGGAAAGTCTTAAAAATATAAAATAAAGCAAGTCTATCTTTCATTAAATAGGTTCCAAGGAATGCAATGAATTTCTCCCACACCTTTCAAACAAATAGGCAATTGATGAACAAGTGATCCACTATCTCCCCTTAAACATATCACACAACAATTGGGAATTGCAAGTGATCATTTCTGAAGGTTATCAATTGTGAGGATTCTATTTATATCCACCAATCAAGAAAATGCCGACACATTAGAAGCATCAACTGAACAAATGAAGTATAGTCGACCACTACTTTCTTCCATAGGGGAGGATCTCAACAGCTTATAGAAAGCGGACAAAAAACCACCTTAATTTATCCAAGGCCCACACCATATAGTTTTTCTCACCATCAGGCGATTTAAGACAATGAAGATGCTTTGGAAGCCGAACAAAGTCCTCCACTTCTTACGATAAATTTCTTCGATAGAGGGGAGACCAAACCACACATCACCCATGAGCGAGGTGAAAAGATCAATGATCACCTCCAAATCCACTGCAACCTTGGCTAGCCTCAAAAATGAAGAGAGGAGCAAGCTCTTCCCAACAGTGTTTTAAATATTGACGATATTGGCCGATATATCCCACATATATCTTGTATCCCACGTGTGTGATACAAAACTCGCAAGTAGTGCGATATATCTCACATGTTCGATTCGGTGAGCATTTTCAATTTTCGATCCTTTTTTTCTGTAAATCATGTTAAATCAGCATCAAATTGTTACAAATACATGCATGAAAAAGCATGGATTGGGAGCTTCAATTTTGAGATTTGGCGGAGATGGGCCGAGTTGCCGAAAGTTGAAAAAATCAAAATTTCACACTTGCTTGCAAATCGGTTGCAATCCTTGTGTCCAAACATAAAATCAAATATGTATGTAACATAATCTAGTGATTCTTCTTTTTCTTTTGAATGTATTGCTTGTATTTCCACACATCTTCTTATATTTATAAATTATATGAATGAACTTTGAATATACTTGCATCAATTCAGTTAGACGACACATAGATTAGGACCCCATAGAAAGAAAACCTATTATGTGCACTTATTTTTTGTAATGTTTTGATTTATAAGTGTGTTGATGTGTTTTTTAACAATCACTGAAGTTTCATTGAAAAAATCGACCAATTTCCCCTTGTTTCCAACAACAACGATACATTACGCAATACAACCAATATATCCCATGCGATAACCGATACGTATCTGTATCCCAAAGGTGTGATACGTAACACGATAACGATATTTCGAACACTGCTCCCCAATACACAAACCCTTTGAGAAATGAATCATTTTCCATCACTCCAGGAGAAGTGGATCCCCTCTGTATCCCAAAGGTGTGATACGTAACACGATAACGATATTTCGAACACTGCTCCCCAATACACAAACGCTTTGAGAAATGAATCATTTTCCCATCACTCCAGGAGAAGTGGATCCCCTCTTTAAACTTGTTCACCAAACACATGAGCGCCCTCTTGTAACACCTCGGATTTTTCCTAACTTGGCAATGGACGTCTTTGGACGTAGAACTGCCCTAGGGCCTTATTCTGCCGTGATTAGGGCGTAATTTAATTAAGTATTAATAGCTTGAATCACCTTCGATACAAACTACAAAGGCCCGAGTACCACCTCAGCCAGAAATCATACAAGACTAAATCCTTTAGAAATTAGGCGAGTATTAGCTAGTGTTAAACTAGTTTACTTGTGAAATTCGCACTAATCACTTTAAATACGATCTGCAAGACCTAAAACTTGCAGAATCATCGACGCTACATTACCCTCTAATCTAGGATCAATCTCATTACCCAGTTGCTCTCGAGAGCATCACGAAACTCCGTGTCGGACCTGGACCGTACGTCGAAAGTCCGATTACCCCGAAACTAAACGATTATGACCGCCTTGCTGGGCTTGACAACCATCTCGGAAATCAAGTCCTAACTGTGTCCAGAAATGTACAAGTTGAGCCCGTAGCGAAGTGTGTGAGAAACGTGAATATTTTTAGAAATAAAATCCAAACTTAAGAAAACTGAGACGTGTCGCTTGCGGGCCAAATATAAGGATTCAGACCGTCAGAATCTGACCCAAATACACCCTCGGATCAAGAGAAATTTCCCACACATGTCCTTACACTTGTGGCCCTAATCAAGTACTGGTGACCGTTGAATTGAAACTGGTCCTCCAAACTTAAGAAAACTGAGACGTGTCGCTTGCGGGCCAAATATAAGGATTCAGACCGTCAGAATCTGACCCAAATACACCCTCGGATATGGAGAAATTTCCCACACATGTCAGTACACTTGTAGCCCTGATCGAGTACCGATGACCGTTGAATTGAAATTAGTCCGCCATAGTCAATCTGTAAATCCGATCGGACCGAAAACTCAGCTTGACCAAGATCCAAGGTCAGGGAGCTTAAGTCCGACCGCACGCAGAAAAGGGGCCACCAGAAGTGCTCCGTTGAGCCAGAACGGAAGGATTTTGGCTATAATCCAAGTATACCATGGCCCTGGGGCCACTGAGCTCACTTTTAAGCCTATATAAAGGGCTAAAACGCTCTCTCTCCCATGCCATACGAATTTTGCAAACCCTAAGGGAGAGAAGAGAGAAGAGAAGAAGAAAGTGAGGAAGAGAGAGAGAAGCTGAGAGATAGTTGTAGGGATCATTCCCTGACGCTCCACGTGCTTAACCGCCATTCCTGCATCGCTATACGGGCGATACTGATCCCATTCTTAAGTAAGAAAACCTAACCCTAATCTGCTTTAGGGTTTCAGATAGTGTAATAGGTGAATTAGCTAACCTATTCCCTATTATAGGTTGTTGTGATGCCATAGACAAAGACTTAGCGTACGCGTTTACCAGCATAAGGTGCGGACTATATACGTTTAGGTTATGGTTTTCAAGACTTTCAATGTCTGTTAATGATTTATTACTGACATGGGTGACATTTCACATGCCAAATGTGATGTTTGTTTCGCTTTACGAATACGTATGAACTATGTCAAGTATAGTGTATTCTATGTATTTGTTGAAATAATTGAATACGTATGGTTTTTGGATTCGCGGTTGCCATGATTATTCGTCGTGAATATATGGCCGTTATGCGTGTACCAACTCCTTGTTGAAAGGATTGGTCCTAATTCCTATTATCGCCAACATACGTTACGTATGTTGTAGGGTGTAGTCTAAGTGTTTGTAAAAATGTCTGAAAGGATATGGAATTTGGATTTGTGCTTGCCATGATTATTAACGATGAATACATGCCGGTTGAGTATGTGGCAACTCTTTTGTAAAAGAGCTTGCCAGGATATATGTTATATTTAGTCCAATCTGTGTATGTCGAAATGTGTAGCCTATGTGTTTGATAAAATGCCTCAATGAGGGAATACCTGTGGAAATGCATGTATTGAGGGTGTTGAGATAGGATTCTCAACTCCCTTAACTGTGGTTATAGTTTCCTTTATGTATTCTATAATATTACTACGTGCTATATGGTTGAATGCGCATTTCAACAAACACACAGCATACATGTTAGCATACATGTTGTATGGGACTAGCACATGTGTATTCCTATCTTACTTGAGTTGTGTTTGGGACTATGATATAGTCGAGGCATTCGGTAATAGATTCTACTCAGGTGGCTGAGGTTGTCTCGCCACATGGGACGTGTTCGATGAATACGAGCCATACTTTGCTTGTCGGCAGTGGTTAGGCCACATGGAGTGCTTACGCACTTCATGTCGATTAACTCGAGGTGCGCTCGTACTAGTCGAGCTTGTCAAGTAACCCGATTGACCCAATGTATGTTCACCATGTATGGACGTTATTGCTTGAACCTAAGTACCAAACTCACCAGTGAAAACCCCGTTAACCTTGGTGCCTCGATCCGCTAAGACTCATGAGCCGGACATTGTGGTATGGGACACCGTGGTCGAGCTGTCGGCCTACGCTGGGGCAACGAGCCTCCCCGTAGTGTCCAATGAGCAACGCAACCTCATGAGCCGAATACGGTGGTATGGGACACTATATTCAAGCTGTCGGCCTACACTGATAAGGTGACGAGCCCTTTGTAATGACCTCGAGCATACTCTGAGACTGCGGAGAGGCGACGAGCCTTTCCGTAGCAACTAGAGTATAACTAGGCCTACACTGCATCGAGGTGACGAGTCCTTTGCAGTGACCTAAAACCGCAACATCGTATGGGATTTACTAGGACTGACGACCCTAGAATAGATCATAGTTTGGGAAATAATATAAGGGAGGTACCTTAGTTTCCCAATCCTGCTGGACTAATAAGAACTTAGTAATCATGCTCATGCACTGCATTGCATGTACCGTTTGGCGTTGAGTAGAAAGCACTGAGGAAGTGACTGACATGCGCGACCGTTAGATGAAGATCGCAGAGGGAGTGCAGGCGAGTGCATGCATCATTTATACATACCATTCCTGCATTAATCAGAGTACTTAGGGATGTTTGATTGTATTGCTTTATCATTATTGCTTGATTGAATTAATAACATGTTAACCTTTGCCTTATAATTCCACTGAGTTGATCACTCACTCCCATGTTACGGGACGGTGTTTTAAACACCAACCAGACCCTGTTTTAGTTTCAGATGATGGCGATATTTACGAAGTGGAGCTGGACTTTTATGATGATGAGGAGGGTCTCCTATATGCAGCTATCAGGCGGGTCTATGTAGACCATGTTCTGATCGACGGGGTTACAAGGTTGCTGATTAAATGTCATTACGCTTGTTATTTTACACTTTTGGAACACCCATGTATATTCATTTTGTTCATTTTTGGAGTATACATGTATATATTTAACCTGGTAACATGTTCACACTCTGGAGACTTACAACAGTTTATATATTTTATATATTTATCACAGTCTTCCGTTTGCGTAATTTAACTGTCTCTAGAGTATGATATGCTGATTTGGTATAATCTCACTCATATTTAATACACTAATACGAACAACATTCAATCATCATTGTTTATGTTGCATAAGTGATGCGTTGAAACTCGAGAGCTGAGCTTCTGCTCGACCCCCGATTTTCAGGGCGTTACACCTCTAAAACCCCAACTCCTTGTGAAGAAACGATTCCTTCACCTACCATCACCCACACTGAACTCCATATTTATAAACAATAACCTCTCTAAACAACCTCCCTTCCTCCACCCCCAAACCTCCACAATCACTTTCCTAGCAAAGCTTGATTCATTTGCTCCATATTCTTCACTACGGTTCCTCCCTCCTATATGGTTTGCACACCTCCTCCCATTTCAAACGATGGTATTCATGCTTTATCTGAGTGCCTTGCCACAAGAAATGTCTTCTTAACCTATCCAACCTTTCGAAGATAAAAGTCGGGCACTTGAAAGGGGAATCAAATATATTGGAAGATTTAACAAGGCAACATTGATCGATGTCAACCTACCCCAAATAGTAGATGCCTACCCCTACACCTTGACAACTTCCTTTCAACCTTTTCGATGACCTTGCCTCATAGATGTTTGGCAGGCTTGCCAATACAAAAGGGGAGCCCAAGATACGTCAACAAAGGCGATCCTATATTGCACCCAAAAACCTTTGCCAAAATGTGGCTCTTTGCTAGTAAAGTAGACATCAAACATTTCACACTTCAAGATGTCGACATTTAGACGCAATAACACTTCAAAACATCTTACTAACTTTCTTAGGTTATCCACCATCACAACCTTTACATCATATAAAAGGATACCGTCAGTGAACTGAAAAAAGGAATATCAGAGACAATACACCCCACTCCCACCCCCCGCATGCGCATGCGAAAACCTCTAATCAATCCAATATATCAGCCATTGTCTAACATCTTGCTTAGCGATTCAGATACAACTACGGAAAGGAAAGGAGAGAGCTAGTCCCATTCACTTAGGCCTCTTGACGCCAGGAAGAAACCTTTGGTGAATCGTTTACTGGCACCAAGAACCTCGCCGAACTAAGACACTCCTTCATCCATCTTTGATCACAACATAATCTCCCCAACATATAGTTAAGGAAACCCCAGTCTATATGGTCGTATGCCTTTCAATGTCCAGTTTGCAAACAATCCCCTTCTTCCTTTCGCTGTACCTCAAATCCAAACACTCATGGGTCATAAGTGCGTTGTCTAAAATTTGCCTTCGCCGACAAGCGTGCCTTGGGATTCGATAATATCTTGTCTAAACCCTCTCAAGATCTTGTAGCTAAGATTTTTGTGAGAATTTTGTATGGGCCTCCAATCAAACTAATAGGACAAAAATCACACAAATATTCCCCCCATCAATTTTCAGAATGATAGCTATGAATGAAGCCCCCAACTCCCGCGAAAGACGACCCCTCTCCCAAAATACGACTAGAAACCTAAACAAATCATCCTTCACTAGATCCCAAAAGGTCTAGAAGAATGCCAAAAGAAAGCCATCTAAGCCCGGAGCTTTATCTCACCCAAAGAATACACCACCGCTTTAACCTCTTCCGCTAGAAAAGGTTTCTCAAGGCCACACACTTCCAACGTAAACATCTGATTAAAAGATAGATTGTCCAACTTTTCATATAATTACATGATGGCATTGCAAATTTGATATTTATCCTCTATCCTCCTTCCTTTCAACATGACGCTATGAATCCCATTTTTCCTAGCACGGCCACTTGCGATGGTGTGGAAGAACTTCGTATTTTTGTCCCCTTCTTATAGTCACATTGTGCGCGACCTCTGCCTCCATTTGATCTTTTCTTCTAGTAGTAGCTCATGTAGTCATGGGAGAGCTTGATCCACACATCCCCTCTTCAGCCAACAACTCACTACCCTCCATCACATCTATAGCTTGAATATTCCGCAAAATGGCCTCAACTTCTACTTCCCTTTTTCCCCCAAAACCTTCCTTTTCCAATCATTTATCTTTCCTTTTAGAAGTTTTAACTTCATATGTAATTTAAAACTTTTGAAACCTTCAACGTGCAATGAATTCCACTATTACTTCACCAAATTCAAAAAGCCTTCAACCTTGAGCGACATCGACTCAAACCTGAAAGGCTTACGCCCCCAGTTCTCCTTGTCCACTTCCAAGAGAATTAGACAATGGTCGGAGACAAGTTTTGGGAGTCTTCTTCGCCGCACGAGAAGGTGACTATCGACCCAATTCGATGAAACCAAAAACAAATTGAGCTTCAACAATGCAACCCTTTCTTTCGCATTGCTCCAAGTATACTTAACATCTCTCATTGGTAGGTTCACTATCTCATTCCTCTCCACCCAATTCGAAAAATCCTACACACTTGGTTATTCAACCACCATTTGATTTTTCAATGTGAATTTGACTATGTTGAAATATCCCCCCACTACCCACAGAACCTACAACCTATTCGAACCAAGCCAAGCTCCTCCCAAAATGCCGACCCAAGAGCAACCAAATTCGGTCCATAAACGAAAGTCCCCCATCCCATTTCTCCTTCGCTCCCCAAACAAAATTGACAAGTTGGTTGTCCACTTATTACAACTTTGTCTCCTATAACTTCACTAGCTACGCTTTAGCTCTTCAACGTAGATCATTGATCTAAACTTGTTTCTCCTAGCTACACAAACCCCTGACATTCCAACTAAGCAGCTTCATTAAAGCACCAATCGAACCCCTTTGCCCTTTTCCAACTAAACCCTAATTAATAGAAGATTCGACCCCCCCCCCCCCCCCCCCCTCTTTTGACGACCTCGTTCCTCCACAAACTAGAATAGGGTTTTATAATCTTCATCACAGTCATCGAATGACACACCAATCATCCTCCCCACCTGGTCAATCGCCTCCTTTATCCACTTCCTCCCATTCACCAATTGGACATGCGATCCCTTGCTATCTATCAAGGACTCGATGCCCCTCACCAACAAGTCCTAACTACTGCACAAAACCACCCCCTCGCTTCTAACTTCTTGAATTGAGGGAATGTCTAGTGTAAAAAATGGATCAGCAACACCGTCGAATCCCAAACCTTATAGCTTTGGAGATTGAGCTTCCTGGAGACTCTTCTTCATGCAACACCAACGCCAAGGCTTGTTCCTCCAACTCATCTTCAACAGTAATAATGGGACGCGGAATCATCTCCGTTGAAGGAGAAGAGAGACCCCTGCTATTAGAGGAAGGATCCATTGTCAATGATGGAAGAACAAACCTCTCGTCTCCTCTCACACATAGAGAAGAGGTCAAAAGGTCGAGAGGCACTTGATATAAACCCGAAATCACTTCACATGAGTAAGGAGGGTTAAAGATTGTCTCACGTGTCTCCAAATTTAAAAGTTCCACATGCATGGGAAGAAGCACATGCATCAAGAAAGAAACCTCCTCCCCATCTAGGACACGTAGTGGAGATTCCAACATTGACGTGACATAGACCCAATCGATACCAGCATCGATCCAAAACGTAGCCCCAATTGCATGGACTCCGAGCCTGACACCATCCCATGAACCTATCACCTAAGCCTGCCCTCTTCCCCCACCTATCTCCTACACCTTCCTTGTAATCGAATGTGCTGCTGACCTAAAGCAATGCCTCGGCACTTTGATCGCACAAGCGACACGTGTCCTGCACTCCACCAGGTCGCCCCACATCTCATCTGACCGACGAGACAGACACTGTCATCTCTTGTTTTTCCACGGACATGTTGTCACGTGTTGACCTAATAGACGCTTCAACTTCACCAACCACCGAAACGCCTCTCATTTGTTACCACGTAGGGACACCTTGGTTTGGTGCTACGTTGAAGTAGCCGAATTGTGTTCCTTCACCGCCCTCTCACGCTTCTCTGCACCCACTTTCTTTCCTTCATCTTCGCCACACCTTCAACAAGCACTGATCCTTCTCTTCCACTTTCCTTACCTGATCAATCCTTACCAACACTTTCCTTACCTGATCAATCCTTACCAACAATTTTGCCCCCCCCCCAATTAGAATGGACACTATCCAGAATGGTTTCCCTCTTCTCCTTCCTCACTAAGATTCTCACCATCCTCACTTCAACACAAGCTTTTGTCATAATGTCAATAAGCAAAACCTTCTCGATGTAAGACCCTACGCAGTAGACACATCAAAGAACCAGAGCTCAAGAGGCAAAGCCCTAACTAGGATTTAGATATCCACCGTTTCGAACACCAACCTTTCAGACCACTTACACAAAGCTTCCATCAGCCCATTGTTGAGCACAACTCTAACAGGGAGGATTTTGTCCAAACTCGCTAATGGTCTCGAATAGATCTACACTTCATGATCATTTATAATGCAGGGGCATTTTCAAACTGGGCTCGGGTGAGGTGGCCTGTGGGATGCAAGAGCACACTCAAGGTGGGCAGCCTGCAGAACCCATGTGATTTGGGGCCCATGTGAGGCATGTGGCTTGTATGAGGCGGAACCCATGTGATTTGGGGCCCACGAAGGGGCAAAACCCATGGATTTGGGACCCAAAAGGAGGGTTCGGCCGAGGACCTAACCCATGGATGTGGGGCCTGGGCTATGAGATAAAAGAATTAATTCACCATGCTCTATCAGTTCGAGCTTTTAGAGCAAGGGGTTAATTGTCTTGTATCAATTTAGATGCTTCAAGATACAGTCATTATTCTCCACGCTGCAAAAGAGGCTAGTCAAACACTCACCTCAACCACCAACACACAGATGAAGACATCCAAGCACCTTTTAGAGTTTATCAGAGGAGGAGAGTTGCCCTAATTTCTTAAAGGCTAGGTGATCATTACATAGAGCCCATTGGGCCACGTTGAAGACCGCACATGCATGATTGTGCATCTTTGAAGATCTCACACCGGGAAGATGCATGTGGGTTGCTTAGTTGAGAGTATTGGACCGTTGGATCCATTTATCAGACCATTGGATTTCGAATCGAACCGTTGGATTTCGTAAGATGGCCATCTCAAACGTCGGACCATTTGATGGTTGGGTCGTCTTGATTGTGGATTTCAGATCTTAAGGGTGTTTTTTGTAAAACCGCCCCAAATAGAGTATATAAGGCTTGGACGTGTGACACCTAGGGCATTATTGGCTATTAAATGAAATTTTCTTCTTGCTTTGTTTTGGAGCAAAATTCCTCCTTGGATTGGAGTTTGGTGTGAAGTCGTGAAGTGATTCCACTTATGTTTTTTCTTTTATTCTCTTTCCAGGTAATCTTATTTTTGTTTTCTTCTCTTCTCATCTTTTTTTGCACTTTCTTTTGTTTCTAACCAAAGACTATCACCACCATCACCCTAGCCCTTCTGAACCTAACCCAAACCATCACCCTAGCCGTCCAGACCACTCCCAAGCCGTCACCCCACTCAACCGTACGAACAACCCAGTCCGTACGACTGTACGGATATAATCATATAAGAGCATAATTCTAGCTTAGACTATCCGTCCTGCATCAAATTTTGGTATAAGAGCATAGGTTTAGCATAGGGTTTAGTATGGTCCTCAAATTAGAATGGGACTTTCATGTTGCATTTAGAGTAGGGTTTTCATATTACCGTGTCTAGGATTAGCAGTCTTCCCATTCTTATCACATTACATCTAGAGTCCTTAGTTCTTAAGTTTCCTATTAGATACCCGGTTTATGCCCACATGTATTGGGAGCAGTGTTTTAAATAGTGGTAGTGTGTTGCATAGCATTCAACCCTCCATAGCATGTAGCGAAATAGCATAGTGTGTAGCGTAAGCTACACGATACATCTATTTTTATTTTATTTTTTAAGATAAATATGATAAATAGTAAGAAAAAAGCATATATATGTATATATATATATATAAATGTCACATTCCTCAGAAATCCACCCATTCACACACCTCAGTGGGCCCCACATGGGCCATACTATAGAAAACAATGCGTTTGCAACCATTCACACACCTTAGTGAGCCCCACGTGAGCCATACCATAGAAAACAATGCATAGCCACAGAGATATTGAAAAAGAAATGAAAAAAAATGATAAAGAACAAAAAACGCACAGTAACCAGCATTTTAAAAAGAAGAAAATGAGAGAGAGAATACTCAAAATAACAAGTTATTTTCACTGTACATCGAAAGAAACTCACTGAGGGGAACAAGCGCCCCTATTGTTGTCTCAAGATGAGATTCAATTGGGTCCTTACTCTTACTCCAGTGGTAGACTCTCATGAGTTTCAACACTGGGTCGAGGGTTCGAGTACCCATAGGTGGCGAAATCCCACCATGGCATGTGTGTGCGTGTATTAAAAAAATTTAAAAAATAAATAAAAAATAAAAATAAAAAGATGAGATTCAATTAATGAAAACTCTAAAATTTGAAGCTCCATAGCCGACCAGAACCGAAATTGGGGAAATTTGATTTCTCCTTCATTTCTTCTCCAATGATCATGAAACTGCACCAAATAGACCTCCTTATAGTCTCCAGCAATCGGCCAAAGAAGCCCCTTCGATGGGCTTTTGGATTGCAAGATTGAAGAGGACGAGAGGAAGTTGCGTTCAGCGTATGTTTCCAAAGGGTTTCGAATACCCTATTCGACTGCTTCTTTTTTTTTTAAGTAACTTGATTAGTTATGGTGTGAGTTCACCACTATTTATAACAAAAAAAAAAACTGCAATGTAGCGCACGCTACCTACGGTACACGCTACAACCCCCGTAGCGTATGCTACAGGGGATTTACGCTATTTGGCACGCTACGTAGAGCTACGGCAGCGCTACACTACGAGCGCTACTGAAAACACTGATTGGGCGTGGTTTTGGTCAACACCCCACAATGAGTTTAGAATAGCTTACCAAGGCTATCAATGACATGAGTAACTGTTTTGTGACTCTTGATGCCCAAAGTAGAGCCACCAACAACTAACTGGTAGAGACCAACACTCATGTAACCCAGTTGGAAACTTCCCTCCAGGCGAACCTTAACGATAAGGAAGATGACCAATCTCAAGTGGGAGATCAAGTTGGAGGACGTGGAAGAGACGTGGCCGAGGTGTTAACCATGGTAAAAATTGATAGTGGCAGTTGCCTCCGCTAGCACTGTATCTCGTTAGGTTTGAAACTCATCCCTCACCCTCAGCCCTATCGAGTTTTATAGGTTGATGCATCCTCGACACCAGTTTCTCAGCGATGTCTTAGTCCCATTCAGTTTGCTTCCTACAAAGACACGTGGTGAGATATTTTGCTTATGGACGTAGACCACATCATTTTGGGTAGGACTGAAAGTTGGGAGGGTTCGACCCAACCGACCCATGACCGACCCGACATTGGGTTGGGCTTGGGCAAGATGTATCGGGTTTGGTCTCGGGCTTGGGCCATACAAACACCAACCCGATAAAACTTGGGTTGGGATCAGGTTGAGGTCTTGGGTTGCCCGACCCAACCCGAACCCGACCCGATCAATATATAAGTTCCTTATAAATTAATTATAATTGAGTGCAGATCATCTGTGTTGAAGGCACAAGAAATTCCAATGCCGTCGGGTTTCATTGGTCCACGTCATTTCCGATGACTCAAGCTAACAAGATACACCAGATTTATCTCTCCCAAATAGATTGCTTGATACACAATACAACTTTTAAAGGAGTAGTTGTCCTATAATTTAGCTTGTTTGTTTTTTTTTTTTTAAATATTCTTTATGATAAATAACTACATATATAATTAATAAAATTATAGGAACAAAAAAGAAAACTAGTATTGAAAATATAATAGACTAATGTAATAATGAAAATATTAGCATATATTTACCTGACCAACCCGGCCAACCCGACCGAACCCGCTTGGGTTGGGTTGGGTTAGGGTTGAGGTATAGGAACCTTGGGTTGGGCTAGGGTTGAGCACCAACCCGACCCAACCCAACCCGCCCGACTTTCAGCCCTAATTTTGGGCAGACCTTGGCTATATGGCCGTGATGTGATACTATTCGGCTGTTCGAATACAAGTTCATTTATACATGAAGGTAAGACAATAAAGCTAAATCCTCTTCTGACCAAAAGCACCGCGAAGAAGGAAGACGTCAAAAAGGGTGACCCAAAAGATGTGAGGAAGTCCCAACCTAAGTCTCCCCACATAATAAATGCCAAAGAGTATGAAACAGAGACTAAGGCTAATTCAATGGTGTATGCTCTTGTGGCAAGAGAGGTCACACCCGAGGTTAATGTAGAGTTACCACCTGAAGTGATTCCGATATTGGAGGAGTTTAGCGATGTTTTCCCTAAGGACCTACCAGATGAGCTTCCACCCATGTGGAGACATTCAACATGCCATAGATCTTGTCCACGGGTCGACTCTACCAAACCTTCCTCATTACTGAATAAACCCCGCGGAGCATGTAGAGTTGAAGAAGCAAGTTTACAAGCTTCTTAAATAAAGGGTTCATTCAGGAGAGTTTGAGTTCATGTGCCGCATGCCAACCCTCCTCACGCCTAAGAAAGATGACACTTGGCATATGTGCGTGGACAGTCAGGCCATCAAAAAGATCATGATCAAGTAATGGTTTCCTATACCGCGTCTTAACAACATGTTGGATATGGTGGTCGGTGCCACGATCTTTTCCAATATTGACCTCAAAAGCGGGTATCATCAGATATGGATTCGCCCAGGAGATGAATGGAAGACGGCATTCAAGACGAATGATGGGCTATGCGAGTGTTAAGTCGTGCTTTTTGGCTTGACCAACACTCCGAGTACGTTCATGAGAGTGATGACCCAAGTGTTGAGGCCCTTTATGGGTAAGTTCCCGGTGGTATATTTTGACGACATCCTCATTTATGGTACATGCAAGGAACAACACCTCCACCATTTGAGGCAAGTTTCTTGGGTCCTTAGGACAGAGAAATTATATGCCAACCTAAAGAAGTGTTATTTCATGTCTGACAAAGTTATCTTCTTAGGGTTCATTGTTTCATCTTAGGGAAAATCAACGCTATATTAAGTTGGCCTGAACCGCAAAACATTCATGAGGGGCATAGCTTCCACAATTTAGCCACTTTCTATAGGCAGTTCGTTTGAGGATTTACTTCCACTATGGCTCCCATTATAGACTACATTTAAAAAAAGGAAAGTTCAAATGGACTAATGCTACCTCCAAGGTGTTCAAGGAGATTAAGGACAAAATGATTGAGGCTCCTGCCATGCACCTTACTGACTTTTCTAAAATCTTCAAGGTTGTGTGTGACGCATCTGGTGTATGTATAGGTAGAGTACTTAACCAGGAAGGGCACCTTACTGCCTATTTTAGTGAAAAGTTGAATGAGGCGAAGCAACGATATTCTACTTATGACTAGTGTTCGAAATATCGATATCGCGTTACGTATCGCATCCTTGATCGCACGAGATATATCATTTGTATCGAGTAATTTATCGCACTTTTTGGGAAAGATGGGGAAACATAGGAAATGGTTGAATTTTTCAATGAAACTTCAGAGATTGGTAAAAAAAGATCTTAATGCACACTTTTAAATCATAACATCTCAAAAAAGAAGTGCACATAATAGGTTTCCTTTGTATAGGGTCCTAAGCTATGCGTTGTCTAACTGAACTAATGCAACTAATTACATAATAATTACATGTAATCATTTCCTCCGATTATTCTTCTCATTTCCTCAAACTCGACAGTTGGTTGAAGGGAAATTTTGAAGAAAAAATTAATATTTTTATAAATTTTTTATTAATTTTTAATTAAAAATTATTTTTATTTTTTTTTTATTAAAAATGATTTTTATTTTTTGAAAATTGACAAGGACTTAACAAATCAGTAGATCAACCTCATACATGCTTGATTTCATGTTTGAAGTGCAACATTGCAAGCAATTTAGGAGAAATTGGGAAATTTTCGAATTTTCCACAAATTGGACCACCTACACTCAAAATTTTGAAATTAGAGTGTATGTGATGATCATTAAATTAGTCTCAATTGATAGCTAGTTGAAAGAAAAAAAAAAAAAAATTTAAAAAACATGGAGAATATGAAGAACTAATGGATATTGAAATCAAGCTCCAACTCTATGATTTTTCATGCAAAACATGAAGAACCAATTGATTTATAACCATTTGACACTAATTTAACATAATTTCAACAAAAAAAAAAAAAAAAAAAAAAAAAAAAAAAGAAAAGATCGAAAATTGAAAATGTTCACCTAATCAAACATGTGGGATATATCGACTCTACCTATGAATTTCATATCACACAGGTGGGATATAAGATATATCGGCTAATATCATCGATATTTAAAACATTGCCTATGAAAAGGAATTCTACGCGGTAGTGCAATCTGTGACATTGGCGACATTATACCTCTACTCCCAAAAGAAATTAAACTCAAGGCATGCCAAGTGAGTTGAGCTTCTCCATGAGTATACCTTTGTTTTGAAACACAAGGTCGGGGTCAAGAATAAACCTATCGATGCCCTCAGTCGTAGAGTGGCGTTACTCCAATCCATGAGCGTGGAAGTCACTGGTTTCGAACAATTGAAAGGAGAGTATTCAATGTGCTCAAATTTTAAGGAAGTATACATGCCACTTTTAGATGACCAATCGAAGAGTGATAGTGGGTTTGTCCTTATCGATGAGTTTTTATTTAAAAGCAACAAGACTATGCATTCCCCGTACCTCCCTTCGGGATTTTCTAGTTTGGAAGCTTCATGCCATAGTAGCCAGTCATTTCGGTAGAGACAAGACTATTGACGTTGCCAATGATAGGTTTTATTAGCCCAGGCTCAAGCGAGAAGTGGCCAAAATCATCGAGCAATGTAGGACTTGTCAATTGGTAAGGCAGAAAAGGCAAAACATTGGATTATATACACCCTTGCCAGTGCCACACGCTTCGTGGCAAGATATTAGTATGGATTTCATGCTTGGGCTACCCAGGACAATCAGAAAGCATGATTCCATCTTTGTGGTGGTGGACCGTTTCTCGAAAATGGACCATTTTCTACCATGTTCCAAAACGTGTGACGCCACCAACATTGCCAAGCTTTTCTTTGGAGAAGTGGTTCGCTTGCATGGTTTGCCATAGACTCGCTTCCATGGTTTTCCATAGACCATTGTGTCTGATAGGGATATGAGATTCATGAGTTATTTTTGGAAGACACTTTGTCATATGATGGTTACAAGACTCCAGTTCTCGTTAGCATACCATCCCCAAACTGACAATCAAACGAAAGTGGTTGATCAAAGCTTAGGAAATTTGTTACGATGTCTTGCGAGTGACCATATTAGGACTTGGGATTCAGTTTTACCAGTTGCATATAATAGTTCAGTCAATAGGTCGATAGGCATGAGTCCTTTTGAGGTAGTGCATGGTTACAAGCCTCCCATGTCAGTCTTCCATAGACCTTCAAAGTCCGCAGATGCATTTGCGCAACATATTCATGACTTGCATGCTGAAATTAAGAAATGGATTAATGTGAGCAATGAAAAGTACAAAATATTTGTTGACTCTCATCGCAGGTTTAAAGAATTTCTAGTAGATGATTATGTGATGATTCGGATAAGGCCGGAATGGTATCCCCAAGGGGTCGTGAAGAAATTAGAAGCATGTAGTGTAGGACCTTATAAAATATTGAAAAGATTAGGTTGCAATGCGGATATTGTAGATCTTCCACCTAACATGGGAATTTAGTTCTACATTCGATGTGGAAGATCTTGTGTCTTTTGAGGGTCTGGCAAGTCCACCCGATAGCCTTTCTCCCGACCCTCACATTGGCCTAGGTGGTGGTGTTTCCGACCTATCCCATGACCCATGGCTCTTGCCGGACCAGCCTTCTTAGCTTTTACCTCTTTTACCATCCATACCTACCAAAAGAGAAGAGATAGAAGGTATCTTGGATGAACAAGTGGTTTCTACCAGACAAGGAGGTTTCCAGAAATATCTTGTCAAGTGAAAGAATAGGCCAGAGTCAGACAGTACATGGATTACAAAGACCAAGCAACAAAGACTAGACTCGGATCTTCTATAGCGTTATTGCAGTTTTATTTCGCCAGTGGCGAACTCTTCTCAATTAAGGGGAGTTGACATTGAGCACCTTTTAGAGTTTATCGGAGGAGTAAGAAAGCTGCCCCAACTTCTTTATGGCTAGGTGATCATTACATGGAGCGCAATGGGCCCAATTTGAGTTACTAGCCACGTTGAAGACCCCACACGCATGATTGTGCATCTTTGAAGATCCCACACTGGGAAGAGGCATGTGGGTTGCTTCGTTGAGAGTATTGGACCATTGAATCGATTGGATACATCTATCGGACCGTTAGATTTCGCACAATGGGCGATCTTGATCGTTAGACCATTTTAATGGTTGGGTCATCTTGATCGCGGACTCATATTGGACACTAGTTTTACCTATTTTGTTTTGTTAGTTTGATTATTTTGATTTATTTTATGATTTAGTTGATATTATGGATGTTTTGGACATTTTATAGTATTAAGGGTGTTTTTTGTAAAAACACCCCAAATAGAGCATGTAAGGCTTGGACATGTGAAGCCTAGGTTATTGGCCATTTAATGAAATTTTCTTCTTGCTTTATTTTGGAGCAAAATTCCTCCTGTGATTGGAGTTTGGTGTGAAGCAATGGAATGATTCCAATTATCTTCTTTCTTTTATTCTCTCTCTCATGGAATGATTCCAATTATCTTCTTTCTTTTATTCTCTCTCCGGATAATCTTATTTTTCCTTTCTTATCTTCTTATCTTTTTTTCCATTTCCAACCAAAAACCATCGCCACCATCACCGTAGCCCTTCCGAACCTAACCCAAACCATCACCCTAGCCATCTAGACCACTCCTAAGCTGTCACCCCCACCCAACCGTACGGACAACCTAGGTCATACGATCGTACGGATAGCCCTACCCCCCTCTCCCCCGTCTTGCATCTTCGTTTCCCATCTTCACACCCTAATTCCCTAGATTCCCAAACCCTATTATTAAAATAAAATTAAAAAATCTAATTTTCAAAAACCCTAATTCTCGAAAACATAATTCTCAAACCCCAATTCCCAATTACCAAATCCTAAAACCCTACCCCTAACTTACCCAAACCCTAATAAAACCAAGTGATTTCCTTTGAATTAAGATTTATCCCTATGCAAGATGGAAGTTCCACCTTCCATAGGTCCTAATTAACCAATATCCTCTAAGACATATATTGCAAAATCGTCGGTAGTCTTGAACTGGAGCATCCTTTGATGTTGAACTCTTTAACCTTGTGATGGATTAGCTTTATTTTGTGTTTTGATTTCTCTAATTAATCCATTGATTAATTACATTGCATCATTCTAAGTTAGACTATCCGTCCTGCATCACACAAGGATGAATATGCACCTCTGGGCCCTCTACCTTTTCTCCACCCACACCCACTTGCCCTCCTTTGATGCTTCCACCACCTCTCTCATGGCCTCAATTCCCTTCTCCTCTTCTCACATTAACGAACCCCTACCACAACATCACGGGAAGTGTGAGGTCCCCTCGATTCCTGACCCCTGCAGCTCCCCTTCAAGACTTCATCTCCCCAGCTACCTGACCTACCCAACTGCCCTTCTCCATCATTCTCACCCCCTTGTTGAGGGCAACCCCTTTCACGACCTCCAGTCCATACATGTCTGCTACACCGAGAGCTTTCTCCCATCAAATCTTTTGTCATTCAAAAATCCAATGGCTCAATTCACCTCTTCGTCCTTTTCATTCTTACAAAAGCAAATCCTTGATGGCTGACCCCCCATGCTCCGTGGTATCACCGCCTCTATGGTCTTATGTTATTTTCGAAAACCCTAGAGAAATTATGCTTAGTCCAACCCTCCAGGAAGTTCTCCACGAACAACGTTGGAAACTCCTGCAAGGACCTAAACATGAGATGTGACACCCCGTCACTGTGGTCACATGTGGGCGGGCACATGTGGGCGGGCACGCATGTGGGCGGACCCCTAAAAAGGTGGTTGGCATACTACTGTGTGGCTGGCAGGCTACTGTGCACACAGTGAAGGTGAAACTTTGTCCCACATCGGAGGCGATGTCCTAAGTTGTGGTGGTTATAAGTGGGCTCCTTCCTTAACAGACAAGACGCGCTTTAAAGTCGTGAGCTTCGGCAAAGCAGACAATATCTTTTGTTGTTGGGTCGGGCCCTACATGAGATCCTTCCCTCTAGATAATTTTGAGCAGTACTTCCTATTGACCTTAAATCACCTTTCCGAGTCCTTAGCTCTTTGTCTACATTCCCATTTGCTTCAAGGACCACTTTCCCTTACCCTTGTTTGTTCTTTATCCCCTATTCCCATCACCCCCATTCCATCCCTTTAACACCTCCCTTCTCCCCCCATACTCCCCCTCCACCTCCCTTCCCTCCCTGTGTCTCTCTTTCCAACCCCCCCCCCCCCCCCCCCCCCCAAGAAACTCTCGCTTCCCCTCTATCTCCAAACACCACGTCCCGTTGCTCTCCCTCGAACCTTCTACTCCCCACATGCCCACCTTGGAAGGCTCCAAGAAGATCCTCCATTGAATCCCTTGTCTCCTCTAACGAGATCTACCTCATCCATTCTCGCCCTCGACTTCATGTTCACCTTCGATCTTGCATTCTCGAATGACCATATCATGCAATATTTTGAAATACCACAAGATATCATCATGATTCCTTTATAAAGTTCCCCAATAAGGTCAATACATGTGATATGAATCAACGATATCAAGCCAACACTAGAGCATGGGAGGTGAAAAAAATTCATATTCTGAGGATTTTTTAGGGAATCATTTGGTGGGAATCATTGGGCACATGTATTTTTGCTTCTTTTTTCCCTTTTTTTTTTGTCTTTGGATATATCATATGTGTTTGGTACTTGTATTGTATAATTTATGAATTACATGAACTCTTTGATCTAATTATCTCACTTCTGTCATACATCACATAGTTTATGACCTCATCCAAAGGAAACTTATCATGCATTCTTTGTTTTTGTAATATTTTAAGTTCTAGCGTAATCATGTCTCTTTTAACATATCCATCGTTTTCCCAATGTTTCCCTTGGACAATGATACATTCCTCGATATGTGAGATGGATATGTTTTTGTATCCCAAGGATACTATCAATGCATCAATACCGATACTGAAAACACGGAGAGGGAGATGGAGGCAAGTCTAAACCTAAAGATATTGATGATGGCATTAGTTAGACAGAAGCATCTAACCCTCCAAATATGAAGGTGATGCTCTGTTATCTTATGATATTTTTACATCTATTTAGCAATATGGATGAATTATATTTTCTTTAAAGTTCAAATGTACTAGTTCCAAAGTTTTAAACTTACATATTGAGAAGGATGTCGCCCACATAATTCAAGCTAGGTGAAGAAATGGAGATGTGCCTCTGGAGTTTTACATGATCATCAGGTTACCACTCAAACTATAAGGGGAAATTTTATAAGATAGCTATAAGACCAGCTATGCTTTATGGGCAGAATGTTTAGCAATTAAGGAACAACATATTCATAGGATGAGTGTAGCTGAAATGAGGATGTTAGGATGGATAAGTGGCAAGACGAGGAAGGATATGATTAGAAATGAATGCGTTCGAGGGAACTTAGGAGTGGCACCAATAGGTAAAAAGAAGAAGGGAAGTAGATTTAGATGCTTTGGTCGTGTACAGCAAAGACCAAGAACTGCACTGATTAAGAGTGAGTTGGTACAAGTTGAAAGCAATAAAAGGGCAAGGGGAAGGCCAAAAGGGCGTGGATGGAGGTTGAAAGAAAGGACCTATTGTCGAACTAAAGGTCTGGCCCTTGATAGAATGGAATGAAATACTAGGATCCATGTAGGCGACCCCAATTGATTGGGATAAGTCTTAGATGACGATGCAATGATGATATGGATGAGTTATAATGAATAGGAAGAAAGAAGAATAAACAAAGATCAGATTTTACCATTGCCACACTAGAAATTTCACGCTTCGTGTGACTAATTACCTCACCCAGACATTTGTTTCATGATTTATATTTATTTGTATGAGCCCACCCTTCTTCACTATGACAATGTAAACATTGTTGCAAATCTAGTGGTGCGTGCATACACAAAGCATATAAATTTTGATTACTACCCCATTCATGAGAAGATAGCTCTCAAAGACATTAGGATTACAAGTATACTATCCAAATACCAAGTTGTTGATGGGTTCACAGAATCTTTGAAAAAAAAAGAGAGGATTCGTTAGCTTTAAAGGAAGTTGAGATTTGTCCAATCTCATTTACTAACTTGAAGTATATGGAATTTTCAGTGGATACTTTCCTACTCTTATACCTTAAATTGTTTTAAATGCTAATATAATACTTGGCCATCTTGTAGTTTTATCTTTAAACAAATGAGAATTCGTTCCCTCTTTCGACATGTTTTGTGTGAAAGAGATCCAACCATTTCATCAATCTCCAACAAAAATTGAGTACCAAACATATAAAAAGTCCTTCCTGTGGACTATGCAATTACATTACATGAGTTTCCATCGACACCAGACAATGATATATTAAATAGAGTAAATACTTGATCTTATGTTATTTGGCATACATATAATTCAACTCGAAATATATAAATCCCCATTTCTTGGTTAAGTAGAAAACAACCTTGGCAGCATCTGTTCCATACAGGACGCAAACACTAGCTCCGTTACCATGCCTCAACGCCAAAAGCGTACTCCTCACATAAACAGCTAGAGAAGCAGTGTGCCTTCAAGGAAACAGAATAGATCATATTCAGAACTTCCGTTTTTTGTTAACAAAACATCAACACTCAAGTTTTCAAGCATGTAAAGAATATACTAATGAAAATAAATGTCAAATGATGCAACAATGCAGAAACACTTCAACAAGTAACTCCTATCATATTTCAGCAAGTACCAAGTGCTCAGACCACAAATCGACAGTTTAAATGATGCAGCCAAAGTACACCCATGTACCCATTGTGTGGAGCCTACTAGATTGAACAAGAATTCTCGAGAAAAAGGGTTACATAGACCCCAAGATGATGATGTCATTGTGATTTCATGTTGGTTTTAATAGTGAAGCGTGATCCATGTTTTCTAGGAAAGAAAATCAAGGGGGTCAGTCATTTTTGGTTTGTAGTGAATGATGAAGAAAAGAGAAGAAAAGAGAAAAAGAAAAGTGAGAGAAGGAGACGAGAGAGCTTAGAATGCTTCACACCTCCACATCTCTTTTATTACAATTAGGGGAACTGCTTAATAATACAAGACAATTATGGTTATACCCCTCTAACTAAAAGATAAAATAAACTATTGACTTTTAGGCCTAAAGATTATAGCCCAACCAAATGACAAAGGGCCAACATAAACCCAACATATGAGGACCACATGAGTGACCGTGGCCCCACACGTGTGGCTAGGGTGGCCCACACATGTGGCCATAATGCATCAACACTCCCACTCAAACTGGGGCATACATATCATGGATGTGCAGCTTGGTAAACAATCTGTCCAGATGAGCCCGTTTTAAAGCCTTCATAAACATGTCTGCCACTTGATATTGGGACTTTTTTTTAGAGATACTTCATCTTTTTGACTTAATAAACGACAAGCATATTTCCTTGTTAGCAACATTCTTCCTAATGAAGTGACGGTTGACTTCAATGTGCTTTGTTCTTTCGTGATAGACTGGATTGTTGGCGATGTGAGATGCTGCTTGATTAACACAGTACAATTGCATAGGAGCACCCACCATGAACCCGAGCTCGCACATTAATGTCTTCAGCCAAATAAGTTTGCATGTTGTGTGGACCATAGCTCTATACTCTATTTCTGCACTTGACCGAGCGACAACATTTTACTGTTGCTTTTCCATGTCTCTGGATTTCCTTTCCTCCTACAAACAAACAATAACTTATGGTCGACCACCAAGGAGAGTCAACCTAGACTGCATCAGAAAACCCTTCTACTCTAAGATGTCAATTTTTGCTGGTAGAGAATTCCATGGCTAAAAGCTCGCTTTAAATATCTACGTATGCTGTATGCAAAGCATGGCCTCCATATGAGACATACGAGGAGCTTGCATAAACTAACTATACTGACTGGATAAGAATGTCCGGTCGCATAATCGTTAAATAGATCAATCAGCCAACTAGCTTGTGTTATCTCCCTGGATCATCAAATAGTTCCCTTTCATCTATACTCAACATTGAATTAGTATCCACGAAAGTTTCAACTGGCTTGGCCCCCTGCAAATCTATCTCTTCTAATAAATGCATCACATACTTCCACTACGACAAGTTCATTCCCACCTTCAACCTAGCTACCTTAATACCAAGAAGTATCAAAGGCAACCTAAAATCCTTTGTAAGTGTTTCTGCAAGAACTTTAATGCATAAATACATGTACTATCACCACCACACGATAGTACCTTTCTTGCTTTATCGAGCAAACACCGAATGATTTGCCCAACTATGTTTCAACCCACACTGAAGCACCACCTTATTAAATTTGTCGAACCAAGCATGTGGAATCTGTTTTAATCCATAAATTGATTTCTTTAGATGACTGACTTTAACTAACTCCCGAGCAATAAAGTCAGGCGGTTGCTCCATATACACCTCTTCAAGCAAATCCCCATGAAGAAAAACATTCTTCAAGTCAAGTTGGTATAGATGCCAGTCTAAATTTTCAGCGATATAAATCACCACACGTATGGAATGAAGCTTTGGACACAGGAGAGGTCTCAAAGTAGTCAACCCCTACAGTCTAAGTGTATCCTTTTGCAACTAATCGAGCCTTTAAACTAGGGTTGTACACGAGCCAAGCTAGCTCGAAAACCTCGCTCGACTTGGCTCAATCTAGCTCGGCTTGAATGACGACTCGAGGTGAGCCAACCCAACACGCAACCTGCACTCAACTCGACAGGTTTGGCAAACAAGCTCGACTCAAAAGGTTTGGCAAACAAGCTCGACTCGAAAGGTTTGGCAAACAAGCCAAGCTCCAATGGTAAGCTCGAGGCCAAGCTCGAGCTCAAGGAGAGCACGGACGAGTCAAGCCAAGCTTGGCCCACCTCGACTCGACTCGATGTACAACCCTACTTTAAACAATCCACCAAGCCATCAGGAATGTACTTAACAGTATATACCCATCTGCACCCAACTGTGTTTTCTTGCAGGTAGCTCATCTAAAATCCAAGTTTGATTTTGATGAAGTGCAACCACCTCTTCTTCCAGAGCTCGCTTCCACCCATCACTATTAAGAGCCTCTAAGAAAGAGCATGGAACAAACACAGATAACAAAGACAAAGCAAACTGCCAAAAAGAAGGAGAGCCGTCAAAGCATGTTTTAAAAAAATAGATATAGGATGGTGGCATACGAGAGAGAATACCCATAAGGAGAGCAATGGGCATATCATCTTCATTAGACAGTATTGGTGAAGGCTCATTTCAATGATCTTCAAATAGGGTGGCAGGATTGATAGAGTACATGTTGGCATGCACTTCATCACCTCTCTTGGAACTTTTGGACTAGATCAGCAGCGGTGGGAGATCTAAACATTGTACAGGACCTCACTCTATAGTCTATGGATGAAGTTGAGTCTGGCACCATAGCAAGAGTCATGGAACCTTCAGCAAATTGCAATGATTTTCCTCCCTCGGAAAAATATGAAGTATATTTTAAAAAGGTGACGTCAGCCAACACATATTGTTTACGAGTGACAGGATTATAACACTTGTAACCCCGCTGAGTACAAGAGTATCCTAGAAAAACACACTTTATACCTTTAGATTCAAGTTTATCAAAAACACGGTCAAATTGATGTACAAAGCAAATATACCCAAAAACTTTAAGAGGAATTAAAAACCATTGGCGTTGAGGATATCTAACCTAAAAAGAAAAAATGGAAGTTTACCCCTTAAGACTAATGAAGTCATCCCGTTTATGAGATAACATGCAATCAAAACTGCATCACTCCAAAAACCTTTTATAAGTTATTTCATTACTTTCAAATTTTGTAAATTAATATGAAATCCAACTTTAACTGTAGCAACTCACATGGAATCATGGTGGTCCTCAACATCTCCGTGGCCCGGTGCCCAAACATTCCAAGTGCATCGCGGAATTTAACAATCCATTAATGGCATATAGCAGCCAAGGGTAAGTATGGAATCATTAAGATGTAGATATGGAGAATGAAAGTGCAGAATATATTTACCTTAGAACCGAATGTGCCTTTCCCCTCATAGTTGGGGAATAAGCGCTCATACACTTCATGTACAAACCTCTACAATTCATTGTCAGCGTAGAGTTTCTTGCAGTAGTGGTATTTTGGATTTAGGAAATAAGCCGAAAACCAACATGATTCAAATATTTAGCCATTAATAAAAAAGTATCGAAGCATATAGACTTTTAAAAAATCACATAAGTGCTTACCAGCCTTATGTAGTGGGTGGGAAAGTGTCCTCTCCCAACGGTCGTCTATTATTGTATGCACCCACTTATATGCATTGGGGGCTTAAATCTGGATTGCATCTTTCATCAATTGTATAGAGGGATACAACGACCCCATCACTAGATTCATCGCATTGTCCACCATCCTCAACACTGCATAAATGGACTCCATAAAATAAGCAATCCAAATAGATGGACGGTGTGGATATGCAGTACATACATCGAGGTGTGCCCCAAAGAGTTTATTCACGTACGCAATCCGTTTGGTCAAATCCAAGCAACCAGCGACTTGGGTGGGACCCTGACCGTGGGCTACCTCGACATAAGATGGTGTATCTACACTGTCAATTCATTTTGACAAATCATTTTAGGGCATGGACAGAAAAATAAGGCAGATCCAAATCTGAGGTGGACCACACCACACGAAATAGTGGTCATTGAATGGCCACCATTAATCTTTTTGGGGGATGGCCACCATTAATCTTTTTGGGGGACTACAAAATTCATGGATCAAGCTAATATTTATGTGTTCCCATCATCCAGGTTTGTCAAACCTTATGAATAGATTGGATGGCAAATAAACATCACGTTAGGCCCTAAGAAAGCTTCAACGGTGGACATCATTGCCACTGCGTCTTCCTGTGGTGTGGTACACTTGAGCCTTGCATCCACCTCCTTTTTGGGCTCATGCCCTAAAATGACCTATCAAAATGGATGGACAGTGTTGATAAAACTCATACATCATGGTGGGCCCTACAAAGCCCCTGACAGGACTGTTCGTCTCAAGCTAACCCAACCCGCGCCCGTAAAAAGGGTTCAGAAGCCATTTTTCGAAGCAGAGGGTTCCAGAATCTCTCCCCAAATCTTTGGACTTCTCCAAATTTCACCCAGGATTTCTCCGAATTTCACCCAAATCTTCAAATTTCTCCGGATTTCGACGGATTTTTTTAGATTATCTACCCAAATCAAAAAGGAAATCAGAGATTTTGTTTGCACTAACCTACGAACGTGCTTCGATTCGAATGGCCCATAAAATGTAGCTTCCGATTAGAGCGATCTCTTCTACAGGTCCCGAAATCCACTTGTTAAAAGTCTCCTTTTGTAAATTTTCCGATTTTTTTCGGATAATTACGTTGTCCCAACATCCCCAACCCTTTTATCGACGAATTTGGTTGTTGGCTACAGTAGCCTCGTGAATGATCAGGTGTTGTATAGCAAAATTTCTCAAAAAAAAAAAAAAAAAAAAAAAAAATCCAGATTAAAGTGATAGTATCATCGATACCGAACGATATTAAGCGATATCGAACGATATTGTGCGATATTTAGCAATATTGTGCAACATATCGATTGATAAAAAGTATTCTGTAAAATTTTCTAATTTCTTAGTTTCTTCCGAAGAGTTTTGTATCGCCGGACCGCAATACCGATAATATCGATCGCTAGTATCGATATTCCAAACACTGATCACCACCACTAGCAGAATGTATGCCATGACCACCCCAAGTATTGCTACTTCCAAGCTGACCTCCTCCTTGGTCTCTACCTCTAAACGAACCATCATGACCCCCCCCCCCCCCCCCCCCCCCCCCCCATTGTTCCAAGTACCCTTGATATTATCGATAACTCCAGCTCGGCGATACCGGTAGCATTGTAGTATCAAAAATTCCAAGTATCGGCGATGTATCGCCAATGTATCGATATTGCCAATATTTTCAACGGTGTCAATTCTAGGTGTCGCTTATATTGCCAATATATTGATATCGCCAATATTTTCAACTGCGTAATTACAGGTGTCGCTTGTATCGCCAATGTATTGGTGATATTTGATAATATCGTCAATGTATCAATATCACCAAAAATCTATTTATTAAAATAAAAATAAAAATAAAAAATCATTTCAATTATTTTTATGGGTGCATGGTTATATGCAATGTTCAGTTTGTCGATAATTATATCGATAACATCACGATATTATTATAATCGCAACATAGGTGATATCGAGACCACAACCTCCAATTTCATTTCTAGTTGTCAACAATTTCTCGGTGAAATATCATGTGTTGACAATGTTCTAAAATATCGATGGATGTTTGGATGGTTGGACTAATTTCTTATGACAGCACATGCATTTAGGCCCCCATTAAATGGAAACTTATTAGCAATTTTTTTATTCCTAAGTAAGAAAATATGTATTTTAGCATCTTCTGAAGTTTCACTGAAAAATTCCAACAATTTCGCCATATTTCCGGTTATCGGCAATATTATCAATGATATAGATATTGTTTCAGTAGCACCGACCAGCGAAACTTGTAGCGATACCATTACTTCGAACACAGTCCAACCACATGACAGAGGCCCAACATAAACCCAAACATTTGAAGACCGCATGAGTGACCGTAGGACCACATGTGACCAGGGTAGCCCACACATGTGGTCATAATGCATCAACAAGGTTGAATTTTGGAAACCCCAGAGTTTTAGTAGGAATTGTTTTCTAATGAAATAAGACTCAGATTCTAAGTTTGTTATTAAATTGGATTTAAAGAGTCCATAAGTATGAAATTTCAGCTTTTTTTCTTTATGAATAAGACAGGATTTTATTTAGAGCAAGAAGGAAACTAAAACAAGGATCGAAAACACGGCCAATGAAACAGAGATAGATGTTACAAAAAAAAAAAAAAAATCATGTCCTAACCCAAATGAAGAGCAATATATTTTAGGACTACTTTTAACATCCCAATTAGAGAGTTTGAGTGAGATCAGGGAAAAGAAGAGGGTTCGTCCACTATTCATAACTGGAGACATTTTTAAGATGTCGTTGCATGGTTTAGAATTTAGACAAATAGAAAAATAAGAAGTCTGTTGCTGTTAGAGTGATAAAAGAAAAGGTGTGTTAGCTGTTTTTCTTGAATTTGGTATAGTAGCGCTTTCCTCTGCATTTTCGATCAATCAATTTGATGAACTGTCAATCTGTTAGCTTCATGTTTACGTGTTACATAAAAGAAGTTCAAGAGAACTTTTCTTTTTAAGTTGAGAAAAGTCCAAGGCTACCTAGTGGTTGTATAGTGGGGAAACGATTAAATTCTTTGGCTAGAGCAAGTAGCGAACTGGAAGCAGATCATCATGATCTTGCAGCCTGCAACAAATTGTGGAACATCTGTAAAATTCTCCTTTCGTGAACTTGATTCGTAATGCACATTTGACTTCTCACAAGTAAACATGAATTTCATAGGGAAGTATTAATTCAGCTGACAGTGGGTTTTATCAAATTGCGTACTGAAAGTACAGTAGTAAGAAATGTAGCAATTGCCTAACATGCTAAAAAGAGACTAGAGTAGCAAAAGACCGGAGTTCCCATACTAACAAAAGCAAATGGGCCCTACTGATGATGCCAGGATGAATTGAGCACTGTAGTTCCTACTCTCCGAATATTGGCATGTGTGCGCAGATACAGTTTGTTCATCATGTGGGCTCAACCATGTAAGTGCCATCTGAAAATTAGGCCACATCAGTCAAAAGTGGACCATACGTGTAGTAAGGACTGTACATGCATATGCAGACTGTACATGTATGTGCGGACTGTACACGTATATCAAATGTGAACTGTTGGTTCCTTTTAAACATTGCTTGTCTTGCTTGTGGCCCACCTAATGACTGGACCAACCTTTTTTTCCATCCATAGAACATACACAATGGGATGGGAGTCATGGGACCCACCTAATGAACAGCTGGATCTTGCATGCACATGGTGAGAATAGGATTCAAGATCATACTCATGGGTACAATTGCCAATGGAAATACATGGATCATGCTCAAATTGCAAATGAACAAATAGATAGCAACAAAGCCAGGCAAGTAACATTTAAAATGAGGTCGAGAATCATGGAAATTTACTCCTTTAGTTCATATTAGCTATTACCTTCATATATATATATATATATATAATATATATATATATATATATATATATATATAGAGAGAGAGAGAGAGAGAGAGAGAGAGAATGCACAAACCATTAGTGCAGATGTATGAATTAAATGGAGCTATTATATTCCTAATCATGCATGATATTTAAACAATTCATGAACATACCGGGCAATTGAAGATATTGTTAACGTGTTGATTATTTTGAACCCATGGGAGATGGCAGCTATGCTTAAGAATGATTGAGTGCCATCCTCAAACGATTCCTCAATACCTCCCCTTCTCCTTACAAAGTCAATGTCAGCAATGGATGCAGCTACTGTACCTGGAAAATTGCAGTTGTAAACCCAAGCTGGTAACTCTATCAGAATACAGCCTACTAATGGAACTGCCACGAGCAAGATGAAGGAGCCTCGCAGCACATGTGCTAACATGGCCCACATGTGTGAGATGTTGGCAATTCATCTGGTGGGGCCCACAGTGACCATACACTGCCAAAAACTAAGCTCGTCCCCTCTTTTATGAGAAAAATGGACTGGTTGAGGAAAAATGGCCAAGGTCCATTTTCAATGTACATCCACATCTTACACTATGAGTGGACTGGCCTGCGTTTGGGTCAGGTTGTGTTCATGGTGGGCACCTCCAGATGAGTGACCCAAATCTCATACACATGCGCCATTGGTACACGTGTGCCAAGGGCTGACCTCCATCTCACTTGTGTGAGTTCCATTCGCATAGGCATTCCTCATCAGATAACAACAAAAGCAGATACACCAACCTCCACTGAAGTATGTCTTCCTGAGGAACCTGGCAGCTTCTGTAGTAATGCATCATAGAACACATTTTCTCAGTTGGACATATCCTAAAGCTAGAAAAGAAAGTTCAAACGATGAATGAAGTTCATAGAAACTTAATTGCAAAGTAGAGCTTTAGGGTGTGCCACATAATGAGAATGGTATCAAATTAACATCCCCTAGCACCACCGATAAAGTTGGCTTCAACTCTAGATTCCTCTAAAACTGGTTCTTCAACCTCAAACCCTAAGGTAATATTCAAATCGAACTAAAAAAACGCATACATTAGAACAAGAAAGGAAAGAAAACAATCATCATCATCTAAGCCTTTTCCCAACAAATTGGAGAAAGGATTTCATCAGCCGGTGAAGTTTCCAGCAAGGTTGGCTGCTGCAGGGGAGGAAAAGCACCTTCATCCACAGTTGATGGCAGTGTTTCCAGAGGAGGATTTGCTCCAAATGCAGCCATCGATGGCCTCGCCCAGGAGGAGTTTCTGGTGACAGGCAGAGACAGGAGGATTCCTATTGAAGCTGGTTGGCGATGCTGTAGCGCAACAGAGGTATTCTCAGCAGGCGGCTGGTGCATGCCATCGATGGAGGAAGAACCAACGATCCATTCTTCCAACTTTAGTTTGGCAGCACACATAAGCTCTGCAGATACGTTCAGAGGGAGAAGGAAGGCCTTATAACGAATGATTGCATCTGCAATGTTGATTTTTTCTTCCCGATCCACATATCTGAACCGGGTGGTGGAAAAAAACGAACTCTTCTGCATTGCTCGCAGTTATTTAAAGTTCTTCATTTCTAAGAAAGGCTTTAGCTTCATCCACGAAATGTTTGGGGAAGAAAGATACATTCGCTCAATTTCTGAGGGCGTGGATTGCATATCGAACCTTCACCTCATCTCTTGTACAGAAACAATATGTGGATTGTTATATCAAGTAGTGGGCATGGCTTCTCATGGAGGCACGCCTTTAGTTTGCCATAGCATGTTTCGAAAGCAGGGGAATGGAGATGTAGGGAGGGAAGAGAAGAGAGAGAGAGGAGAGAGAGAGAGAGAGAGAGAGAGAGAGAGAGAGAGTCTAAGTTTATGCTGGGGTTTAATTAGGTTGGGGAACTTTGGCAAATTTTATAAGAATCAAAGTATATATAATACAAGACATCCCTTGCAAGTTTTGAATTGCCTGAAAACTTATATTAGTTGGCGTGTCCACACTAGGGTTGAGGATTTCTATGGACCGATGTCGCCAATAACATCCTTACCCTCAATCATCTCCAACATGGTGAAGAAAGACTTCACAACATTTGCTTATTGTGCAAAAAAAGGAGAGAAATATGCTGATGCAAGCTTATCTAGGGCCATGCTCCGGCCTGTTAAGCCCAAGCCCAACAGCCGGCCCATCCATAAGGAGACCCAAGCCTCCTATTTGGGTAGTTAGCTTATTTAGGTAATTAGCTAGCAAATATAATTAGTTGACTATGAATAATTCATTAGTCAAACATTTTTAATACATTGTTATCTCTTTTATCTCTTTTCCATATTTGTAATAAGTCATTGGTTATCAATGACATTATGTGTTTTCCTTATATGTACGTTTCAAAAGCTTATATAAGGGCCTGGGATGAGTAGTAGGAAGGACCTTTAAATTGAATCAAATTTTTGGAATTGTTCTCTTCTATTTGTTTGAGTTCTCCTGCTTAGATTGAAAGTGCCTATGCTTGGACGGATCCTTCCATCAGCCGGTTGCGCCTGTTTGGTATCAGAGCGGATTCCAATAGCTGGTTTGAAGTCCTGAGATCAACAACAATCTTGATATTATTATTTTTAGGTTCTTTAATAATATAAAATCTACCTCTTTTCCTTTATCTTCTTCATTGCATCCATCCCTCCTGCCCCCCATTCACCTTTTTTCTTTTCTTTTACAAAGCCAAAAGTCCAATTGACAAGGGAAGACTGCAGAAATTTTTCAGACATTTTCCTCCATAATCCAGCTCATTAAAACCCAAAATCAGCCCCATTAGCCACGTTCCAGCCCATTAAAACTCTCAAAATCAGCCATATTCCAACCCATTAAAACCCTCAAAATCAACCCCATCCAACCCATTAAAACACCCAAAATTAGCACCATTCCAACCCATCAAAGCCTGAAAATCAGCCCTATTCTAGCCTATTAAAACCACCAAAAATCACCCATATTCCAACCCATTAAAACCTCCAAAATTAGCCTTATTCCAGCCCATTAAAATCCTAAAATCAGCCCATCCCTTCACAATTAACACCCCACCCCCCACAGAGAGAAAAAAAAAAAAAAAAGCCTTATTCTAGACAATTAGAAGAATAAAAAAATCATATTCTGGTCCAAATCCAGCCTATTTCAATTCATTAAAGTCCACAATCTCAGCCCATTAGCAATCTTCTGCTCCAAACCAGAAACCACCATATATTCCGTCCATTAGGGAGGCTTGCCGATCAATAGCAGGACAATTGCACCACCAATGAGGGTAAGGTCTTAATCTCAATCCTTCCCTCATAACAGAATAGCGGGGTGTTGGCTATTACCGTCGCGAACAAATAGGCCACTTTTCTAATGAGTGTCAACAAACCAAAAACCTCCATTATTGCGGTAATGAGGACCCCTACGCAATGAGCACATGGAGTTGGAACAGCCATATGTAGAACCTGCATCACAGCTAGAGGACCCTCCTGTTGAAACTGCGGATGAAGCTGAGGATGAAGGCCTTTACTCTTATCATACACCGCCTTCTTACCACCACCGAGGAAGAAGAAGACTAGCGAGGGACTACTGTTTTCCGTACATGGGTAAAATGCCAGGGTAGGTTATGTAACATAATCATTGATGACAGCAGTGCAATGAACATAGTATCTCAAGAGGTGATTGATAAGCTCAAGTTGACAACTGAAATGCATCCAAAACTAAACTATATAAAGTTGTGTGAGTCGACGACACTGCCACCCCGTGACTTAGAGGTGTTTAGTATCATTTAAAATTGGTATATATGAGGATGATATTTGGTGTGACATAATTCCGATGAATGTCACCCACATCCTTCTTGGTTGACCTTGGCTCTTTGACCGAAAGGTATAAAGCGACGGTGAAGCTAACACGCATACTTTCCTATTGTGAGGTCCAGTGTTCGAGTGACTGAAAGGGTGCTTTTAAGGCCCTTTTTACAATTTTTTTATTTCTAAATATGCAAGTATGTACATTTTAACATCTCATAAAGTTTCACTGAAAATTCCACTGTTTTTCCCCGCATTTCCGGTTATCAACGATATTATTGGCAATATCGATTTGTTTCCGTATCCTTGGCCAGCGAAACTTGTAGCGATATCGATACTTCGAACACTGGTGAGGTCATCATATCCTTCTTCGCCCGCTGCAACTTACATTACCTCCATCTACGCCTTCATCGTCGACATCAAACTCCAGTGTTCTCACCATGCGGAAGTTCAAAGAAGAAAGCAAGGAGAAATGTGTAATGTTCGCTATAGTCACAAAACATATGTCAAACAACCACTTGCTATAAAAGCTCGAGCCGTCAAAGGATGGCGTATCAATGTATATCAAGGGACTTTAACACTCTCCCCCACACGTGCGGGGTGGTACTCTACACGGGAACATACTGGGCAAGGTTGGAGGGTCATTCACAACTCACACCCAGGTGGAGGGACACTCACAACTCGCACCATAAACGGCCCCTCTTGAGAGAATATATTAGGGAGGCATATTTGCTACTCTCAGGATTCGAACACTTGACCACCCGCTTTGATACCATGTCAGACAACCACTTGCTCTAAAAGCTCGAGCCACCAAATGATGGTGTATCAATGTATATCAAGGGGCTTTAACAATAGGAACAGGAGCCCGTTATTGAGTAGGATGAGCCTATTCCAAATGAAGTCAAATCTATGCTGCATGACTTTCAAGATTTGATCCCCGATGATCTACCTGAGGAGTTGCCTCCGCTGTAGGATATTCACACGCTATAGATTTGGTTCCCAAGCATCCTTACCCAACTTACTAGCTTCCCATATGAGTCTCGCCGAGCACGCCGAGTTGAAGCATCAGGTTGACGAGTTTCTTTAAAAGGGCTACATCCAAGAAAGCCCAAGCCCATGTGCAGTGCCAGCCCTCCTTACTCCCAAGAAGGATGGAAGTTGGTGCATGTAGACAGCCGAGCTATAAATAAAATCAAAGTAAAGTACCATTTCCCCATTCATCGGCTTGATGATATGCTGGGCTTGATGACAGTTGCTAGCGTCTTCTCCAAGATTGATCTTCACAATGGATGCCACCATATTCGCATCCGACCTGGTGACGAATGGAAGACAGCATTTAAGACAAATGACGGCCTCTACGAGTAGCTAGTTATGCCATTTTCGGTCTCACAAACGCTCCTAGCACTTTCATGTGTGTCACCACCCAGTTGTTGCACCCTTTTATTGGTCAATTTGTCGTTGTCTATTTTGATAACATTCTTATCTACAATAAGTCAAGAAAGGAGCACTTCAATCACCTAAGTCTTATTTTCAGAGTCCTTCGTCGCAAGTGCTTTTACATCAACTTTAAAAAGTGTACCCTCATGAGTACATCAATGATCTTCTTAGAGTACATTGTCTCGTCAGAGGTGTAGGGGTGGACCCTATCAAGGTGAAAGCCATTGTTGATTGGCTGACACTTAACATCGTCTCTAAAGTTTGCAATTTCCATGGCCTCGCCACATTTTACAGACGTTTTGTGTGGAACTTCAGCAGCATGATGGCTCTGATTACCAATTGCATGATACAATGAGAGTTTCGATGGACAAATGTAGTAACAAGAGCATTTGATAGGATCAAACATAAGATGACCAAAGCTCCAGTTTTGTGCCTTCTGGACTTTAAGAATGTATTTTAAGTGAGTTCTGATGCTTCCAACATCGACACTGGTGGAGTTCTCAATCAGGAAGGTCATCCAATAGTTTTCTTCAATGAAAAGCTCCTTGATGCGAAGCAACAATACTCCACTTATGACTTGGAATTTTCTGCCGCTATTCAGACTTTACGACATTAGCGTCACTATTTCGTTGGCAAGGAGTATATCCTATATTCTGATCATGAAGCACTCAAGCACCTAAACTCTCAATAGAAGATGAGTGCTCGCCGTGCCAAGTGGAGTGCTTACCTTCAGGAGTTTTTTTTGTCATTTTTCACAAAGCTAACAAGGACAATCAGGTTGCTAATGCATTAAGCCGTCGCGTGCATCTATTGTCATCGATGGCGGCCATTGTTCCGGAATTCGAAGAGATACGGTGTATGCTGATAACAAGGATTTTGGACGTATTTATACAAATGTTCTTAGTGGATAGCTTGCGAGACACCCACTTTCAGCATTCATAATGGCTACATGTTCCAGGGAATGCAACTTTGTCTACCAAATACATCCATCCGTGAGTATGTTGTGAGGGAGTTATACGCCGGTGGGTGTAGTGGTCACTTGGCCACAATAAGACCCTAGCCCTCGTTGGAAATAGATACTTCTGGCCTCGCCTAAAATCAAATGTCGCAAAGATCTTCTAGTATGTAGGGTTTGCCAACTAGCTAAGGGTCAAAAGAAAAACTGTGGATTGTATCTACCACTGCCGACCCCACATGCTCCGTGGGAAGATCTCAGCATGAACTTTGTCCTGGGTTTGGCAAAGATACTTGGAAAGTTAATTCAGCATTTGTGGTGGTTGATCGATTTTCAAAGATGGCTCATTTCATACCATGCTCGAATACAGCAGACACTCAAGATTTCTTAATTATTCTTTCGAGAGGTTGTTCGTCCTCATGGGCTTCTAAAGACGATTATGTCTAATCGTGATACCAAGTTCATGAATTATTTCTGGAAAACTCTTTGGGCAGCAACGAAAACCAAGTTTCAGTTCTTAAGTCCCTACCACTCTCAAACTGATGGTCAAACAGAAGTGGTCAACCGAAGCTTGGGCAAGTTACCACAATGTCTTGTTAGCGATCGTATAGCTACATGGGACCTAGTAATACCCATGGTTAAATTTCCTTATAATAACTCAATCAACATGTCCACAAGGATGTCACCTTTTGAAGTAGTAACTGGTATATGACCGCATCTTCCAGTCGATTTGGTTCCCTCCAACCGTAGAGTCAAGACCAAGTGCATAAATTGATGACTTCATCCACCATATGCAACAAGTGTATGACGAAGTTCAACGTAATATCACCACTAGTAATGAAAGTTATAAGCAGCATGCAAATACAAGACGTCAATTTGTTGAATTTGAGGAAAGTGACATGGTTATGGCCCGTATTCGTCCCAAACGGTTGCCTCCCAATACCTTGAAGAAACTCCATCCTCACAATGCAAGACCATTCAAAATCATAAAGAAGATTAGTACTAATGCTTATGTTTTAGATCTCCCACCAGATTTACCTATGAATCCTACTTTAATGTAGAAGATCTTTTAATCAATCATGGGCACCATATTGACGACGGTATCGAAGAACAAGCTAGCACACTTCCAACAGTTTTGCCACCTATAAACATGATCGTTGATGTTCTAGATAACCAGATCGTCTCCACATGCCATGGTGGTTATCAGAAGTTTCTCACCCGTTGGCAAGGACGACCTCTCTCCGATGCTACATGGATCACAGCCAGAGACTTCCAGCATCAGAATCCTGACCTCTATGAGCATTATCAGGTCATTAACTCGCTGAAGTCAAGTTCTTTCAAGCAGAGGACTAATGCAGGGTGACTTGGACCGATGACCCATGGTCAGGCCCAGGCCCAAGCCCAAGCCCATTAAGCCCAAGCCCATCATCAGCCAGCCCATCAATAAGGAGGCCCAAGCCTCCTATTTGGGTAGCTAGATTATTTAGGTAATTAGCTAGCAAAAACAATCAGCTAGCTATGAATAATCCATTAGTCAAACATTTTTAATGCATTCATATCTCTTTTCTCTTTTCCATAATTGTAATAAATCATTGGTTGCCAATGACATTGTGTTTTCTTTATATGTACGTTTCAAAAGCCTATATAAGGGCCTGAGATGAGTAGTAGGAAGGACCTTTGAATTTAATCAAATTTTTGGAATTGTTCTCTTCTATTTGCTTGAGTTCTCCTGTTTAAATTGAAGGTGCCTACGCTTAGGCAGATCCTTCCCATCAGCCAACTGCGCCATATGCTCATCACCTTTTCGTTCACTACAATTGAAGCTTGAGATTTAGGGATTCTATAATTACAAATTTGGGGTTCTTGGAACTTCCAAAAAACGCTTTGGAAGTGATAAGGAGTTGGGCAGCGACCCTTGCAAACTTAGATGGAGAATTTTACTTAGGGCACTCCCTATGGCCCTTTGCTATGACATCTGGATGGAACTAAATACACATTTTTTAAATATTAAATCACCTACTTGTATAATTGGGAAAGAATCAATAGTAGCATATCATCAAATGGACCTCTTGGGCCCGATTTCGAGGGGTTCCTGTTTCAGATCGTTACTTTCATCACTAGGGGTAGTGAATAATAGCAAAGATGATACGCATCTTCCTGGTGGTGTTTACGCATCTTCCTGGTGGTGTTTGGAAGCTCAATTTTGACAGGTATCTCCAATGTTGTCAAAATCATTATCATATAGCGATGAATCGTATAGAATCGCAAATCACATCATAGATCATAAGATTTCCTCTTATTTATTTAAAAGAAAAAAATATCTGAAAATTATGCATAAATCAAAAAAAAAAAAAAAAAAAAATCATCAACTATCCATTTCCCATCAATATTCACCAAGAAAAGTAACATGTGCTTATCGGCAATTGATAACTTGTATACAATATGATAACATCGAAGGATTCTCATCTTTCCTTCATGATTTATCTTTCAAGAAATTTAGCTTAAAAAAACCATACAAAGTGTCCGTTAATTTTACCCTTCTTGAGAGTAGAATTACATGGCATTGAAATTTTGTGGACCAGAGAAAACGATGTTTTTATTTCTTTGTTTTGGGATTTTGAATATCAAAATCCGCAAATCTCCTCTGTTATGAAGAACAAAATAAAACAATTGACCATTTTAAAAAGAAAGGCACGTTTAAAAGAGAAGAATACAAGTACAATTTAATTCATAAATCAGGATTCGAATCGTAAATTGACTACTCAAATTCTAGAACCATAGGATTCGTTTAAAAAGGGATTCAAGGTGGAACTCAAATAGCTTTTCCTAAGATTTGACCCATATCATAAATTGTTAATTGTAAATAGTAGGATTTTGACAACAACGGGCATCTCATGGAAACCAAGGACTGAGTCAGTGGAATGGTTAGAGATGATAAAGGTTAGAATCTCAATTCCTATCCTTCCAGTAAAGTTTATCTGTCCAAGGCAAAGGAGCTTGTGTTAGGTTTGAAAAACATCCCCTACTAAATTTCTAGGGCCTTTGATTGTCGAGGGCAATTATGTGAAGGTCATTTCTTGGGCTGCTATCCATGACCCTAATGTGATGAATCATGTGATCAAGATTCTGGTTTGCAGTCCAGATTGCTATTTTTATCGACTCAAAATTTTGGTTGTATATTCTTACTGTCAATTAAGTTGTAATGTAAATTTATATTTTAGAATTTAGGGATTTCTACTAAGATTTATGTGCGGATCTACAATGATAACAATCATTGTTTCATATATAAATGGCATTGTCAATTCATAAATAAAACCATATTGCGTATTCTTAGTGAATCAGTGTGTGTGCTGGAGAAACCTGCATGATCACAACCCTAGCCAGTACGGTGTATTGAGGAAGTAGTGTACCGCATACCCATTCCTGTACCATGTACCAGAATAACCCACAACCGAGGTTGCCTTGGTCGCTCCAATCCTTATCTTCTATTTCTTTGAAACTTGGAATCTAAGAAAAACATTCCATTTATCCATATAGGCAGAGAGGCCATGGGGCAATGATGCATTAGCAGGGTGAAGTGCAACTTCGTTTTGTGCTGGTGATTTTCTTTTTCTTTTCTTCTTGACCTTTTTTTTTTTTTTTTTTTTTTTTTTGAAAGATCTTCTTGACATAATTTATGTTTCCTCTTCCAATAATTCAAAGAAAAGAGAGAAAATATCAGCAGGAAAGTCACATGAAGACCAAATAGTCAAATGCACATCAGAGAAATCTTCTAAAGATGGTACAGATAAAATAACTCTCACCTTTCAGATGGAAATTGAAGAATATGACGATTAACAGTGAAGGGAAGAAAAAAAAAAAAAACCTACAGAATGTTGCATGTAATTTTACTACTCCGACATCATGATTCGTGAGTAGTTTTTACATTCTGTTTATAAGCATGCCAATTCAATTGGAAAATAGCCCAACATAACTCGATCGATGTGGGCTTACCAAATTCATGTAAACCATTCAGGAACAATTTGACAATTCATGAATGAAACTCAGAAGATCAAAGCAACATAAGACTGTGCAAGCTATTCATATATAGTTTACGCCATTTACCAGTGAACCCATTTCCCGTTTGGAAGTGCCAACTTTCCTGAATCCTTTTCACACTCGCGCTAACTACTATAATATTAGTTATAGGTTCAACACATCCATTTCATGCATTATTCCCAACATTTCTTTCAGTCTAGAGACTATGGTTTAAACCGAATAAACAAACAATTAAATAAGTAAACATGGACCAAGTAGAACAAAAAATAAAAATAAAATATCCATATTGTATGTCATATCATAGAACATGGATCAGATTGTTGCATACCAGTTCGGACTATAAGAGCACCGAGCCCAGTGGGATAGCCAAATATCTGGACAAGAATGACAAGAAAAAAAAAATGGTCACCAACAAAAACTGCAGTTGCACCTCCACTAGGAAAAAAGAGCTTTGTTGAGCCCATGTGGACCTCTACACGTTGATGAAGATGGCAACCTGGCACATGTTTGGGACAATTTATCTATGCATCAGTCGAACCACCATGTAAATGAGTACCATCGTATCCAAAAGCAATAAACAGTATATATCAAAATAATTGCTGATAGTGGACCAACATGATGAACAGATCCAGATCGAATGTCCCACACAGCTGTGACGTTGGCTTGTATGGCTGCACGTATAGGTGCATGTGGGCTTATGAAAACTAATGAAAATAACCAATACCTTATAGAAAGAGATGACAACAAAATCAGCAGGAAACATTGTTAGATCCGGTGGGGGGGTTGCACATCCTTTTGCAGCATCGATCAAAACCATCCATTGCCCCCTGCCTCCAAAACATAAAGTAGGACAAGTATAAGATCCAAGAAAAAAAAAAGACTGATTACATTTGCAAGCAAAAAACGCCAATCAATAAAAGTGCTAACATTCCAAACCCTGGCAAACAAAATCAAACTTTTGAATAGGCACAGGCCTATAAAAATAAAAATAAAAATAAAAATAAAAATCAAGATTTTGAATAGGCCAGGCAACCAGTTAAATATCCCGGCCTAAAACAACCTAAGCCTGGCCCATTGACAGCCAAACCAGTCACTAACGCTTTGTGGTCTATAAGCCTTTGGTTCACTAGAGATTCATTGAGCTGTAAATCGAACAGAAAAAAATATAATTTAGAGCTAAATATCATAACAGCTGAACAACGATACCTCAGGAGTGTAAGAAAAAACAGCGAAATGTTGGCGATTTATTTTTTTCGATATTTTCGAAATCCAACAACAAAAATTACAACAACAACAACAAAAAAAAAAAAAAAAAAAAAAAAAAAAAAAAAAAAAAAGAAGAAGAAGAAGAAAATACCTGTATTTTTCATTCGGATCTATTTAAGGAACAAGGTTTTTGGACTTCCAGAAGATCGTCTTGCAGATTTCCTCAAAGGTATGCCATGAACCCTAAGGGGGTGTTTGGCGCATGGGTTTAAATGGGATTTGGTAGGAGTGGGTTTTAAGATCCCATGGATCATTGCAACGTCTGTTTGGGACTCACATAAGGTATGGGTTGTGAAGCCCCTTCTTGGAATCAGTGCCGGGGCAAGGGTTTCTGCAATCCTACTTTGGGTTTCGTGTAGCTAGTGGTCGGTGTTATGTGGACCCCACCATGATATATGTGTTTTATCCATGCCGTCCATCCATTTTGAAATATAATTTTAGGGCTTGATCCCAAAAATGAGGTAGATATAAATCTCAGGTGGACCACACCATGGGAAAACAGTAGTGATTGAATTACACCATTAAAAACCTCCTAGGGCCAACTGTGCGGTCCACTTGAGATTTGGATCAAACTCATTTTTTAGCTCATACCATCAAATGACATGGAAGAATGGGTGGACGACATGGATGAAACACATACATCATGGTGGGGCCCACGGAGCACTGACCGGTAGTGGCAAGATGAGTAGCCAATCCGCTTCCCAAACATGAAGTGGGATGGCCTCCAAGCCATGGGATTAGACGACAATCCCTGATACAGTGTAATCATTACATTTTGGTAATTCCATCCCACTTAAACCCATCTAATCCCATGCTCCAAACACCCCCTAAAAACTTCGGATTCTCGATGATAATTCCTCCAACGACTACTTCTCTGGAATGAAGTGGAGTTAACAACCTCCGAAGTTACGAAAATTGGGGGGTTACCAACCTCAGATCCACACGTGGACCACACCATTGGAAATAGTGTTGAATGACCATTAAAAACATTTTGTGGGCCACCAAAGTTTTGCATGAAGCCGATCTCTGTAGTTTCCCTCCATCCAGGTCTAGTTGAACTTATCAATGGGTTGGATGGCAAATAAACACTACGGTGGTCCCTAGGAAGTTCTTAGTGGTGAGATTTCAATCACCATTGTTTCCTACAGTCTAGTGACTTTGGTCCATCTAAGATTTGGATCGACTTAATGTTTGGGACCATGTCTTAAAATGGACTGAAAAAACTGATGGACGGTGTGGATATATGACAAATCATCAAGGTGGGTCCCATAGTGGGATTGCCTACTATCCTACAATAGCAAGCACAGATTGCGTACTACCCCTACAGTAACAGGTGTGACTTCGGTGGATCCCCAGATCCATCGGTGGGATCCCTAATTGTGGGGCCACTATGACATATGTACCTTATATCCACACCGCCCATCCATTTTGAAAGCTCATTTTAGGGCATGATCCCAAAAATGAAGCAGATCCAAATCTCGAGTGGATCATAATACAAGAAATAGTGGTAATCAACCATTAAAACTTCTCGTAGCCCACAAAAGTTTTGGATCAAGCTGGTATTTGGGTGGTCTTTTTATGCAGGTCTTTGTGATATTATCAACAAGTTGGATGGCAAATAAACATTCCAATGGCCCCATTGAGTTTCTAATGTTGGGGATTCAATCACTATTGTTTCTTGTGGTATGGTCCACCTAAGATTTGGATATGCTTCGTTTTGGGGATTATGACCTATAATGAGCTTTCAAAATGGACGAACGGTGTGGATGTATGGAATATACATCATGGTGGGCCCACAATTAAGGATCCACCCAAACGGGCGCAGATTGGGTACTACCCCGTCGAGACCTAGCTAGAGACAAAAGGTCATGTAAGGGGATTTGTGGGGCCCATCGTGATGTATATGTTTTATCCACACTATCCATCCATTTTGACAGATCATTTTCGGGCATTAGCCCAAAAAGGAGGCAGATTGAAGGCTCAAGTGGACCACATCACAAGAAGCAATGGGGATTGAATTCCTACTGTTGAAAACTTTCATTAAGGCCCACTGGGATGTTTATTTGACATCCAACTTGTTCATAAGGTCACATAGACCTGTACGAAGGGAAAACATAAATACCAGCTTGATCCAAAACTTCTGTGGCCCCCAAAAAGTTTTCAATGGTAAGCTTTCAATCCCCACTGCTTCATGTGGTATGGTCCACTTGAGCCTTCAGTCTACCAAAATTTTGGGTTCTTGCCCAAAATGATATGTCAAAATTGATGGACGGCGTCGATAAACATATACATCACAATGGGCCCCACAAATCCCCTTACAGGACTATCTATCTCTAGCTAGACCACAGTGGGCGCGGTTGCCTACTGACACTGCCAGTACCGAGGTGGTTACTGTATAGTGCTATATGAGACCACCATGATATATGTGTTTTATCCACGTTGCCCATCTATTTGGTGGTCCCCTCTTTAAGTTATGGAATATCCCAAAAATCAACAATATCCAAAACTTAAGCAGGCAACACCATTTGAAACCATGTTAAATCATTCCTAAAGCATCTAAAAGCAATTGGTGGGACCCACTTAAGTTTTGGAATGGCCTAAAATTTGGTGTGATCCCTCATCCAAGTGGGACACACGGAATGAACGGGCAAGATGTCTGAACCACATCTTAGTGGGCCCTATAACCAATCAGGAATGTTTCAATGGGTGGTATTCACTCTCGACTTGTCCATGGTGTGGCCCACCTAAGTAATGGATTCATTACTATTTGAGTGATTTCTTATGGCAGTGCATGCTTTTTGGGCCCATTAAATGAAAACTCTTTATGTAATGCATTCTTTTTTGTAATTTTTTTTTATTCCTAAATAAGAAAATGTGTATTAGGCATGTCCTGAAGTTTCACTGAAAAATTCCATCATTTTCCCCACGTTTCCCCCTTTTTCCCCACATTTCCGGTTTTCGGTGATAACGATATTATATCTTTATCTCCAACCAGCGAAACTTGTATTGATACCGACAACTCAAACATTGCCTACTGGTGATGCCCCTAACTTCCCTTGAATGCATTCATTTCTAATTCTATCATTCCTTGTCATGCCACTTATCCATCTCAAATATTGGGAAAAGGCTTAGATGATCAAGATGATCGTTCCTTGTCTTGCCACTCATCCATCTCAACATCCTCATTTCATCTACACTCATCCTATGAACATGTTGTTCCTCACCTGCCCAACATTCTTTTCCTTAAAGCTATCTGGTCTTACAACGATCCTATAAAATTTCCCCTTCAATTTTCTTGGTATGCAGTGATCACATAAAACTCCAAAGGCAAATCACCGCTCATCCACCTGGCTCAAATGCTATGAACAACATCCTTCTCGATCTCTTTGCTCTCCCAAATTATCAACCAATGTATTCAATGACGGTAACGGCCAAACTTATGGCCGTTAAGATACAGGCCATAACAACCCTGTAATAGTTTTTTTTTTTTTTTTTAAAAAAAAAAATTTAAGAGCATTATAAGAAAAAACGTATTGGCCTAGAACCAACCCTATATCGATCCCATATTACCTCATTACCGGCCATTTTTCAAATTGGGCTTTAGGGCCCCATATCATGTAACAACAACCACCGTTACCGTTACATGATGGCCGTAAGGTAACCATTTTTTAATAGCATGTTATCAACCCAAGATGTCAAAATGGTTATTTTAGGGTATTTCTTGGTTAGTCGATGTGAAAATTTTATACTAATGAGTGTTGGCCAACTTATTGATTGGCTACAAATTTTATATATTTATTTTTTACTGATTTTTGCCACAACACATAGTTAGGCGCCCCTATAAAATGAAAACTTATTATGTAAATGTAGTTTATAATATTTTGATTCCTACATGTATAAATATGTGTCTTTTAACATCTCCTGAAGTTTCAATGAAAATTTCCCAATGCTTCCCTCAAACACGACATTTTTCCAAGTATCAGTAATACCGATACATGTTTGCGTATCCTCGATGATCGATACATGTAACAATACCAATATTCTAAACATTGCTTCTTGGTCAAATATCTAAACTACTTCCTCGTTTCCACTCCGATTATTACTAAAATCTCATTTCGTATGATCTATTTTAGTCCAACTAATTTTAAAATCGTTAGATTCTAATGCATCCCTACATATTTCTAACCAGTGACAAATATCGCCAAGATTTGAAAATCTCATGATAATATCGCGAAAAATACACTATATCGCGGTATTATTGCGAGATTTCAAAATCTTAGCAAATATTAAATATTGTGTTTTTATCACAATATTAACTCAAAAAAATTATAAAAACCTTGACGAATTTTTATATAAATATATGTATATTTTTAATTTTAATTTATTTATTAATTTAAATCAATATTTTTAAATAATTTTATCTTCGACTAGATTTTCCCCTAATATCCCGAGAAAAAACTCAAATTTTGAAAATCTCCCAAGATTTTTATGTGCCAAGAATTTCCAAAAATGAGATTTGTCACCATGGTTCAATAAAGACTCTGTGTTACCCCTCCATCTCGTTAGTAAAAACCATGTCATCTGAAAACAACATACACCAAGGAACAGGGTATTCAATAATGGTAACAATAGCAATAACAACCACCATCATTACCATTACAATGTAGGTCGTAATTGCCTTTACAACCTTTTTTCCTTCTTAAAAAAAAAAATAAAAAAATAAAAAATAAAAATAAATAAATAAAAACTGTATTGGACCCATAATGGCCTTACAGGCCATTTTTTTCCTATAACAGCCATTTTGTAACCATTTTTTTATTACCATGCCTCGGAATCCGTAAATACCTTGTTAACTCAATATATTGTAAAAATATCAAAATCATCAAACCAAATATTAATGTGAATCCCTAGTTGTGAAAAAAAAAAAAAAAAACTATAGGCTGAGGAGCCAAAGGAGGAATCCGCCCGAGGAGGAGCATGCATCTAATTAGAGAAAAATAAAAGTATTGTGATAGTTGTTACAATGGTAACAGTTGCTCAACATCAATGGGGTTGCAACCCTTCAACAAGAGAGAGAATCCTTTAGCGCATACTCCCATATGCAATATGTTGAGAATTTTGAGAATGGAATATCCAGATTTTCCAAAAAGTAACATCATCACTAGAGAAGGTCACCAAAGGATCACATGTCATTAAATGTGGTCTTATACAAGTGAAGTTGCAAGGGTTTGCAGCAACAAATCTTAGAGATTGGTCTTTGTGATCGGGCACATGCAACCATTCACTTTGAACATCAAGCCTGACCATATATGGACCAAATTAACTTGCCGATCATTTAGATAATATCAAAGTTCTTGATGGTTATTTTAAAAGATCAATGGTCTGGTTAAACCACGGGTCCCGCAGATCCAATTAGATGACCTCTTTGATTATCAGATCAACTATGGGGCCACTAGTCCAAATGAACACCTCTAGGGTTTATATATAAACTGTACCATTTTTTATTTATTATACAACTGTACAGCCTATAAGGGCCATACTGTTGGACAACATTGAGAATTTTCAGAATTCAGCAGCAGCTGGAGTGCTTAGAGTATTATTCTATGGGTCAGTTTCCTTATACAACTTTTTTCAAGAAAGGATTTTTTTATTTAATTAGGATAAGTTTGAGATAAATTTGGGAATGTTGACCAGGATAAGTTTAATAGGGATTTATTATGGACCAATAGTCATTTAGCATTGGGTTTTTTAAGTAGGTTTCTAAAGAAGGCTATATAAGGCCATCCGTACAAGATGAAATACACAATGTTAAATAAAATTGTTTTTCTTCTTGAGATGGAAATTTTCGCCTAGAGGCAAGACTACTAGATCCCATTAGTGACTCCTTAGGGTTGTTTGTCAGTGGTGGGACTCCATTGTTCTATCATTTTACCTTTATTCTATTTCTACTGCATGTGAAGAGGTCGTCTAATTTGTAACTATTAGAGGAGAGATTGTTCTCATTGAACTTAAAGTGGTATGTATACTTCAATCTTCAATTAGGTTCAATTTGCTACATCAATTGGCAAATATGACACTATTTAACTTCTTTTTTTTTCAATCATCAAACTCTAGCGTCATTCAAGTAAAAATAAAAAATAAAAAACAAAGAAATGATCATTAAGATGCCCCTTCATACCACTTCAGAAAAAAAGTGATGATCTAATCAAGACCAACATTGAACATCAACATCTGATGAGGACATGGACAACCTAATGTTGATGGATCGGGCTGATTTACTTGCCGATGAGTTTTGGCATAGCTTTGAGCGTGGAAAGGGGCCCAAATATCTTCCATAATGGGCCAAACCTGTAGACCCATCAACGGACAACGCATTATGGTACCCATGGTACACCTTCGGGTCCACAAAAGTGTCTTTTGGTGCCATTTTTATTAAGTTCCGATTTTTACTTTATTTTTGGACGAATTTTAATTTATTTTTGCTTTGCTTATGCCTTACTTAAGTAGATAGGGGTAGTTTAGTCTTTTCCCTTCAAAAAAAATTTTGTAAGGTTGAGGTTATAACATCCAACCTATAGTTATGCTTTGATGTAAGGCCCAAATTAGTTCTAGGACTTTTCTTTTGTTCCTTTCATATAAAACTCAATAATAAAATTTGCCCAGCAGTTTTTGGCATAATTTTCTTATCTTTCCTACAAGCCTTGGCTAGGGGGTTTGATACAACTACATGTGAATGCCGATTTTCATCCATTAGCTACATCAGATTAGGTATCAGAGCCTCCATTTCTACCATTATTTTATTCTTGCGTGAGCTTCTTCTCTTACGATGATGCCACGTAGAGCTAAAGGCCATGGTGCAAGAAGAATGGACGAGGAAGATGCAGATCCAGTAGAAGAGAGATTTGCCATGTTAGAGAGGCAGATGCATACCATCTCCCAACAACTCGCTACGCTATTAGCGAGGAATGAACCACCGACTCAAGAAAATGATGAAAATGAGTCAAGTGGGAGTGGCATTAACCCGTTCCATCATGAAGCTCCGTTTGTTGAGCCACGACAAGCAAGGAGGGATTATTATGATCGAAGTAAAGAGTTGGAGGTGAAGGTAGAAGTTCTTAAATATCATGGTAGAATGTGCAGGGACAATTTTCTAGATTGGATTGATGTTGTGGAGAGGATCTTTGATTACAAAGATGTGGACGAAGCCAAAAAGGTGAAAATAATCACTATGAAGTTAAAAGGTAGAGCTTCAGCATGGTGGGAACAAGTTAAGGCCACCTGAGAAAGGCGCTGAAAGTCCTAGGTGAAAACATGGGAGAAAATGAAGTCTCTCATGAAGGAGGCCTTTTTGCCCATCGACTATGTGCGGTCTCTTTTCCAGTGATTACGGCATATTCAATAGGGGATAGAAATGTAGAAGAATATGCCGAAGAGTTCCATCATCTGGTGGCCCGAAACAATTTATCCGAGATCGAAGAGCAGCTGGTTACTTGTTTCATGGATGGGTTGCGGCCCACTATTGTAGATCAGTTGGGGATTCCACCAGTGTTTACTGTTGCAGAAGCATGTAGGCAAGTGGCCTTGGTTGAAAAGAGAAGCAGGCTAAGTATGGTTGTGTGGAAGTTTTTAATCAATCCACTGGTGTTCGGGGTAGTAGTAATAAGCCTGTATGGGATTCGATTCGAGCCAACAATGTCACTCTAGTGTCTAAGTCACGAGTTCTAAATGACGGGGCGACAGGACGAACGAGTCAAAAAAATGTCCGGTGCTACAAATGCAACAGAATTGGGCATATTTCCTCCAAATGCAGGAAGCGACAAATCAATTTGGTTGGTAGCTCCAAGGTAGTTGTGCAAGAACAATCAGTCGACATTGAGGGTACTGAGGGAACGCATGATGCAAATTATGATATTAATAGTGGGGACGACGGAATATATGGTGATGGTCCAGAAACATTGGTAATCTGGAAGGCTCTTCTTGCACCCAAGTCACCTAAGGTGATTGGTTACAAACTAATATCTTCTACGCTAGTTGCACAGTGAATGGCAAAGTCTGTGGGGTGATCGTCAACAGTGGCAACTGTGAAAATGTCATCTCTGAAGAGGTAGTAGAAAAGCTCCAGTTGAAAACCAAGAAGCATCCAGTTCCATATAAACTTGTTTGGTTTAAGAAAGGTAGTGAGGTGAAGGTTTCTTGTCCTTGTTTGGTTTCTTTCACGATTGGTAAAACCTATCATGACAATGTATGGTGCGACGTAGTCCAAGGAATGGACGTATGCCATATATTATTGGGCCAACCATGGCAGTACGACCAACAAACCATTCATGATGGTAGAAAAAAATACATATACCTTCATGAAAGATAATCAGAAAATAGTATTGAAACCCATGAGAGAGGATTCAGGCGAAACCCGCAACCACGGGGGATGTCAACCTTCTACCTCATGCAAGGTTTCTGAAAGAAAATGAGGGTCATGATGTGGTTTATATGTTGATTGGAAAAAATGCTAATGGTGCCACCCTTATGAGCACACTAATGAGAGACCTAGTTGGCGAATACAAAGATGTATTCTTAGATGAGCTACCTCCGAGATTACCGCCAATGAGGGATATCTAACATTGTATTGACTTGGTGTTGGGATCAAGGTTACCAAATCGAGCTGCCTATAGGATGAGCCTGAAGAGCATGATGAATTGAAACGAGAAGTCACTGAGTTAATAGAAAATGGATGTATTAGGGAGAGTACGAGCACGTGTGTAGCCCGGCTCTACTAGTTCCTAAAAAGGATGGCAAGTGGAGGATGTGCATTGACGGCAGGGCCATTAACAAAATCACCATAAAAAATCGATTTTCGATACCCGATTAGATGACATGTTGGGTATGCTTTTGGGGGCAAATTTTTTTTCTAAAATAGACCTACTAAGTGGATATCATCAAGTTCGGATATGCCCATGTAATACCCCAAAAATCTTTCGCTCGTGTATGTACAAGGGTGGCTAAACATGTGTACATCCTAAATTTGAACCCGTATTTTTCGGAGAGTGACACTTAAATTATCGTCGACGACCAAACATTGAAAACAACTAGGTCTATTAACCATATCATACCCTTCTTTACTTCTCAAGCTTTCTTATCATTGAAAACAACTCATACATTGAAAACAACTCATACCCTTCTTTACTTCTCAAGCTTTCTTATCATTAACCACTTGACCAAACACGACCAAACGTTGAAAACAACTCATACCCTTCTTTACTTCTCAAGCTTTCTTATCATTAACCACTTGACCCAATACCAATCCAAAACATTGAAAACAATCTACACAGACCTATTAACCATATCAACCACTTGATTTTTATTCAAACCTGCCCATCGTCCCAAATTTACAAGATGAATCTAAACCATTGTAACTTGACGTTCCCAAATCATCTTAAACTTCAAATCTTCAACATTTCAAACCAATGGCCCATCTCAGCCTTAGATCCACTTCATTTTCTAACAAGTGCCCTATCTTGACCTGACTAATCAGATGGACGGAGTAGATTGCTTCCCCAGACATTCTGATGGACCACCAACACCTACTACCAATTTTACACTCATATGCAACCCGCGACCCACGTCCATGTAACAACTTGAACTCCAACACTTCCACATCTCTTCTCCTTCTCACCTCCATCTCACCGCCCATCATTTTTTATACCCGACTGAGCAATCCAAGCCATTCATCAACCAGTCTGGAAGGCCCAATAGCCAACATTCAACTCTCGTTGTTTCTCTGTAGTGCGGCCCATTTGATTTACAAATCTACCTCAATTTTTGACCTATGCCCTAAATTGATCTTGCAAAACCAATGAATATACCTGATTCCCCACCAATATCTTCAATGGGCCCCACTGCCTTTCAAAAAAAAAAAAAAAACATGACGTTTAAAAACTGCCAACGTGGTTTGACCGCACTAACCAGCTCAAGACCCACGCCCGACCGAGATCCCCTCACATCTCCCCTCCGTTTCCGCACCAGACCGACCGAACCCATCTATGCTTCACACCATTCATCACGGCAGGACCTCTGTCAGATCCAGACCGTCCATCGGGTCAAGACCTTTGAGAAACCCCAACAGCTGAAGTTTGTAATCCATAACCTCCCTGCATGGCCCACCTCAAATCTTCGATCTTTTCTATTCTTAGGCTCTTGACCCAACTCGGTGCTGCAAAACTGATGAACGACTTGGATTCCACATTATACATCTCGGTGGACCACACCTGTTTCCAGCATTCTCCACATCAAACCGTGTATGTGACAGCGGTTACAAAGCTTCCTCCCGTAGTGGAACTCATTTCTCTCCGCATCCAGAATCTGTGTGACTCATGATCTCAATTGTTAGTTGTATCCATAACAACCTCCAATCAACATCCCTCCTTGCTCCATCATGGTTTTTCATCAGCAATCAATTAGCAAGTTCCGTTTTTCCCCGCATCTCTTGCAACATCGTGTTTTAGCCAAAAACTTTCGGACTAGGAACCCATCAACCTAAACCCATCCGATCTTCATTTTGTGGGTCCCCCAAGCTTTGTTTGGCCCATTTAGACCATCCAACAACCTTCATGCAAAGAAATCTATCTTAGAGCAAAATTCGTCATAACGGCCGATCATCTTCATTATTAAACCTGCACTACAAAACATATGGTTAATAACTTGACTTCAGATCTAAAAACAACCTTCATGTGGCTCGTATGATCGACGAACCTCGATCGAGATCAGACCCAACGTGTGGAAGTAAAACTCCATTAGTCGCGGGAAAGAAACCGCATGTCGTAGCTCGTCGTGAAGTCTCCTTGTGCATCATGGACTCCAGAGATGGTACGTATGGATTCTTATTTTTCTCCAACATACGATCATGAGAAGAACAGTGAGAGCCAGAGAGACAGTGAGAGTGAGGGAGATAAAAAATGACAGAGAGAGAGAGAGGAGAGAGAGAGAGAGAGAGAGAGATTGAATGAGAAGGGAGACCACATCGAGTTCCTATCTCAGTGCCTATCTGTGCAGTTGAGTCCAATTTCTGTTGGACATTCTAGCAGACCAAAAATAGAAGAGGGAGACAAAAGAAAGCCAGAGGAAGAAGAAGAGAAGAAGAAAAAAGACTCGTCTGAGTCAACTCGCCAAAACAACTTGTTGAGTTACTAAGATCAATTGGGCCTTTCCTAGGTCTAGATCAAGTCGTTTCCATCATTTATTAGGTAAGACCCTCCTTACATCATGTTAATTCAAATAGATCATTATGTTGTACTTGTACATTCACAACTCATTCAATGGACTCACCAAGTTAATTTTGTTGGTCTATCTTATCTTAGATCTAAGAGACTAGAACCCTAGATTGAAGCATGCATGATTAATATGTATAGGCAATCTAAGTGAAATGTAGAGTTAGGTATGATCTTAAATAAGTCACACGTACTTGCTCTAAGGTTTAATCGAGTTGGATCGAGCAAGAGCGAGTTGATTCAAGGTTAACATCATAGAACTCTGACAAATCAAATTTCTTTCCTTCACTGGAGGTAGGCGATTTCCTGATTGAAAACCCTATGTTACTATGTAGATTTTGATTATTTGTTGCGTACGATAGATTAGATTTATTCGATTATTTTTATGAGTTGTAGATTAATTTCATTTGATTAATTGCTAAGTATTGTGGGTTTAATATATTTGATTATTGTTATGAGTTGTTAATTGATTTCATTTTATTATTGTTACGCACTGTAGCTTGAATTTATCATTACGTGTTGTAGAATGGATTTAAGTTATGGGTGCTCTGCCCGGGGCGATTCCCGAAAGGCTGGTTATTTTGTGCCGCACTTGTGAATTGTAGCATTTGTGAACATTCGATCCATGGCCCGCGTTCCAGGACGTATGTGGTATTTGAATATTCAATCTGCGGCCCGTGTTCAGGATGCAAATCGTATTTCCTTCATGTAGGAGTAAGTGAAAACTCAAATAATATAATTGAATCCTTTTTGCTACTCAATTCATCCTAAAAGCTAAATTCAAACTCATTTAATATAAGACTATCAAACTATGAAATTGGACAACTCAAATGAGCTATTCTCTTTCCTTTCTACCACTACCACTATCTAGCATTTTCAAGGAGACGGCACTAGCAGAGACAGCTCTGAATACATGGGACTTTTAACTATATGTTTCCCATCAGATGGCAATTCGGAGTAGTAATATGAATACACAACTATGGGACTTCTAACTCTTTGTTTGCCATCAGACCACACTAGCGAAGAAGAGAGGATATTAAAATTATCCAATGGCTCACCTAAGAGCGTCACCGTCACCGTAAAGCTGAGCTTCTCATAGACCGACTTTAAATGTAGAACGTTGTGTTCGACCGTGATGTTCACCCGATGGTTAGAATTGATTGTTGCCTTATACTTGGAAATTGGTGGGCCAACATTTGTGACCGTCCGTGGGAATGTCCTCGTGAAATTTGTCGGTTCCAGGATCGCGGAAGACATCGATGGATAGTTGAGATAACTGGAAGATCCAAGAGTGGCATTGGGGCAGCTGGTGTTTTCTCCTGTTATGAGCTTAAGTTGCATTGCATCGTAGCCTTGGTTACATAGCATTTGAATGTAGTCATCTTCAGTGGCCTTGTACACTAGACCGGGATTTACGGCTCTCTTAGGATTGATATGGCCTGCACCATAACTGAATTCGTGATCTAGACTGTCGGAGTGATCCATTGGAAAAGCTGTTGTCATGAGAGCTAACTTAATGGCAACCGGAGACCATGACGGGTGAATTGATTTGACATAGGCGGTTGCACCGGTTGCATGAGGGCAAGACATGGATGTGCCGGAAATGATATTATACTTCGAATGTTGTTTATCACCCTCGTACCCTGAAATTGAGCCTTTTGGTGACCATGCAGCCAAGATATCGACCCCGGGAGCAATTACATCTGGCTTAAGAACGTATAGCATGATGAAGTTGGGTCCTCTGGAAGAGAATGAAACGACTTGGGGAGCCTTTCGATCAAAGACTGCTTGGCTTTTGTGAATCCTAGCCACTAGATTTCTGCTCTTATTCAGGTACTTAGAAACCTCTTTTCCTACAGACTTGGTGAGTACAAGATTCGGTAGAACATAAGTGAACGCATTATCAGTTTCATCTTCTGCTATCATAACAGATCCACGAGCCCCAACTTCATATGGCTCCTCGCCTTCCGACATATCAGTGTTGCAGTAAACAACCTTCCCTTTCATAAAATGTTAGATGCACAATGCCTTGCCCTGAGAGATCCAAAATGGTTGTACACATGATGCTCTGCCCTAGGTTGTTTTTCATAAAATGGTACACGTAGGTGCCCTACCCAGACTCCCTAAAATGTTGGATGCACAGTACGGTGCCTTGCCCTAGGAGGTCCAAAACGGTCATGGTGAACGGGTGCTCTGCCCTGGCAAAGTCCAAAAAGGTTAGGAGTTATTTTGTTTTATTGGACTTCGTTATCGAAATTTCAATTGTTATTATGGCAATGTTTTAAATATTTACGATATCAGTCGATATATCTCACGATATATCTTGTATCCCACCCGTGCGATATAAAACACATAGGTAGTGCCGATATATCCCACACGTTCGATCCGGTGAGCATTTTCAATTTCCGATCCCTTTTTTTATTGAAATTATGTTAAATCAGCATCAAATGGTTACAAATTCATTGGTTCTTCATGTTTTGCACGAAAAGCCATGAAGTTGGAGCATTGATTTTGATATCCATTGGTTCTTCATGTTCTCCATTTTTTTTTTTTTTTTGAAATTTTACTTCAACCAGTTGTCAATTGAGAATAGTTTCGAAGTATTTAGGAGTATTTGATGAAATGGTCATCACATACACTCTAAGTTTGAAATTTGAGTTAGGTGGTCCGATTTGGGGAAAATTGGAGAAAATTTAAAACTTCCCCAATTTCTCCCAAATTGCATGCAATGTTGCACTCAAAACATGAAATCAAGCATGTATGACGGTTGATCTACTGATTTGTTAAGTCCTTGTCAATTTTCAGAAAATAAAATATTTTTAATTAAAAATTATTTTAAAAAAAAAAAATTAAAATTTTCCTTCAACCAATTGTCAATTGAGAATAATTTCCAAGTATTTAGGAGTGTTTGATGAAATGATCATCGCATACATTTTAAATGTTATACATTCAATTTGAATATGGTTGCGTTAGTTCAGTCAGACAACGAATGACTTAGGACCCTATACAAAGGAAACCTATTATATGCACTTCTTTTTTGCGATGTTATGATTTAAAAGTATGGATTAAGGTCTTTTTAACAATCCTTGAACTTTCATTGAAAAATTCAACCATGTTCCCAATGTTTCCCCATGTTTCCCAAATAGCGTGATAAATTACCCGATACAAATGATATATCTCGTGTGATTAACAAATATGCATCTGTATCCCAAGGGTGCGATACGTAACGCGATACCATTATTTCAAACACTAATTATGGGAATGCCAATAGTTCTCCCATATTCGAGATTGTGAATGCGTAAATACAATTTAGATGCACATATTCATGAGCCACGATCCTCAAAAGGTATGGGACTATTCGGGATCAAGAATCTATCATCCTGGAATCACTTCGCACGTTAGGTAAGAGACTAACATGGGTTGTGGCCCTTGGTGCGAGGCCTCTAACGGCCCGCGATACTACGCACTACGACTAGACCATTCATTATGTATTTTTTTGGTAATATGCCAACTTATGATATCATGCTGACTTTATTCATTTTATTGAGTTGCACTTGATGCCGATGTAGATTTTCCAATTTGGGAATGATGTGACCCTACGAGCTGCTGCACTTATTAGACTGTTTTGCAGGTGCAAAGTTGTAGTACGAGCGTTGGAGAATCATATTAGTTTTATTTAAGTTATTAGAATTAGTTGTTAGTTTGATTTTTCGTTGTTAGCTAAATTTTGAATTTCGATGCAAGGATGTAATCCAGGAAGAGCGATTGTGTAGTGAACATTTTTATTGATGAGAAATTATATTTTACTTCCCTTAGTTGGCTCTAGTTGTGTATTAAATGGATGGAATTATGTGAATCACAATGCATTTTGATTTAATATAGCTCATGGATCTGGAATTCAAATTCGGGCCTGGCCAACTTTGGGTGCCGAATTTTGAGGCGTGATAGCCCAGGTGATGAGTGGAAAAGCACGTTCAAGACACAGGAAGGTTTGTACGAATGGTTGGTGATGCCATTTGGTCTCTCTGATGCCCCAAGCACATTGATGCAGGACATGAAATTCAAGTATGATGTGAAAGATTCAAGCTTTAGATCACACTAATTCAGAAACAGTTACACAAAATTCCACATCCCACACAAAAGTTCAAGCACTCAATCAAGAGAATCTTAGGCAGATCCAAGCCTACACATACTAGAGCCGAATCAATCAAATTTATAGACCAAACAAGAATCAAATGAGGGTAAATTCATCCACACATGCACAGAAATAATTCATCAATCCAAGGGATTCACAGACTTCAATTCGGGGAACCCTAAGGTTGAAGAAAGGGCATAAAATTAGAGATTTGAATAATTTAGGGTTAGGGTTAGGGATTTGGGTGAAAGAGGAGTGAAAGAGAGGAGAGAGATAAACCAAAGAAGTATCACACGTGTGGACAGCAGCAATGGCCCAAACGCACGTGCGTGTGATCCCGACCGCACGTGTGTGGGGCCCACTATTCAGAAAAAGGTCACCTTGGCCTTGGTCGGCAAGGGATGGACTCCAAAACCCCCAAATATCAGCTTGATCCGATGCACAGTTTGTGCGTAGTGCTCCGCCGAAGTTTCAGCCCTCCTGTAGGGCCAGCTTCTGGAAATCTGTTGTAGATAGAGAAACGCCTGCAAATATTGAAGGATTTGCAGATGGAATGCTTGTAGGAAAAGAGAAATATGGATGGAAGAAGGTGGGGGCGAATCGGGATAGGTGTGGCTTTGCACCATGGTAGTCAACCCTTCGAGGAAGGGAGGGTTTCGCACCCAATTGAATCTCAACCACTTAGAAACTTAAAGGAGCAGAAAAACACAGCAATTTTATTAATCTTCATTGAGAAAAAAAAAGACTACAAGGGGTGTCTATTTATAATAAAAGCATATACCTCAAAACTCACACCATGTGCGCAACCTATTACTTGGAGACGTAGTAATCAAAAATAACAATTAATCAAAGCAATCTAAACCGTCCATGATATTCCTAATAACAATAATAAGCAAAACCCAAAGTATTAGATTAATTAGAATAGTGGGCCACGATCATGAAAACCCATGGTGGGGATTCACATATGACTATTGGGTCCACTCCAACGAACCAAAACGCAGTCCTCTAACTAGGAGGCTCTCCCTAGACGTCATCATCAATCCAGATCGATGGTGGGGCCCTCGCGTACGTGCATAGGCGGGCGGGCATGTGCGCGTGATGTCCCCATCACACATTCATGGGGTTGATGAACCAAGTGTTACGCTTACGCCCCTACATTGGAATGTTTATAATGGCATATTTTGATGACATCCTAATTTACGGTCTAGATATGCGCACCGATATGCATCATCTACAGAGTGTATTTGACACTTTAAAACAGGAGCAATTATAAGTAAATCCAAAAAAATGTAGTTTGGTGATAAATCAGGTTGTGCTCCTTGGCTATGTGGTGAGTATTGATGGTATTAGTGTGGATCAAGAGAAGGTACAAGCGGTACAGGAATGCCCTATGCCCAAGACAATACATGATGTGTGGAGTTTCCTTAGTTTGGCTACTTTCTATCGCCGATTCATTTGAAACTTTAGTACATTGGCAGCTCCTTTAACAGATTGCTTGAAGAAGGGACCGTTTGGATGGTCACAGCGACACAGAAGAGTTTCGAAGCGGTGAAGAAAAGGTTGACAAAAGCACCTATTTTAGCTTTACCAGACTTTGATAAGGTGTTTCAGGTAGACTATGACGCGTCCTATATTGGCATTGGGGTGGTACTCAGCCAAGATGGTCGGCCCATAGCTTTTTATGGCGAGAAGCCAAGTGGTCCAAGAGTGTGGTACACTACATATGATGTGGAGTTTTATTCACTTGTGCAGGCCCTCTGTCATTGGAGACATTAGTTAGTGCAGCACGAGTTTGTATTTTTCTATAATCACGAAGCTTTGAAATATTTGAATGGGCAACAAAAACTTAATCAACGACATGTGAAATGGGTATCTTACTTGCAGGAATTCACCTTCAGTTTGAAGCATAACGCAGGCACACACAATCGGGTAGTGGATGCATTGAGTCGCAGGAGGAGCTTATTGACTACATTAAAAGCCAAAGTGGTTGGCTTTGATTGCTTTGTGGATACGTACATAGGTGACCGAGATTTCAAAAAATAAATAAATAAATAAAATGGGCTAGTATGGAGAGCAGACAAAAAGGAGATTACACTTTACAGGATGGTTTTCTCTTTTGAGGCACGAGATTGTGCATCCTTGATTGTTCTTTCCAAGAGAAACTAATAGCAAAGATTCATGCAGGATTGTTATCGGGGCATGAAGTTCGAGATCGAACTCTTGTGTTGATTAAAGAAACATATTATTGGCCAGGATTAAAAAGAGATGTGGCTAGGTATGTGGAAAGGTGTCAAATATGCCAAACAACTAAGGGCCGCATAGAGAATGTAGGATTATATATGCCATTACCTATTACACGGGCACCATGGGTGGACATGAGCATGGATTTCATATTGGGGTTGTTGTGCACACAGCGTGGTAATGATTCTATTTTTTGTGGATCGATTTTCTAGAATGGCTCATTTTGTTCCATGCAGGAATAATAGCAATGAATCTTACATTGCGAGGTTATATTTTCGGGAGGTAGTGAAGCTGCAAGGCGTACCAAAGAGTATTACTACAGACCATGATAGCAAGTTTGTCAGTCATTTTTGGCAAACATTATGGAGCCAGTTGGGCACTCATTTATTCTTCAGTAGTACCTATCATCCTCAAACCGATGGGCAGACTGAGGTAGTAAATCAAAGTTTGGGAAACTTACTGCGCACATTGGTATGGGACAAGCCTAAGTAGTGGGACATAACCTTGCCACACAAAGTTTGTGTATAACAGGGCGAAGAACAGAACTACTCAGAAGACCCTTTTTGAAGTGGTCTACGGGCGTTAACCCTTCGAACATGGTTGATCTTATACCAATACCCAGTATGATCAAGGTGTGTGATGATATTGATGAGCTGATGGCACAAATTTGGCAAGTACATGAACAATTCCATAAGCAGAATAAAGCAAGCAACGTAAGTTACAAGTAAGTTGCAGATAGAGGATGTCGGAAGGTAGTTTTTGAAGAGGGAGATTTAGTGTGAATCTACATGCGGAAAGAAAGGTTTGCAGCAGGCACTTACAACAAGCTAAAGCAAAAAAATATTGGCCTGTGCAAGATCTTGAAGCAGATTAATGACAATGCCTATCATATTGAGCTACCGCCTGGAGTGAACACTTATAATGTGTTCAATGTTACTAATCTTACACCATATAAGGTGACAGATCGCGAATCAGATTTGACATGTGGACCGGGCAGATTTACTTGCCGATGAGTTTTAGCATGGATTTGAGCGTGGAAAGGGCCTAAATATCTTTAATATTGGGCCAAACCCGCAGACCCATCAATGGACCATGCATTATGGTACACCTTCAGGTCCACAAAAGTGTCTTTTGGTGGCATTTTTATCAAGTTGCAATTTTTAATTTATTTTTTGACGAATTTTAATTTATTTTTGCTTTGTTAACGCCTTGCTTAAGTAAATAGGGGTAGTTAAATCTTTTTCCTTTAAAATAACATCCAACCCATATTTACGCTTTGATGTAAGGCCCAAATTAATTATAGGGCTTTTCTTTTGTTCCTTTCATATATAACTCAATGGTAAAATTTGTCCAGCAGTTTTTGGGATAATTTTTGTTGAGTGTGAAATATTGCATATTTCCCCCAATGTATACCTTGGTTTTATAAACAAGATAGTGCTTAATCGATCTAATTATGCATGTTTTCATGTGCGCGGTGATTTCGAGAGCTTAAGGTGAAATTTATGTCAAAAAGAAAATTTATGCTCAAAAGTTTATTAAATGAAGATTTGGAGATTTGGAACTCATTAACGAAAAAATCACATGCCAAAGATCCAAGGAAACAAAGTGAGAGATGAAGAGAATCGAAGATTTGAAGTGAAGAAAAGGAATCCTGAAAATTGTCTTGAAGAAAGAAGATTCCTGAAAATTGCCCTGAAAAAACATAGTCGGGAATTCTGAGTCTAAAGCAGAATTTTCCTGAAACAGACTTTCGGTCCGACTGAAGTGTAGTTTCCGTCCGACCGAAATCGCACAAAACAATCCAGCGAGAAACAGAATTTTCAGCCTTAATTTAGTCTGACCAAAGCCAACTTTGGTCCGACCGAAATTGCACAGATTTGTCTAGCGAGAAAGTGTGATTTTCAGCTTTAATTCGGCCAGACCGAAGCGTAACTTTTTATGCAAAATTGAGACAGTTTCAAAGTCGGTCCAAGCAAATACTATAAATATGGGTCTTTTAATTATTTCTAAGCATGAATTAGGGTTGGAAGAGTGGAGCAAGAGTTGGAGAACTTCAAGGAGTCCTTCCTTCTTCCTCAATCTTCTTCTTCTAGTTAGTTTTTATACTTTGTTTAAGAGTTTTTAGTTCAATCATGTCTTTAGTTGGCTAAATCTCTTAGCTAGGGCTAAGAGGTGAAGCTTGTAGCATGTTGGGATGTTTATCTTGCTTTGATTCTTGTTTATATTAAACTTCATTGACTTCTAGTTTGAATTTAAGAAATATTTTCAATTTTCTATGCTTTGTTGTGACTCAAATTACAATAGATGTTGTGATAGCTTTGAGCATCTTCTTTTCCATTCTGAGATTGTGAGATTGGTAAATCTTGTTGTTCACCATCGTCTCCTGGGCATGGTAGGGTGATGGAATCCCTTCCACTCATCACAATTCTCTTCCATTGACAATTAGGTCAATAAAAGTTCAGATTTGATTTAATTGCTTTATCTTCCAATTGGATAGGATAGGACTCCAATTCCAATTGTTTTCTTTGAATCAAGCAAACTAGCATCTTGATAGCTACAAGTGGATCCTTGGCACCCTAGTTCCCACCTTTAAATTCACAAGTTTTAATCAACTTTATTCACAATTACTCTCCTTTATTCCGGATTTAGATTTAGATCTTTTTCTAGTTCTAGTTCTAGTTATTTCAGAATACGCACAAGTTTAGTCTCTGTGGATTCGACCTCGGTCTTACCGAGTTATTACTACATCGTGACCCTACACTTGGGGTTGTGAACAATTTTCTTATCTTTCCTACAAGCCTTCGCTAGGGTTTGATACAACCGCATGTGGATGCCGATTTTCATCTGTTAGCTACATCAACATCCTAGCAAAATCATCAAAAATTAAGGTCAACAAACCTCAGCTCAGAATTAAATTATCCTATTCTATTGCTCCTAAGCCATCACTGTTAAACTATACTTTAAAGAGCTATCCATAAGAGGACAACATTGTTTTGCATATAGCTGGAACAAAAAAAAAAAAAAAAAAAAATGTTGTAATAAATCAATGATTTGTACAAGTTTGACTACATGGACTTGGTAGTAATGTACAAAGAAGTATCTCATTTCCAATCGTAAGTGGAGTCTTCAGAAAACAGTAAGTATGACCTTTCCTGCCAAGAAAAAACTATAATCAAGAAAAACACAAGAAAATACATGAATCTAATATACCTACAATATGGTGAGCCTTCCAGAATAACTTTGGCATCCTCCTTGATAATATTCACCAAGTCCAGGCCGAATCTCACACCAGAAAAGTTGCACTCCGATGGAAAGGCAAATAAGTTATAAACAGTACCTACAATCAGCAATATACATGAGGCAACAAAATGCGAAATGTATGCAACCATTCTATAATATTAAGATGCATTTATACATGTACATACAATGCATGTGGTGAAAATATCCATATACATACATTGGCTGTGGGCTTTGATACATGATGTGAGGAGACTACTTTGGTCATGCCTTATAAATGTGATGGCCATAACTGATTATTCAGTTAAAAGATATAATCTCAACAAAATCTCATTTGTTTGATTTAGACAAAACATAGCTCGGTCTGAGTACACACAGATAGACTAGTCTTTTGTGAGAAACAGAAACCCAATTGTACAAAATCCCACCTGTTCGCAGAGCCATCATTTGGATATGTTACTAATGTGCTGATGTCACATTGGTGGCTTTGGAAAGTGATGCATCGTATCCATATCCACATGCATCTTCCCCAGCATCCATATCAGGGCTTTTCTGTGAATGGCAAGCACGCATACAGCTAACTGTTTATTTTGGGCATCATCATTTGGATATGTTACTACCGTGGCGATATAACATGTCTTTGAAAAGTGAGGCATGTATCCATTCATCAAAAAGGAAGTGAGGCACTATATCCATATCCAGACATGCATTTCCCCAACATGCATATCAGGGCTTTTTTGAGGAACAGCAAGCATGCTTATCAGAGCATTGTAACAACCATTTCCAAATCAATCTATAAATGATTCAATAAAATAATGCCTTCCCACATAAATTACTTAGGTAATAATAATATACCTAAAGTGTCGCCATTCACCACTGTCCCAGTCAATGTAGCTTCAGTTCTCCGTTGTGCAGGGTGTTGTGATACCTTAAAAGAAGATAGTTTAGTTTTAGAGGGACCACTACGATGCTCAACATCTTCAATATCTACAGCAAGAGCTGTGGCTCCTTGGTTAAGAGCATATCTATAAATTCTTAAGGAAGACAAGAACTGCACAACCACTGCTTCAAAAAAAAAAAAAAAAAAGAGCATATAACATAACCAGGCACCCTGCCGTTGCATGGAAAGATAGATCTTGTGCAATAGTGTAACAATTGTGCTCAAAAAATAAAAATAGAGATAGTGTAACAACCCCAAAAGCTACAAGATTAGTGCCTAAATCTGGAGAGTGGTAAAATAATACTGTCATTTTCAAAAAAAAAAAAAAAAAAAGGCATGCTTTGATCAACTCCACAGCAGTAATGATATAGTGTCAAGCAGTTACTGCCCTCATTAGCAGTTAATCTGTTTGCTAGTCGAAGCTGCATATGTTGGTAGGATACTCTCTAATTCCAAGGACACTGTTATGGTTCTCCATTGTGTACATGAAACAGCTTTCTCTGCTCCAAGGGAAGGCCTCTCCAACCAGTTTCAGAGCTGCTGTCGCCCCAGAAGTGAATATGCATTTGTAGTCTTCTGGCGATGCGTTAAAATAGTCAAGAACCTGGGCCACAAAAAATGTTTCAACGAAGCCAAAAGATAAGAAAGAACAGAAATTGAAACCTCAGGCATCTACCATGCAAAATTCAACAAATCCATAGCAAGAAAAGGATCCTTGACAGATAAGATCAAAATCTAATCTCATCCTAATATATGGACTTTATCCAATGAAAAGACCTGAGTCATCTTCTTTTTTTTCAAAAATGCTCTCGCATTTTTGTCGGCAGGCACCTGAGTTGCCTTTTTTCCCGAAAATTGTCACCCAAAAGTAGGTGGCGGCCTCCCCTCCCTCCCTCCCTCTGATATATGCTTCACAGGACTATCTCAAACACAAAAAGTAGGCAGTAACCCATTCCCCCCCCCCCCCCCCCCCCCCCCCACACACACACACACACACACACACTTCGCAACCAACCACATGCTTCCGGATGCGCGAGGATGGAACATGTGCGCAGGAATTGGGACCCACAGTGAACTTACTCTGGCCTAGAAATCAGGCCACTCAACTACTTTGTTGTTTCCCACGTGCATGCAATGTTTTAAATATCGTTATTGCATATTGTATCGCACCCTTGGGATACGGATACATATTGGTTATCGCATGGGATATATCGGTTGTATCACGTAATGTATCGCTGTTGTTGGGAAACATGGGAACATTGGGAAATTGGTCGAAAAAAACATGCTTCCCGGATGCGCAAGGATGGAACATTGTTGAAAAAAACATCAAAACACACTTGGAAATTTTATTTTATTTTTTAAGTACAAAAAAAAGTGCACGTAATATGGGTTTCCTTTGTATGGGGTCCTAATACATGCACTGTCCAACTGAACTGATGCAAGTATATTTAAAGTCTATTCATATAATTTATAAACTTAAGAAGACATGTATGGAAACACAGGCAATACATTCAACAGCAAAAGAAGAATCACTAGATCAGGTTACATATATGTTTGATTCTGTGTTTGGATACAAAGATTGCATCTGATTTGCAAGAAATTGAGTAATTTCGATTTTTATCAATTTTCCACAACTTGCCCCATCTCCCCCAAATCTTGAAATCGAAGCTTCAAATCTATGATTTTTCATGGAAAACATGGAGAATCATAGATTTGTAACCATCTAACAATGATTTAATGTGATTTATAGCAAAAAAAAAAAAAAGGATTGAAGATCGAAGATCAAAAATGCTCTCTGGATCAAATAGGTGGGATATATCGGCCCTACCTGTGCATTTTGTATCGCACAGGTGAGATATATCGTGAGATATATTGGCCAATATCGTCGATATTTAAAATACTTCATGCATGGAACTTGTCATTCACTAGTCTACTGATTATAAAAGAAAATTCAAACTTCACCAAAACCCAACTGAAAAATTAATGCATTTTCATGCACCTAGCAAAACTCAGCGACAAGAATAAAATATTCCACCCATATCAACCATGAAGATTCAAAATTTAAGAAAAGTTCCAACATTAACATATCAAACCATTCCATTCTCATCAGAACATGGAAATGAAACAAATTAAAACTACTTCGAAACAAGATGAATTTCAAAATTGTAGATATTTATGGGCTGTGGGCCTTTACTCTCTAGACAATGGACCGTCTCTTATTCTCTTATTATTTTTCTTTCTTTTGTTTTTCCTCTTTTGCCCTTGGTTCTAAGGATATTTTAGGTAATTTGGGACATCACTTAATATAAATAAGAAAGGGGCTGGAAGTCTACCCCTAGTTAGAGTTTCTCCTCTCCTAAAGGCTTTTTTCTTTCTCACATCTTACCAAAGCAAAAAAAGCTCCTAGGGTTCTCTCCCCATCCTCCCTTCTTGATGTCCCTTTCTCTTCTCTCTTTTTCCTTCTTCTCATCTCTTCTTTCTTCTTCTCAGATTTTTCAATTAGTTTGAGGTTCGTTGCAGCCTAATCAGCAATTGAAAGTGATTTGACGAGGAGTGATCTTGCAGTAGTTTCTAATTTTCTTTGAAGGGTTGCTCGACATTCAATTTTGATTAGGTTTTTGGCGCGTTTTTCTTCCATTTTTTTCAGAAACTGGTTTGTGGTAGCTGAGATTTGCTGGATGTTTTCATTTGGACAGTTTTTTTTTTTTCTTTTTGTCCTGATTTACAACGATTCTTTTGCGGGCAACAATCAAGTACTTGAGATTTGTTTTTCTTTTTGAACAGTCTCAAGATTTGTAAATATCTAGTGAATTTAGCCATAAGATCTCCTTCTCTTCTTTGGTGGTTTGATTTGGAGCTAAGAGGATAAAAACCTTTTTGGATTTTTTTTTCTCTCTTTTAGACTGCCACAAGCTATAGTTGGTTATAGCAGTTTTATTATTATTATTATTGATTAGTGTGAAGTATTGATATTTAGTATTGTTTTAATTGTTTGGGATTAAATATGGCTTCATCATCAATATCTGAGACGGTTGATCCCATCGCCTCCAAGATAGAAAGGTTGATTGCTCATTCCAAGAATCCTGGATTGCATATTACAACTCATAAACTTACATCCAGCAATTATCTTCAATGGTCAAAAGTTGTTGAGATGTTTGTTGGAGAAAAACAAAAGTTGTGTGTGTAACAGTACATTGGAATCTCCTATGACTAATCCTTCTTATGAAGAGTGGAAATCAAACAATTTGTTAGTTATGTCTTAGCTCTGAATTCTATTGAACCAGAGGCTAGTGAAGGACTTTTTTAATGTTGTCCACTGCACCCTGAGATTCGGTTGACAGCTTATCAATTGTATGTTGATCAAAATAATATGCCCAAATTTAAAATATTTATGGGGAGATTGGTCATTTAAGACGGGGAGGGATTAGTGCCAAATTATTATGCTAAGATGCGTGGTTTATGATATGAATTATCTTTCATGTGTTCTAAAGATGCAGAAGCATATAAAATAGGTGTTGAGAAGAAAATGACATTTGAATTGTTAGCAAGTCTTAATTCTAATTTTGCACATGTTCGAGCTCGAATTCTTAGTTCCCCTACTTTTCCTTCACTTAACAATGTATATGCTTTGCTGTTATGAGATGAGAAGCATCATACAACTATGGGATCAACTATGGTTGAGAAATCTCCCCTAATAACAAAATTCATAAATTTTATAATGTTGTTGTTGGCCGAAGTAGAAGTATAGGAAGAGAATGTCATGATGGTAGCCAAGGTCGTGGTTGTGGTATTGGCCGTCGTCATGGTATGGATCGTTTATGCACTCATTGTGGTAGATATGGAAATATTGTTGATTATTATCTGGTCTTTCATGGTTGACCTCCAGGCCAAGCTGCTAATTCTAAAGCTACATACAGTAAGAATTCTCAAGATATTATCGGGGACGTTGTACCACTGGCAAATTCACATGTGGTTCTATCAGCTGGTGATGTGGTTCCTCGCTTGAAAAGTAGGTATGACACATTACTAAGGGATGTCACTTAGAATTAAGGCTCTTCATCCACGTTTTTTGCTCAGGCAGGTAATATTTTTATAGTCTTTCACACTATTTCTACATCAAGTCCTTTGGTAATTCATTCGGGAGCTACTAATCATACGACCATACATCTATTTTTTTCTTCATTTACTCCCAACCCTAATTTAGGTCGTAAGAAATTAGCAGATGGTACCCTAACACCTATTGAGAGAAGGGGGGCAAATTTTATTTCCCCATTGTTCTCCTTGTCCTCCATTTATTAGCTCTTAATGTTGCTTCTAATTTGTTATCCATTAGTCATATTACAAAGGACCTAAATTTTACCCCTAAAAAAGGATATAAATTGTAGTGTGATATTTTTTTCCTGATTATTGTATCTTTCAACATTTAAATATAAAAAAGTTGCTTGGTGGTGGACGTGAAAATGATGGATTATACATTCTTCATTTGAATTCTTCAAGTCAATTTAGTAAATGTCTTACTGCAAAATTTAAGAAAAAAAACTTTATATTTTGCATTATTGGTTTGAGCATCCTTCTAGTTTAGTTTTACAATCTTTGTTGCCAGGTCAGTTAAGTCTAGTGATCTTAAGAATTCATAATGTGGGACTTGTATTTTAACAAAACATCATGTCTATTTATCCTCCTGTGGAGTGAAAGTCTAGTAGAAATTTTTCTTTGGTCATTGTAAGGTATGGGGTCTAATTCACATTGCTTCTAAAGGATTCAAGTACTTTCTCTTTTATTGATGATGCTTCTCATATAACGTGGATTTATTTGATGAAAATTAGAGATGAAGTTGACTCCATTTTCAAAGTTCTTCATGGTTGGGTTAAAAATCAATTTAATATGAATATTGGTACTCTCCGTATCTATAGTGCAAAGGAATAGCGTTCCCATTCTATGATTTCTTATCTTCAAGAGAATTGTATTAATTCTCAAACCACTTGTGTGTAATACCCTGCAGTAGAATGGAATTGCTGAAAGAAAGAATAGGCATCTCCTAGAAGTCCCGTGCTCTTCTCATTGATATGTTTATTCCTAAATCTTTTTGGCTGGATGACATCCTTACTACATGTTATTTGATTGATTGTTTGCTACTAAGGCTCTTTCTGATTAGTTTCCCATTAAATATTTTTTGGCATTCTATCATATCCCTAAAATCACATTGTGGGTCTTTAGGTGTGTTATGTCTGTAATATTGATCCTCATCGAAATAAATTGTCAAATCAGGCCATCAAATGTATTTTCTTGGGATATTCATTTTTACAAAAAAGGTTGCAAGTGTTTTGATATGGGTCGCTAAAAAGAGTTATGTCTCCATGGGTATTAAGTTTTTTTTTTTTTAATGCTCCATATTTTCTATAGATCTCCGGGAGCACAAATTCTATGGCTCCTCCTGCTAATGTTCTTGGGTCTGGTCCAACTGGCTTTATTCCTTTTAAACCTGATAGTGTTAAAGATAAGGTTGTTTCTGATTCACAATCGACCAAACCAGACTTGAAAGTGTATTAAAAAGGGAATGTTCAAACTCCGGTTCTTCCTCATGTCACCGCGAAGCATGGTCCTTTGGCAACATGTACTGATAGTGTTCCTACTAGCTTGCCTATTTATATTTATCCATATTTAGAGTCATCTTTGGATTTTCCTATTGCTGTTAGAAATGCAAAAAAAAAAAAAAAAAAAAAAAAACAATGTATTTCTCAACCTATTGAACGTTTTGTTTCCTATCATTCTATCTTCAGTTCAAAGGTCTTTTGTTTCTATCCTCGAGTGTTCTTCCACTATTCTTAAAAATCTTAAACAGGCTCTTAATTCTCCTCTATGGCGACAAATTATGGAGAAGGAGATAGCTGCCCTTAAGAGGAATCATACATGGGAGATGATTAATTTACCAGTTGAAAAGAATCCAATGGGTTGTCGCTAAGTGTATGCTCTATAAATGCACAAAGTACATCCTCATCAGATCAATTTGCATTTCTCTCTTTATCTGGTAAAGGAGAAAAAGGAAGTCAAGGTGGTTGTGGTCCTGGTCGTGGCAGACAGTTTGGTGGTAGAGGTTCTGAGGGAGGTTGTTTTGGAGGCATGAGTACATGGGGTGGTCGTGGCACAGATTTTAGTGGCGGCCATGGTCGTGGTCGTGGTAATCAGCAGTGTACTCATTGTGGTCTCAATAACCACATAGCTAATACATGTTGCGATCTTATTAGTAAACCAGCTTGCGCATATCAGCTTCGCTCTTTAGAAGATGGTTCTGAGAGTTGTCTTTAAGCCTACCTCCACCCATTCTGAGCTAAGTACTTCAGGTGACACAATTACACTACATAAGCAAGAGTATACCAAGCTTCTGAAAGATCGCTCTACTCATGCCTCAACCTCCTCAACCACTCTTGCCCAGTCAAGTACAATTTATCTTACTTCTAAGAGTGTTCTTTGGGTTATCAACTCCAGAGTTTTCGATCATATGACCGAAAGCACATGTTGTCTCAGCTAGTGCAGTCTTCATCTATTTCCTCTGTAACATTAGCAGACAATACTTCAACCCATGTCTCTGGGGTGAATATTGCTCATCCTAACCCATCTCTTTTATTATTATCAGTACTTTATATTCCTAAATTTCCTTTGAATTTATTGGCAGTAAGTAAACTAACCAAATCCTTAAATTGTTCTATCGGATTCAATCCTTCCTATTGTGAATTTTAGGATCTAAAGGCGGGGAGGATGGTTGGTGAAAGGCATGAAGTAAATGGACTCTATAACCTAAACAATGAATAATCGGAGCTGCATTATGGATAGAAGTCTCTCCTCGTAAGTGGCATTCCAGGATTGGCCGTCCTTCTTTAAGTAGTTGAAAGAGTCTTATCCCATCATTGTCGTATGAGTCTAAGCTAGAGTGTGAGCTTGCAAGTTAAGAAGCATTATAGTGTCATTTCTTTCTCGTGTGGATAAAAGAAGTGATAAGCCTTACTATTTGATATAGTTATCTGATTTCAAATATTTTATTATCTTTGTGGATGATTACTCTAAAATGACATGGTTATACTTAATGAAGGATAGTTTTGAAGTGTTATGTTGTTTTTAAGGAATTTCATATGCAAGTATAAATTCAATTCAACGTTAAAGCGCGTATTCTAAGTTCAAACAATGCTAAGTTATATATGTCAATCGGGACAGCAATATTTAGCCGGGACAGCATATATTTAGCCATAATTCGGTCATCTATTTATGGCATGATTGTATATATCTTGTACAGTTATTGTTTCCTTGTTTGTTAGCCTAGATTGATGTTAATGGCTGCAATTCAGCCTTGTAATTAGCCTAGAGTTTCTATATAAACAGAGGAACCTCACAATGAGGACATTTAATCCAAAATATTTACATGGTATCAAAGCTTTCTATTACCTGTTCTGAGATTTCTGGGTTGGGTTGGGACTAATCTATTAGTCTCCTTGGCTGTCGATACCTTCAAAGGAAGGTGTAGACAATTCTGGTGGGTTATAAACTGTTGTTCGGCAGTTTCTGTTGAGGGTAGGAAGTTTCTTTCTTGCTGGAAACTCTCATTTTGTGGTGATTAGTGGCTGTCGGTGTGTACAGTTCTTGCCGGAAACTCTTATTTTGGTCTCCTTTTGTTTTGGGCTTGCTTGTTGTAGGCTTGTTTTTGGACTAGGGGTGAGGGGGATTTAGTATTATCTGTCCTTATTACTGTGTTCCGGGCACCATGTCTACTAGTAACTCGGATTCTTTAGGTGTGCGCTTCACGGGCAAGAATTATTTTGCCTGGGAATTTCAATTTCACCTATTTATCATGGGGAAAGAGTTATGGGGTCACATAGATGGAAGCGATTCAGCTCATACTGAACTTTCTAAATTGGCTCAGTGGAAAGTGAAAGATACTAGAGTCATGACATGGATTTTAGGATCTGTTGATCCTCTGATTGTCTTAAATCTGAGGTCGTACAAGACTGCAAGAGATATGTGGGAGTATTTAAAGAAGGTTTACAATCAGGACCACACAGCCAGACGCTTTCGGTTGGAATATAAGATTGTCAATTAGACTCAAGGTGATCTCTCCATACAACATTATTTTTCTGGGTTTCAGAACTTGTGGGGTGAATTTGCTGACATTATTTATGCTAAGATACCAGCTGCATCTCTCGCTGTTGTTCAGGAGGTTCATGAACAGAGCAAGAGAGATCAATTTCTAATGAAGTTACAGCTGGAATTTGAGGCAACTCACTCCAATTTGATGAATTGTGATTATCCTCCCTCTTTGGATGTGTGCTTTGGGGAATTACTTCGTGAAGAGCAGCGTCTTGTAACACAGGCTACTTTTCAGCAGAACCACATGACCTCTAATGACGTCGCTTATGCAGCTCACGGGAAAGGCAAGGGTAGGGATATGCGGAAGGTCCAATGCTTCAGCTGCAAGGAATATGGGCATATTGCTGCTCACTGTGCCAAGAAATCTTGCAATTATTGCAAGAAGCCAGGACATGTTATCAAAGACTATCCGACTCGTCCCCAGAATCGCCAAACTAATGCCTATCAAGCGGCGGTGGGTACTTCTGCTTCCGCTAATTCCTCTACAGCTGGTGATCCCTTTGTTCTTACTCCTGAAATAGTTCAGCAAATGATTATTTCAGCCTTTTCAGCCTTAGGGCTTCAAGGTAACAGTACACTACCATCTTTACCTTGGCTTGTTGATTCTGTTGCATCTAATCATATGACTGGTTCCTCCAACACTCTTACTAATGTTCGGAATTATCATGGCTCATCGTACATTCAGATTGCTAATGGTAGTCAGTTACCTATTCATGTTGTTGGGGATATTAATTCATTAGTTAAAGAAGTTTTTGTATCTCTCTGAGCTTTCTACTAGTCTCATTTCCGTCGGACAATTGGTTGATAACAACTGTAATGTTGGGTTTTCTCGTGATGGTTGTATTGTGCAGGATCAGGTGTCGGGGAAGATACTCGCGAAGGGGCCTAAAGTTGGACGATTGTTTCCTCTACAATTTTCCATTCCTTCTTGCATTTCTTTGACTTGTACGACTATAAACAATAAGGGTGAAGTATGGCACAAACGTTTGGGTCATCCTAACTCTATTGTTTTATCTCATTTAGTAAACTCTAGTTTGTTGGGTAATAAAGATTAGTTTTCCTCTCATCTCTCTTTTGATTACTCAACATGTAAATTAGGTAAGAGTAAGTCTCTTTCCTTTCCTGCTCATGGTAGTCGTGCTGAAAGCTGTTTTGATTTGATCCATAGTGATGTGTGGGGTATTACTCCTGTTATATCTCATGCAAATTATAAATATTTTGTCACGTTCATTGATGATTATAGCAAGCATACCTGGATTATTTTCTTCGTTCTAAATCTGAGGTATTTTCTGTGTTTCAACAATTTGTGGCTTATATTGAAACTCAATTCTCTTCAGGCATTAAAGTGTTAAGGTCCGATTCGGGTGGTGAATATGTCTCATGAATTTCATGCCTTTCTCAAGCAGAAAGGAATTGTTTCTAAGCGTTCTTGTCCTTATACACCTCAGTAGAATGGTGTTGTTGAACGTAAGAATCGCCACCAGTTGGAGGTTGTTCGAACGTTATTGCTTGAATCTTCAGTCCCTCCGAAATTTTGGGTGGAAGCCTTATCCACGGCAGTTTATTTAATCAATAGATTGCCTTCAAGTGTCTTGCATTTTGAAACTCCCTATTATCATCTTCATCATCAGCATCCTAACTATCTTGATATGCATACCTTTGGTTGGTGTTTGTTTTGTTCATTTGCCATCACACGAACGACACAAACTTTCTGCCCAATCTGTTAAATGCGCTTTTATGGGTTATAGTAATTCACACAAAGGTTATGTTTGTTATAATCCATGCTCTAACAAATTTCGTATTTCTCGTCATGTTATTTTCTTTGAAAATCAGTCTTTCTTTTCTACTCATGTTGCATCCTTGCCTGAGATCAATGTTCTTCCTCATTTTGATGACTTGACTCCTATTCCTGAGCGATTCAAACCTGGATTTGTGTATGAACGCCGACGACCGACTTTGCCCCTTCCTGAGCCTGACCCGACATCTGAGCCTGTTCAGCCTGTTCCTTCTGCAGTTGATCCGGCTTCTGACATTGTTCCTCGCCGGTCTACTAGAGTATCTCGTCCTCCTGATCGATATGGCTTTTCTCATACATCTCTTCATGCTACTTTGTCCTCTATTTCAATTCCATCATGTTATTCCGAGGCTGTTAAGCATGAATGTTGGCGTGAGGAGATGGCCGAAGAACTTCGGGCTCTTCAGGACAATCATACATGGGATATTGTTCCTTGTCCGGCGAATGTTAAAGCCATTGGTTGTAAATGGGTTTACTCGATTAAGCTGCGTTCTGATGGTACTCTGGATCGCTATAAGGCCCGGTTGGTTGCACTTGGACTATGAGGAGACCTTTGCTCCAGTCGCCAAGATGACTACAGTGCGGATGGCTATTTCTATTGCAGCGTCCCAAGGCTGGCCACTTCATCAAATGGACGTTAAAAACGCATTTCTTCATGGTGATCTCAAAGAGGAAATTTACATGGCCCTGCCGCCTGGCTTGACCTCCTCCTCTTCTTCTGATGTATGTAAATTGAAGCGATCTCTGTATGGGTTGAAACAGGCTCCCCGGGCATGGTTTGATAAGTTCCGGTCTACCTTACTTCAGTTTTCCTTCGAGCAGAGTCAATATGACTCTTTGTTTCTTCGTAAGACTTCTACTGGTATTGTTCTTCTTCTTGTTTACGTTGATGATATTGTTATCACCGGGACGGATTCAGACTTGATCACCCGTCTACAGCAGCATCTTCAGGCCTCGTTTCATATGAAGGATCTTGGTCCTCTTACATACTTCTTGGGGTTGGAAGTTCACACGGATCCTTCTTGTATCATTCTGAATCAAGATAAGTACACACAAGATTTGATTGCTTTAGCTGGTCTTCAGGATACTTCTTCTGTGGATACTCCTCTAGAAGTAAACACGAAGTATCGTCGTGAGGAGGATGATCTCCTGTCTAATCCTACTCTGTTTCGACAGTTGTTAGGCAGTTTGGACTATTTGACTATTACTCGGCCTGATATTTCCTTTGTTGTCCAGCAGGTTAGCCAGTTCATGCAGACTCCACGCCATCTACATTTGGTTGTCGTTCGTCGTATCATCGATACCTTCAAGGGTCCCCTAGCCGTGAGTTGTTCTTCCCAACCGGCTCTCCTCTTCAGCTTGTTACATATAGTGATGCGGATTGGGCCGGATGTCCTGATATTCGACGGTCTGTCACAGGCTAGTACATGTTTCTTGGTGATTCCTTGATCTCTTGGAAGAGTAAGAAACAACTGTTGCGCAGCACGCCAACAATGCAGTGAGTCGAGATCCAATCTCAAGCCTCACCCACAAACGATAAACAAGAAGAAATATAAACTATAAACAGATTAAAGCAATCCAAACAAACCACAAGACAAGATATACGTGGAAAAACCCCAATCTAAGGTAAAAAACCACGAATGCAAACTTCCACTATGAAGAACGAAGATTACAAGGCAATATACTAACCTCTCCCTTTGAAGTACAGAGAAAATCCCTTGCCCACACCTTAGAAATATTTCCCGATATTCACCTTAACCCTAGAATAGCCCTGGGGACCCCAATTTATAGTTTTGACAACTTCTCTTTCGCACCCTTGCGAAAGGCGACACAGAAATCCGCAGTCCGCATCAGATTCGGAAACGATTCTGTGTAACCTCGACTGGTCGAGCAGACTGCACGACCGGTCGAGAGGACCCCTCGACCGGTCGAGAATGATCCACGATCGGTCGAGCACCTCGGAACCCAAAAACCTATGCTCGCTGGACTTTGAGTCGAGCCAGTCCACGACTGGTCACGACCGGTCGAGTGGTGTGGACTCCTCGACTGGTCGAGCAAGGGCCACTACTGGTCGTGCGTGGCCCCAGATGTGGCTCCACTTCTCAACAATCTCCCACTTGGAGACACATCGCCATAAACCTATGTCTTCTTCATCCAGAGTGTACCACCTCCCCGTCTTCAAGCCTGAAGACCAATCAAAGCTGAATAGAGCTTCAGTTTCTCCCGTGTGACCGCCTTGGTCAGCATATCCACAGGATTCTCACTTGTATGAATCTTCTCCTGAGCAATCGATCCATCTTCCAGTAATGAACGTATGAAGTAATATCTGATGGCAATATACTTGGTCCTTGAATGAAAAGTTAAATTCTTAGCCAAGTGTATTGCACTCTGACTGTCACTGTACAGCTTGCAATCTGCTTGCTTCTTACCCAACTCCTCCATAAAACCTTGCATCCACACCATCTCCTTGCACGCTTCTGTAGCCGCAACATATTCTGCTTCCGTCGTACTGATAGATACTATCTTCTGTAACTGAGAGACCCAACTGACTGCAGCACTACCCAGAGTAAAGACCTAGCCTGTAGTGCTTCTTCTGCTGTCGATATCTCCTGCCAAATCTAAATCTACGTAGCCTTGTAGCTTGATTTTCGATCCTCCATAACACAACCCTATATCCACAATACCTACCAGGTATCTGAGGATCCACTTCACACCTTCCCGATGTTCTTTCCCGGGGTTGTTCATGAACCTGCTAACAACTCCCACTGCTTGAGCAATGTCTAGCCTCGAGCTCACCATAGCATACACGAGACTCCCAATAGCTAACGCGTATGGGACTTTAGCCATGTAGTCCCGTTCCTCCTATGTCTTTGCACCTTGCTCTTTAGATAGCATGAAGTGGTTGCCTAATGGAGTGTTAACCGGCTTAGCACCTTCCATATTGAATCGATCAAGTACATTAGCTATGTACTCTGCCTATGACAAAACCAGTTTCTTGTTTTCCCTGTCACGCTTTATCCTCATACCTAGGATTTGTTTTGCAGCTCCCAAGTCCTTCATGGCAAATTCTCTAGACAGCTGTCTTTTGAGATCTCAGATGTCATTCATGCTTGAACCGGCCACAAGCACATCATCAACGTACAGAAGAAGGATGATGTATGATGTATCAAACTTCTTCAAATAGCAACAGTAGTCAGCATGACATCTCCTATAACCGTTTCCCGTCATGAAACTGTCGAACTTCTTGTACCACTGCCTCGGGGCCTGCTTTAGGCCATATAGACTCTTCTTCAGTCTGCACACCTTGTTCTCCTTTCCTGGTGTCACGTATCCTGTCGGCTGATGCATATATCTCTTCTTCAAGGTCCCCATGAAGAAAGGCTGTCTTAACATCTAGCTACTTTAGATGTAAGTCCTCTGTAGCCACTATACTCAAAATCATGCGAATCGTAGACATTTTCACCACAGGTGAAAATATTTCAGTGAAATCGATACCTGCCTTTTGTTGAAACCCTTTCACAACCAATCTAGCCTTGTACCATTTCGAACCATCGTGCTCCTCCTTCAGTCTGTAAACCCACTTGTAATGAAGAGCTTTCTTACCCTTAGATAGAGTGACTAGCTCCCATGTACGATTAGACTCAAGAGAGTCCATCTCATCATTCATGGCCTGCTCCCACTTAACTCGTGTATTTGACTGTAACGCCTCTTCAAAACACTATGGCTCATCATTATCTGTCAGCAGTAGATAATGTAAGGAGGGTGAGTATCGGACTGTGGGTCTCCTTTGCCGAGTAGACCTCCTCACAACCGATGTATGCGGCTCTGCCTCAGAATGCTCCTGTGCATGATCATCCTGTGGCGTTGTAACACCTGTGTCCGGTAACTCTTCCATCTCTACGAATTCTTTCTCCTTGGCCTTATTTTCTGTCACACTGTCCTTATGCATCACTTTTTCATTGAAGACTACGTCCTTGCTTCTGATAATTTTCCTGTTTTCTGCATCCCAAAACCTGTAGCCAAAATCATGCTGCCCGTAGCCTATAAACGTGCACCTCCTGGACTTCGCGTCCAGCTTGTTTCTGTGCTCTGCATCAATGTGAACATATGAAGTCCAACCGAACACTCTGAGATGTGCAAGGTTCACTTCTTTCTTAGTCCACGCTTCTTCTGGTAGCCCACCATCCAATGGTGCTGAGGGACTTCTATTGATGAGATATGCGGCAGTATTCACAGCATCTGCCCGAAAGGTCTTGGGCAACCCTGCATGTAACTTCATGCTCTTGGCACGCTCAAGGATGGTCTTCTTAATGCGCTCAGCCACACCATTCTGCTGCGGGGTCCCTGGAATCGTTTGCTGATGTTTAATTCCATTTGCTGCACAATACTTCTCAAACCTCTTATCACAGTACTCTTCCCTATCATCAGATCTGAGACATTTTACTATTTTACTTGTCCCGTTTTCTACCATAACTTTCCACTTCTTAAATACAGCAAATACATCAGATTTATGCTTTAAGAAATAGACCCACAGTTTTATACTGGCATCATCAATAAAGTAAACAAAATAACGTGACCGTCAAGAGATAATACCTATGCCGGTCCCAACACATCAGTGTGTACAAGCTCCAACAGATGAGTCTTTGGAGCGCATCCCATCTTCTTGAAGCTTACCCACTTCTGTTTGCCATATACGCAGTCCTCGCAGAATTCCAAGTCAATAGACTTCAGCCCTGGTAGCTTCCCTTTTGACAATATCACTTTCATCCCTTTCTCACTCATATGTCCCAACCTCTGATGCCATAACTGCCCATTCACTTCAGTTAATGCGACTGCGAGTGAACTATACGATCCTGAAGTCAAGTACAAGGTACCTTCCTTTTTGCCTCGAGATATCACCAATGCACCTTTTGTGATCTTCCCGAAATCACTGGTAAATGTCGTCACATAACCGGTATCGGCCAACTGCCCTACTGAGATCAGATTACGTTTCAAACTCAGTACATGTCTGACATCCTTCAATTTCAAAACCGTTCCGTCTTTCAAATTGGCATGAACGTCTCCCTTTCCAACAATATTGCACGGCGCATCATCACCCAGGTAGACTCTCCCAAAGTCACCTGACACATAATCACGCAAAACTTCCTTACATGAGGTGGCATGAAACAAAGCACCCGATTCTATAACCCAAGACTCATTCCTCGCATCAAGAGACAAGATCAACGCCTCTATGTCACTCTCCTCAAATAGATTCACTGAATCTTCCTACTTTGAGAGCTACCTTCTTGTTTCTTGAGCGCCCTGCAATCACGTTTTATATGCCCCTTCTTGCCGCAATGCCAACACCCGTCTTTGTCTTTCGGTCCCTTGGACTTCTTCCTCGACTTAGAACGCCCATGTTTATTGCCTCCTTTGTTCAGCGATCTTCCTCTTCCTTCAACGTTTAGAGCATTCCCTGAAACTCCTGATGTCTTTCTTCTAGATTCTTCGCTAAAAATTAGTCCGGCCACATCATCAAATTTCAGCTTCGTCGACCCTGGAGAATTGCTCACAGCAATCACCAAACCATCCTAACTATCTGGCAAACTGGATAAGATCAATAACGCCCTGACCTCATCCTCAAAAGCAATGCCAACGGATTCCAACTGGCTCGTGACTGTATTGAACTCGTTTAGATGTTCAGCCACGCTCCTACCATCTGACATCTTCATGTTGAATAGTTGTTTCATAAGATGAACTTTGTTGGACGCTGAGGGTTTTTCATACATGGTGGCTAGGGCTTCCATTAATTCTTTTGTAGTTTTCACCTTGGATATATTGAAGGCGACACTCATAGACAAAGAGAGTCGGATCGTTCCTAAAGCTTTCCTATCCAGTAAAAACCATTCATCATCTGTTATTTTTTCTGGTTTCTTCTCTTTTCCTCCTAGAGGAATATAGAGGTCATTCTGATACAGATAATCCTCCATCTGCATCTTCCAGAAGGCAAAGTTTGAACCATCAAACTTCTCAATTTTAGTTTTCCCTTCTTCTGTCATCGCTCCCAACAGAACTAAACCAATAGCTTTGATACCAGTTGTTGCGCAGCACGCCAACAACGCAGTGAGCCGAGATCCAATCTCAAGCCTCACCCACAAACGATAAACAAGAAATATAAACTAGAAACAGATTAAAGCAATCCAAACAAACCACAAGACAAGATATACATGGAAAAACCCCAATCTAGGGTAAAAAAACCACGGATGCAAACTTCCACTATGAAAAACGAAGATTACAAGGCAATATACTAACCTCCCTTTGAAGTACAGAGAAAATCTCTTGCCCACACCTTAGAAATATTTCCTAATATTCACCTAAACCCTAGAATAGCCCTAGGGACCCCAATTTATAGTTTTGGCAACTTCCTTTTCGCACCTTTGCGAAAGGCGACACAAAAATCCGTAGTCCGCATCAGATTCGGAAACGAGTCTGCGTAACCTCGACTAGTCGAGGAAACTGCACAACCGGTCGAGAGGACCCCTCGACCGGTCGAGAATGATCCACGATCGGTCGAGCACCTCGGAACCCAAAAACCTATGCTCGCTGGACTTTGAGTCGAGCCAGTCCACGACTGGTCACAACCGGTCGAGTGAACTCCTCGACCGGTCGAGCAGGGGCCATGACTGGTCATGCGCGACCCCAAATGTGGCTCCACTTCTCAACAACAACCTCATGTTTCTAAATCTTCTACTGAATCCGACTATTGTGCCATATCTGCTGCTTGTTCTGAAATTGTCTGGCTTCGTGGACTTCTGGCTAAGCTTAGTTTTTCCCAGTCTAATCCCACACCTCTCGATGCTGATAATACTAGTGTCATTCAGATTGCTGCTAATCCTGTTTTCCATGAACGAACAAAGCACATTGAGGTGGACTATCATTCTATTCGGGAAGCCTTAGACACTCGTATCATTTCTCTTCCTCATATTTCCACTGACCTTCAGATAGCTGACGTGTTTACCAAGGCCATGACACGACAGCGCCATCAGTTCCTTGTGGGCAAATTGATGTTTCTTGATCGACCAGCATCAATTTGAGGGGGGATGTCAATCGGGACAGCAATATTTAGCCGGGATTGCAATATTTAGCCGGGACAGCATATATTTAGCCATAATTAGGTCATCTATTTATGGCATGATTGTATATATCTTGTACAGTTATTGTTTCCTTGTTTGTTAGCCTAGATTGATGTTAATGGCTACAATTCAGCCTTGTAATTAGCCTAGAGTTTCTATATAAACAGAGGAACCTCACAATGAGGACATTCAAGCCAAAATATTTACTATATATATATATATATATATATATCTCACGAGTTTGACTCATGTCTCCTATCCCGTGGTATTATTTACAAAACTTCATGTGCACACATGTCACAACAAAATGTAGCAGCAATATGTAAGAATTGACATTTACTTAAGATCGCTAGGGTGTAGTTGTTAAATGTGAAGGTTCTGAAAACATTTTGGAGTAATGCAATTCTGATTGCATACGATGATACAATCTAATAAATTGGATGCCTTCACCAATCTTAGATTGAAAATCTCCTTTCTCTGACTTATATCCTCATATTTAAACATTTTCAATTTCTCCTAATGCATTTGGTTTTGTGCTTCGTACAACAGTTTGTGTCCCTGACAAAATTGAACTAAAAGTTGTCAAGTACATTTTTCTTGGGTATTTTCATACCCAACGAGGATACAAATGTTTATAATCTTGTTACTCATAAACATTGTAATGCAGGGGCATTTTCACACCAGGCTTGAGTGGGGTTTCCTATGGGATGCAGGGGCACACTCGGGGTGGGCGGCCCGTGTGAGGCGGGTGGCTCGTGTGAGGCGGTACCCATGTGATTTAGGGCCCACGAGGAGGATTCGTCGAGGTACTAACCCATGGGATGTGGGGCCTGGGCTATGATATAAAGGGATTAATTCGCCATACTCTATCGGTTTGAGCTTTTAAAGCAAGTGGTTAATTGTCCTGCATCGCATCGTGTCAGCCAAAGTTACATTCTTTGAACATGCTCCATATTTCTCTAAGGGAGGACATTCATTGCAATTTGAAGAAGGCTCTACTACTCCACGCATTGTGCCAAACACAACTTCATTAATGGAAGATCATTCCTCTAAGTCTACACCAGTACCATCCACAGTCATTAACACCCTCTTTATTCATTCAATTTTTTGTTCACCTTCCACCAAGACAAGTAAAATTTCATATGCACAATTATTTCAAATTGGGAGTAAAGAAGGTATGAAGGCTAAGACATTCAATAATATCAATCAATGATTTGAATTTTAGTATTGATACTTTAAAGAATTCTCCTCATCATAACAAACCAAGGTTTGGAAACGGGGCGAGTATCAACCTAGTCGAACACTGATACAATAGAATCTAAATTTCACTCAGGCTATACAAACTTGATACATATACAGACAGTAAAATACAATTCCATGCAGAAACCAAATCTATTAATGAAAAAAGGAAGAAAGAAAGAAATGGAAAAACCAACAACCAATTCAAGTTATGACTATAGAAGGTACAAATTAATACCTGTTGACGTGCCATCCTTACATTGTCAGAAGTAGCCACGCTAGAATCACTTTGGCTATCTAATTCCCAACGTTAAGCAAATCCAATCACAATATTGTTTTTCCCAAAAGATCCAATCACAACAGTGTTGTCTATCACAATTTCCCGAAATTAAAGAAACCTAAATAAAAGGACCACTTTCTCTATGTATATATCCCAAACCAAGGAAACCCAAATTGAAAATAGCTTCATCTAAAGTGTTCTCCCAAAATTAAAGAAAAATAATAGAAGCTTTATCTATCAAAAAATTCCCGGAATGAGAGAAACCCAAACTAAACTAAATCTAGTAAACAAACTTTTCTATTTGAATCTTCCAAAATTACACAATCCAAGCAAAAAGATCATGAAGTAAATCAAATAAAATATCACTAGAAGCCAATTCTCACAGAAAAAAAGAAGAAGAAAAAAAAAAAAAAAACCATCAAAAATCAACACCCACAAAATGTTCCAAAATGTTTTGGATGCTCAACTGAAGTCAACCGCTGCTCATGCAACACATAATACAGGAAAATGATAAACGAGGAGAAGTGTTATATAATTCATAACGATAACCAAACCCCAGCTTCAATTCTATGAATTTTCATGTACGACACAAAAGGGAAGTATTTGTGATTCAAAGGCTAGTCCCTAATAATGAATACATTCTGGAATAGGCCACATCCATAGTTTATTCATGCTCAAATTGAACTAAAAGAACTGATCACCTACATGCACTGGTGCCACAACTTATGCTACTATCTTTCCAGCCAATTGCCACTTGTGTAGGAAATCAGCACCATGAAAATGTTAGCTCCCATCGTGAAGATGACCCTTATAAAATAAATCAGGCTGATTCAGACTAGGTGTGGCCCACATGATGATCTGGACGGCATGATTTTGTGCCAGGTGATCTTCAAGGAAGGGCTAACCCTTTTAATGGTGCTGATGTACTGCACGAATGGCATGTTGGTGGCAAAAGTGGTAGGGCAACCTGCCTGTAGGTAGAGGTGTACACGAGTCAAGTTAGCTCGTTAGCTCACTCAGATCGACTCAACTCGGATCGAAACTGTGTTCGAGCCGAATTGAGCCAGTTTTAATGAGCTCGAAACATTTCGAGTCGAGTCCGAGCTGGACCTAGCTCGACTTGACTCGACGGTTTTTGAGTCGAGTATATATAGGTTATAAAAAAATAAAAATAAAAAACCTTACCTGTTCGCCCAACCCTAACCCCAGCGGCCAGCACCCAAATCCTAACCCGTTCGCCCAACCCTTACCCATTCACCCAAATCCTCTCGGCCGTCCGTTCGCCCAACCCTTACCCATTCACCCAAATCCTCTCGGCCGTCCGTTCACCCAAATCCAAACCAACTGTTTGATGAAATGACCCAACCAAGTGTCGGCTGGTGGCAAGGAAGGTATGTATGTGAAACAAATACCCCTTTTTCTTGATTTCATGTTGCCTACGAGGTGTTTGATGAAATACCTGTAAAATCCGCTGCCGCTGTTTTACAAACAGTGAGAATTTGAGATGCAGTCCATGTGTTTGTGAAAATGCTGCAGAGGCGAACTCGGCTCGATATTGGCTCAAACTCGGCTCGAACTGGGCCAAGCTACTGACCGAACCGAGCCGAGCCGAGTTCGAGCTGGGGTCGGCAAGTGGCCGAGCCGAGTCGAGCTGTGCCAAGCTCGGATCAACTCATGTACACCTCTACCTGTAGGTGATCAGTTTTCTTTGATTAATGATCCAAACACAGCTAGACTAAAACCCAAAAGCAATTCAGCTAATTAAACCCATTTCTTCAATATCAGAGAAATATTGAGGTATTTGGATACGAGGATTTCCGTAGACATTGGTCGTAAGATCTTTAATGACGGACTCCATCTGCGATTCTGAGTATAAAGTTGCTCCCGCGTGATCTAAGTAAACAAGATCTAAAAATTCCCCAAAAAAAAAAAAAAAAACGGAAATTAATCATTTTTTTTTTTTTTGAGAAACTGAAGAGTAATAATAGAAATTATGAGAAATGAAACTGAGTTTGTGTGGGATTGATGGAGAGATTCCGAACCGTCCAATCTCTTGAATTCGGTAGCTCGGATTTCATCGATGTTCTTTGAAGCGTGAGGATATCCATAATCTTCGCCGAACTCTTTCAGAAATTCCTCCTTTCCTTCTCCCATTCTTCTCTCTCCTCTCGAGAAAATGACCACTGTAGACAACCTTTACCCAGCGGTTTCTATGAAAGAATACAAACTTTAGTTACCAATCTAGACTAGCACGTGCGGACAGCGACTTTGAGGACGAAACTGCCCCTCCTTTCCACTGCGAAGACGAGCGCGGACGCTCCTCCAACAGAGTTGTACGAACGGCTTAAAAGAGATCAAAGTTACGTGGCCCCACAGCTCTATATTTATTATATCCACAACGTTCATCCATATTCGAGATCATTTCGGAGCATTATCCTAAAAAAAAAAATTAATATCCAAAGATCAACTGGACCACACCACAAAGAGCAGCGGTGAAATTGATTTTCACCATTAAAAATTTTGTAGGGCCCACCATAAAATTTATTTTCCATCCAATCTATTCATAGGTCACAAAGGCCTGGATGAAGAGGAAAAACCAATTTCTTAATGATCCAAAACCTCTGTAGCCCCTGAAAGGGTTTCAATGGTAGACGTTCAAATCACCACTGCCTTTTACAGTGTGGTCCACTTGATAGTTAGATCTGTCTTATTTTTCGTCTCAAGCCTTAATATGAGCTCTCCAAATAGATGGACGGTTTGGATATAACACGGACCTCATGGTGGGGCCCATAGAAGCAATGAAAATTTCATAGAAAAAAAAACAAAAACAAAATCTGCGATTCATCCCCATTCAAGCGAAAGACTATAGCTACGGATTATAACTGTAGCTATAGCCGTATCTATATACTTTTCCTTTAAATTTATTTTTTTATTTTTATTTTTATTTTATTTTATTTTTTTTTTACATTTAGAATTTTATTCTACCTACATTTTTCTCTAACACATATTTATATAAATATGTATATATAAGCATATACAATTTTTTTCTCCTTTTTCATTTCTTTCTTTATTCATATAACAAAAATATGTTCTAAACCAAAATTAGTTACTTGACGTACCATATATGATTTTAGGGCTGAAAGTTGGGCGGGTTCAACCCGACCAACCTGTGACCCACCCAACATTGGGTTGGGCTTGGGCAGGATGTATCGGGTTTGGTCTTGGGGTTGGGCCATATAAACACCAGCCCGATAAAACTTGGAAACAGAATCGCCAGGATTGACCATCAAATGCATGGAAATGACCATGAAGTGAAGGGAATTGACCGTGAAGTGCATCGAAATGACCGTGAATCTAAACGGAATTGTCGGAATTGACCGTGAAATGCATGAAAATGACCATAAAGTTAAGCAATTGACCATGAAATGCGTGAAAATGACCGTGAAGTGCATAGAAATGACCGTGAATCTAAACGGAATCGCTGCAAATGACCGTGAAATGCAGGAAAAATGGACCGTGAAATGAAGCGAATTGACCATGAAATGCATTGAAATGACCATGAAGTGAAGGGAATTGACCGTGAAGTGCATGGAAAAATGATGTGAATCTAAGCGGAATTGTCGGAATTGACCATGAAAATGAATGAAAATGACCGGTGAAGTGAAGCGAATTGAATGTGAAATACATAGAAATGACTAGGGGTGCACACGAACCGTTGGATCCGTGTAACCAGACCGAAACCGTTAGATCGGTCCGGTTTGGTCGGTTCTAGATGCTAACGGTCCGGTTCCGGTTCCCAAGTTTCCAAAACCGTTGATTACAATCGGTTCCGGTTTACAGGTATGTAGAACCAACTGAATCGTTGAACCAAACGTGCTAGAACCGTAGATCCGAACCGTGGATCCGAGCCATCGTTTAAAATTTTTTTTTAAAAAAAAAAAAAAACCGAAGGGTATCGATGCAGAACATGCGCCCCTTACCTATTCCTCTTCGAAAGTTTCTTCGTCCTTCCCTGAAGCAACTCCACCTCCAATTTCACTGACACAAGTGCCTCAATGACTCCTGGGTATTCAGCTACCATAGCCTGGAGCCTTTGGTTTTCCGCTCCCATGGCCTCGACCTTCATACCCAAGAATTCGATGTGGGCCATCTCCAATTCCAAAGCGTTTTGGAGCTCTTTAAGAGCAGAACCATACTCCCGCAAGCTACAATAATGAAGGAAACGTGCCTCGAGCTCTCCTTCCTATCTTGAAGAGCATTGACCTGGTTCTTAAGGCCATCGATCTCTTCCTCCAAGTCAGATCCGTCTTTGCCAACAACTTGTCTAATTTCCTCCTCCCTGGCTTCATCTTGACATTGAGTCTGTGAGATTTTCAAAGAATTCGAACCTTGAGTTTGTAGAAGGTAGTGATCTTCTTCGATTTCTTCTTCATCGAGACCATTCATTTGATGTTGTTAAGGTGATTGGGCTTTTCTTCTGATGCCAATGGAGAAGAGAAAACCAGCCAAGGTAAGAGCCAAAGGGATGTCAGCTTTTGACCAACCATTTGATAACCAGAACCGCGGAACCGATCCGGAACTGAATCATTTTTCACGGTCCGGTTCTGGTTCGGTTCTATGGTGCTAACGGTCCAGTTCACTGAGGAACCGTTAGGAACGGTTCGATTCCGGTTTCACCCCAGAATCGGACCAAACCGACCCATGAGCACCCCTAAAAATGACTGTGAAGTGAAGGGAATGACCGTGAATGTGCATCGAAATGATCGTGAATCTAAAGGAATCGATAGAAATGACTGGAAATGCGTGGAAATGACCGTGAAGTTAAGTGAATTGACCGTGAAGTGAAGGGAATTTACTAAATGAGCGAGACAAACTGGAAATGAGCCGGCCAAACTGGAAATTGTCCCCCTCAATTTCCAGTTTGGCCCGCTCAATTTCCAGTTTAGCCCGCTCAATTTTCAGTTTGTCCCCCTTAATTTCCAGTTTGGCCCGCTCAATTTCTAGTTTGGCCCGCTCAATTTCCAGTTCCCCGCTCAATTCTGAAAATTGAGCGAGCCAAACTGGAAATTGACCCCCTCAATTTCCAGTTTGTCCCACTCAATTTCTAGTTTGGCCCGCTCAATTTTCAGTAAATTCCCTTCATTTCATGGTCAGTTCCATGCATTTCACGGTCAATTCACCTACCTTCACGGTCATTTCCACGCATTTCACGGCAATTTCTAATGATTTCGTTTAGATTCACGGTCATTTCGATGCACTTCACTGTCAATTCCCTTCACTTCACAGTCATTTCCACGCATTTCACATTCAATTCGCTTCACTTCACGGTCATTTTCATGCATTTCACGGTCAATTTTGGCGATTCCGTTTAGATTCACCGTCATTTCCATGCACTTCACGGTCAATTAATTCCCGAGAAAATGACCACTGTCGACAAAACCTTTTATCCAGCGGTTTTTATGGAGGCATACAAACTTTAGTTACCAAATTAGAACTAGCACGTGCGGACAACGACTTTGAGGACGAAACTACCCCTCCTTTTCACCGCGAAGAAGAGCGCTGACGCTCCTCCAACTGAGAGTTGTACAAACAGCTTAGAAGAGATCAAAGTTAAATGGCCCCACAGCTATGTATTTATTATATCCACAACGTTCATCCATATTTCAAGATCATTTCGGAGCATTATGCAAAAGGAAAAAATCATATCCAAAGATCAACTGGACCACACCACAAAGAGCAGCAGGGAAATTGATTTTCACTGTTAAAAATTTTGTAGGGCCCACCATAACAGTTATTTTCCATCCAATCTATTCATAAGGTCACAAAGACCTGGATGAAGAGGAAAAACAAATTTCATAATGATCCAAAACTTCAGTAACCCCTAAAAGGGTTTCAATGGTAGACGTTCAATTCCCCACTGTCTTTTACAGTGTGGTCCACTTGATAGTTATATCTATCTTATTTTTAGTCTCAAGCCTTAATATGAGCTAGCCAAATAGATGGACGGTTTGGATATAACACAGACCTCATGGTGGGGCCCACAGAAGCAACGAAATTTTTTAAAAAAAACAACAGAATCTGCGATGAATCGCAGATTCCGCGATTCCACCGCAACTTGCTGTTTGACTTGGGGATGGATAGCGAAATCCGCGATTGATCCCCAATTCAAACAAAGGCTATGGCTACGGATTATAACCGTAGCTATAGCCGTATCCTATGTGCTTTCTTTTCAAATTTTATTTTATTTTATTTATTATATATTTTTTTAACATTTAGAATTTTATCCTACCTACATTTTTCTCTAACACGTGTTTATATAAATATGTATATATAAGCAGATATAAAAAAAATCTCCTTTTTTCATTTCTTTCTTTATTCATATAACAAAAATATCTTCTAAACCAAAATTAGTTATTGACGTACCATATATGGTTTTAGGGCTGAAAGTTGGGCGGGTTCAATCCGAACCAACCTGTGACCCACCCGAAGTGGGTTGGGCTGGGCAGGATGTATCGGGTTTGGTTTTGGGGTTAGGCAATACAAACACCAACCCAATAAACTTTAAAACGGAATCGCCGAGATTGACCGTCAAATGCATGGAAATGACCGTGAAGTGAAGGGAATTGACCGTGAAGTGCATCGAAATGACCGCGAATGTATCGTTGAAATTGACCGTGAAATGCATGGAAATGACCGTGAAGTTAAGCAAATTGACTGTGAAGTGAAGGGAATTGACCGTGAAGTGCATGGAAATGACCGTGAATCTAAATGAAATTGCTGGAATTGACCGTGAAATGCATGAAAATGACCGTGAAGTGAAGCGAATTGAACGTGAAATGCGTGGAAATGACCGTGAAGTGAAGGGAATTGACCGTGAAGTGCATCGAAATGATTGTGAATCTAAACGGAATCATTAGAAATGACCGTGAAATGCGTGGAAATGACCGTGAAGTTAAGTGAATTGACCACGAAATGCAAGGAAATGACCGTAAGTGAAGGGAATTTACTAGAAATTGAGCGGGCCAAACTAGAAATTGAGTGGGCCAAACTGAAAATTGAGCGGGCCAAACTGAAAATCGAGCGAGACAAACTGAAAATTGAGCGGGCCAAACTGGAAATTGAGCGGAACAAACTGGAAATTGAGCGGGACAAACTGGAAATTGAGCGTGACAAGCTGGAAATTGAGCGGGCCAAACTGGAAATTGAGCGTGACAAACTGGAAATTGAGCGGGCCAAACCCTCTCTCTCTCTCCTATTCCTCGCTCTAAAAGAAAAAAAAAAAAAAACCCTCCCTCTCGCTCTCGCTCTCTCGTTCTCCCTCGCCGTCTCCATGCATCATGCCAACGACGACTCCTCCAATCACTGGAATTAATAGTATCCCGTGCCATGTATCAGCTAGTCTCGCAGCCCCTTCATTTGGAGTACCTGCCCAGGCCCATTCGTGTATTACATGAACCTAATAAAATTAAATAATGTATGTCAGCAACACATCAAGGATCATGACTTTGGGAAGCAATTATGAAATGACCTCAGACAATCATTAAAATAGAAATCATGAATGTTTGAATCAAATGCTCTAGCAAATCAATATAGTAATTATGGTACTAAGATACTCTCCTAGCTTCACTACTACCAGAGAGAAACCACGTGTCACGAGAATATTCGAAGGAAATCAAAATCTAATATAAAATCACTAGGAGCATACATGATTTTCAAATGTTTCCAATACCAATCATATTGTAAGAATGTGGTTTACCCAAACACAGATGATACACAGTGTATACTGACCACCTGACAAAAAAGGAAAAAAAGAAATAGAAGAAATTATATGCTCACTCTCGCCTCATGTAATCCGCAGAGTTATCGTTGAGCTTTGGCAGTTTTCGGCTGTCATCATCCAAGATAGACCATCAAAACTAAAAAAAAACCACAAAACACAACAAACTTCAATCAGCTACTGGGCTATGTATTTATTTAATACATGGTCTGAAAAATGAAGCAGATCCAAACCTCAAGTGGACCACACAATAGGGACTCAATGCCCACCATTAAAAACTTCTTAGGGTGGGCATTCAATGAAGCCTATAACATTATGGTGGGCCCTAGGAATTTTTAAATGATGGGCATACAATGAAGCCTATAACATTAAGAAAGGTTTGGAAGAAAAAGGAATTTGCATTTACAGATGTACAGGACATACCTTGAAAAAACTTGCAACAACCTAACCTTCATAATATGTAGTTTAACAAAGTAGAAACATCGATCATCTTCCTCTTCCCCTAAAAATAACAGAAATACAAGACTAGTTGCCAAACTCTGATTTGTAGAAAACCAAAATAGAAAAAAGAAGAGTCAAGAAAGACAGAACCTCCAGTCTCATACACCTTAATGTGGCAAATTGCATACAAATAAGCATTTCTCAGTATTTTCTGTCACTTTGAAACGGAGATCATTTGACATCCATCTTCCATTCCACAGACCTCTTGACAATATTGATTTTTGGTTGAATGTAACCATGGTTATACTTTCTTTCTTCCCTTTGTAATTGTTGGCCACGATCTTTCCATCTTGGAGATTTTGGTTCATGCCAATCTAAAGTGTGGCCATATATCAGTAGTCCAAATCACTAAATCATGGGCCCCAATTGTATGAACCAAGACCTAGAACAATATGGTGTAAGCATTCTTTAATAAATCAAGTAATAACCCCAGCCAGCATGCACACAAGGAATGGCAAAACATAGTAAATAGAAGGCTAGTTATATGAGCAAAGAACCAATGTCATCTCTTACTCAAATAGACGGGCCTTAACAGCTAAAATACACCATTCACATGATCCTGACCATTGGAGTGCATCGAAATGACCGTGAATCTAAAAACGGAATCGCCGGAATTGACTGTGAAATGCATGAAAATGACCGTGAAGTGAAGCGAATTGAATTTGAAATGCGTGGAAATGACCATGAAGTAAAGGGAATTGACCGTGAAGTGCATCAAAATGACCGTGAATCTAAACGGAAACGCTAGAAATGACCGTGAAATGCATGGAAATGACCGTGAAGTTAAGTGAATTGACCGTGAAATGCATGGAATGACCGTGAAGTGAAGGGAATTTACTGGAAATTGAGCGGAACAAACTGAAAATTGAGCAGGCCAAACTGGAAATTGAGCGGGCCAAACTAGAAATTGAGTGGGCCAAACTAAAAATTGAGCGGGCCAAACTGGAAATTGAGCGGGCCAAACTAGAAATTGAGCGGGCCAAATTGAAAATTGAGCGGGCCAAACTGGAAAAGACAAATTGAGCAGGACAAACTGAAAATTGAGCGGACCAACTGAAAATTGAGCGGGACAAACTGGAAATTGAGCGGACAAACTGGAATTGAGCGGGTCAAACTGGAAATTGAGCGAGACAAACTGGAAATTGAGCGGGGGCCAAACTGGAAATTGAGTGGGCCAAACTGGAAATTGAGCGGGACAAACTGGAAATGTTGCTTGGATCTGTTGCTTAGATCACACCACGCTCTAGCTAGATCCCACCCTCTCTATTCATCAGTATTATGGCGTTTTTCTGAAATTGGTCCCTCCACGGAAGAAAGTATGCACTACAGGTATAATGTAGTACATTTACCTAAACGGTGTAAATTTTTTGTGGGCCATTGAACTGCTGGATGAAGCTCGCATCTTGGTTTTCGGTTCATCCATGCAAAAATCATCTTATGAACATGATGGATTACAAGTAAAACATCATTTTGGGGGCATAACAAGGTTTCTTCGGTAGAACCACTATTTCCTGTGGTGTGATCCACTTGATATTTCGATGGAAAAAAGGATGAACGTCGTGGATAGTCCACGTACATTCAAGGCGGGCCCAACTCCGTTTTATTATTTTTATTATTATTTTTTTTACTATTAAAATTTTTTTGGGTTAGCTTATTAGTACACACCCATGTCAGTACACACACTCCATGTTAGCCACCCCCGCTAGGGATCGATACCAAGACCTCAAGTGTTGAAACGAGGTATCTCCACTCAGTTTGCCAGTTGAGCTATGGATTTGGGTGTAAGCATCTTTTGTTTAGTGTATTGTATGTGCTCGATTCAGTCTCGATATTGAGGTAAACAACTTGTACGTTATGGTAATTCTACAAGTGACATCGGGGGATGTATGTGTTTCGGTGGGAACCCGTTCTCAACTGGTTTTCTGTGCTTTGAAAAGCATCCTAGCTTATCCTCTTGGGGCTGCATGCCTCCAGAATGCCAAGAATATCTCCTGATTGCTGAGAAACCAGTTCTGAATGGTCTCTCAGTTTGGTGCTGGATGTCTTGGAGGGACCAAACATCCAACCTTTTCTGATTCAAATCCTTTCGGATGGAAAATCAAAATAATATTGGGATACTCCATTATGAACCAACCCTATTGGTTCATTCAAAAATCCGTGACCACTTCTTTATTAATTGTGTAGTGAATTGGTTGTAGCATCACCCGTGGAGGATTATTTTATATACATTGACGATCTCCCATGTCCTAATAAGACTCCTCAGCTCATTTGCCAATGTTGTTTCTGCCCTTTTCGTAGGATTATACATCATATGTTGTAGGAAGAATTTCAATCATTCTATGAATAAATTTCATCCTTGTTGGGAGTATTTAAAATTTTATTAGGATGAGAAGTTGGGTTTCTCCGTCTTCGAATTGGTTGTGTGAATAATAGTACGATACCTTGTTTGCTTAGTGCTTGTATGTAATGGTTATGGGTTATCTGCAAATGTGATGTGAAGAGTTGATCCAAATTACTTGTCTTCCTTTTTTAGCAACCAGCCAAGGAAAATGTACCTAAATAAACTTTAATTTCACTACTAAACTATGGAGGTGTCCCAAAAGAATACTTTATGGATCTTCTGAGGAGTGCTTTGAATGATGCTCAATTTCCAGTTTGTCCCGCTCAATTTTCCAATTTCCAGTTTGTCTCGCTTAATTTCCAGTTTAGCCTGCTCAATTTCCAGTTTGTCCCGCTCAATTTCCAGTCTGGCCCGCTTAATTTCCAGCGGGCCAATTTCCAGTTAGGCCCGCTCAATTTCCAGTTAGGCCCGCTCAATTTCCAGTTTGTCCTTCTCAATTTCCAGTTATGGCCGCTCAATTTCCAGTTAGGCCCGCTCAATTTCCAGTTTGGCCCACTCAATTTCCAGTTTATCCCGCTCAATTTCTAGTTTGGCCCGCTCAATTTCCACTTTGGCCCGCTCAATTTCCAGTTTGTCTCGCTTAATTTCCAGTTTGGCCCGCTTAAACCGTCCATCATGAGGTCCGTGTTTGGAAATTGAGCGGGATAAACTGGAAATTGAGCGGGCTAAACTGAAAGTTGAGTGGGCCAAACTGGAAATTGAGCAGGACAAATTAGAAATTGAGCGGGCCAAACTGAAAATTGAGCGAGACAAACTGGAAATTGAGCGGGCCAAATTGGAAATTGAGCAGGACAAACTGAAAATTAAGCGGGATAAATTGGAAATTGAGCGGGCCACTTGAGTTTTGAATTTGCTTCAATTTTTGGGTTGATTCAAATATCATAAAATTTCATGAGATTTTGTACTGAAATTAGAATGATTAATCATGATATTTGTACTGAAATTTCATGAGATACTTACAAGCCCCAAGCAAAAACTTGAGTGTCAGTCAATTCCCTTCACTTCACGGTCATTTTCACACATTTCACGGTCAATTTGCTTAACTTCATGGTCATTTTCATGCATTTAAGGTGGCCAAACTGAATAGGCCACATACATTTAAGGTGGGCCCAACTTAAATGTCTCTCAACAAAGGGTTCCGTCATATTGTGCTCGAATTGGATTCGAAGCTGGTTATCGACCTTCTCGCTGGCAGATCTTCTCCCTCATGGCAAGGGAGACCTTAGGTTTCTAGGATTAAGGATCTCATGACTAGAGGTAACATCTATCTCAAATTTATCCACCGTGAAGTTAGCAGTCCAGTTGATGGGTTAGCTCGATAGGATAGTGAGTTACAAGGGTCTCGGGTCGTTGATTGTTTTGCTAATCTCCCGGTGTCCATTAAGGGGTTGCTCTTCCTTGATTGGGTGGGTCTAGGTGCAGTGAGAGAAGTGGTCGAGTCTGCTTAGGTCTATTGTTGTATAGATGCAAGCGGTTTTTTTGTTTTGGCTTTTTGGGTGGACCCAGGTATTATGCTGCTAGGAATCCCGCTTTTGTTTTTGCTTTAGTTGTACATCATACTTTCCAAATTTATTTGGTGGAGCACCATACTCTCCATCCTCATCGTCTCCTCTTAAGATTTTCAAGGTCATTTATATGCATTTCAAGATCAATCCCGGCGATTCCGTTTCTCATTTCACTCTGGAATGGGAAGTCAATGTATATATTGTCCCCAGATGTGATATTGACATATAGGAGTCTACATGTGAGATGAGTCACCGAAAATGATGTGGACCAATAAAAGCATTTCACGATCATTTCCATGCCATGCATTTCACGGTCAATTTCCTTCACTCCACGGTCATTTCCATGCATTTCACGTTCAGTGAATTGACCGTGAAGTTAAGTGAATTGACCGTGAAATGCATGGAATGACTGTGAAATGAAGGGAATTTACTAGAAATTGAGTGGGACAAACTGAAAATTGAGCGGGCCAAACTGGAAATTGAGCGGGACAAACTGGAAATTGAGCGGGTCAAACTGGAAATTGAGCAAGACAAACTGAAAATTGAGCAGGCCAAACTGGAAATTGAGCGAGACAAACTGGAAATTGAGCGGGCCAAATTGGAAATTGAGCGGGACAAACTGGAAATTGAGCGGGATAAACTGGAAATTGAGCGAGACAAACTGAAAATTGAGCAGGCCAAACTGAAAATTAAGCGGGCCAAACTGAAAATTGAGCGGGACAAACTGGAAATTGATTTAATAGTCCAATGCTCCTGAGCTCCTGAGCTTTCACGATGACCATTTTTCCTGGAGAGTTGAAGAGCTGATTGGGAGCCTCTCCGCACTTATGTATTTTGTTATATAGGACACGAAGATGGAGCAGGAATTCTAACAGGTTCACTTGCGGATTGTCCATTTTAGCTTTAGTAGTCTAAAATAACTTGTTATATATATATATATATATATATATATATATATATATATATATATATATATATATTAAATATTGTTAGTAAAGAAGTAATTTGATTTGGATTTTTGCTTCTTCTTCTAGTTTGTCCCGCTCAATTTTCAGTTTGGCCCGCTCATTATGAGCTTAGCACAATAACCCATAATGATGTGTTCTTGTCGTGGTCCCATCATGTTCTATTTTTTGTTTCTTATCCAAATTCTAAGATTTTCAAGTTCCCATCATGTTCGGATTTTTAAAATAATCCCCAGTTCAAAGATTTTCAAGGTCATTTCTATGCATTCACGATCAATCCCGGCGATTCCGTTTCTCATTTCACACTGAAATGGGAAGTCAATGTATATATTGTCCCCAGATGTGATATTGACATGTAGGAGTCTACATGTGAGATGAGTCACCGAAAATGATGTGGACCAATAAAAGCATTTCACGGTCAATTCGCTCCACTTCACGGTCATTTCCATGCATTTCACGGTCAATCCCGGCGATTCCGTGTTGATTCACGGTCATTTCTATGCATTTCACGATCAATTCCCTTCACTTCACGGTCATTTCCATGCATTTCACGTTCAATTCCCTTCACTTCACGATCATTTCCATGCATTTTTTTTTAAAACAGACAAGCTAAAATATAGGACGACTACTCCATTACAAGTCGCACTTTGTATCAAGCAATTTATTTGGGAGAGGGAAATCCGGCATATCTTGTTAGCTTGAGGGGAGGCATTGAAATTTCTTTTGCCATCAACACAAATGATCTGCACTCAATTATAATTAATTTATAAGGAACTTATATATTAATCGGGTTCGTGTTGGGTCCAGTAACCCGAGGCCTCAACCCGAGTCCAACCCAAGTTTTATCGGGTTGATGTTTGTATGGCCCAACCCCAAGACCAAACTTGATACACCCTACCCAAGCCCAACTCAATGTCGGTTCGATCACAAGTTGGTCGGGTTGAGTCTGCCCAACTTTTAGGCCTAAAATCATATATGGTACGTCAAGTAACTAATTTTGGTTTAGAAGATATTTTTGTTATATGAATAAAGAAAGAAATGAAAAAAAAAAAGATAATTTTTTTTTTATATGCTTATATATACATATTTATATAATATATGTGTTAGAGAAAAATGTAGGTAGAATAAAATTCTCCATGTAAAAAAAAAAAAAAAAAAAAAAAGAAAGAAAAACTGATACCGATACGGCTATAGCTACGGTTATAATCCGTAGCGATAGATCCAAGTTGGACTCGCGGAATCCACGACAGCGACTTGCGGTGGAATCGCAAAAGCTGCGATTGATCACCGGGCTTTGGCTATAGCTACGGTTATAATCCGTAGCCATAGAAAAACCGTAGCCAGAGGTTCCTGGTTTAAAATTATTTTTTTTTTGTTTTTTTATTTTTCTTTTGCTTTGTAATCCCCACCGCCTTTTGTGGGTCCCATCATGAGGTCTGTGTTATATCCAAACCGTCCTTCTATTTGGAGAGCTATTATTCAGGGTTGAGACAAAAAATAAGATAGATCTAACTATCAAGTAGGCCACACTGTAAAAGGCAATGGGGAATTGAACATCTACCATTGAAACCCTTTTAGGGTTTATAGAAGTTTTGGATCATTATGAAATTTGTTTTTCTTCTTCATCTAGGTCTTTGTGACCTATGAATGAACTTAGGGAGGATTTCTCACAAACATCACAGTGGGCTCCCAAAAAGTTTTTAATGGTTGACGCTCATTCAACACTGTTTTCTGTAATGTGGTACACTTGAGATTTGGATAAACCTCATTTTTTGTCGCATACCATAAAATGATATGAAAAAATATATGGACGGCATGGATGAATATAATACATCATGGTGGGGCCCACAAACCACCGACCTTCCGCCATTGGCGGGTGGCAAGGGGAGTACCCAATCCGTTTCCGTGAAAGGAGGGGTAGTTTCGTCCTCAAAGTCGCTGTACGCACGTGCTAGTCTAATTTGGTAACTGAAGTTTGTATTCCTTCATAAAAACCGCTGGGTAAAAGGTTTTGTCTACAGTGGTCATTTTCCACTTCACCGTCATTTTCATGCATTTCATGGTCAATTCGCTTCCTTTCACGATCATTTCCAGCGATTCCGTTTAGATTCACGGTCATTTCGATGCACTTCACGGTCAATTCCCTTCACTTGGATGTTAGATGGTGGGTGGGCTCTTGGCATGATTGATTTGAAGATCCAACGGTTGCCTACCTTCTGATGAGGGTGATTTTATTCTTATTTTTGTGAAATGGGCACTAAGGTGGTCATTCATAAACCAAGAACATATAAAAAGATGAAAATTCTGTTCATATTGGAAATGCATTTATCAATCCTGATTAGGAAAAGAGAATATAAATGAAATTGAATTACCTGATTGTCCCATTCGGTTCTCCATGTAAGGTAAGATAGTACAAGAGTATGAACAACCGTGCCGAAAACATTCCAATCTAAATCTCCTACAAAACAAATAACATAATTAAGAAAACCAACCTCCTATTGCTGCATTTAGCAGTTTTTTCCAAGCAGTCATTTGGCAGCACAGATTCTTGGAAGTTAGGATTTTCAATAGTGGATTTTTGAACAACATTCCAAACAACCTTGCACAACATAAAAACCAAATCAAGATGCATTGAAAAAAGAAAGAGAGAAGAAGAAGAAGAACCAAAAGTTAAGCTTATTTGATTATCTATCAGATTGGTGGAAATTTATTGGAATGGCTAAAAAATGAAAAATATCCAATGGTTTCAACAAACAAGCATCAACGAATCAGGGGCTAGGACTGCTCAACTATTCTGATTTTCAGACTATAACTTAGCAATAGTGGTTTCCAAAATTTAGTTGGTTTAATTTGAATTATGAATGCCACAACCATCAAGAAACAAAACCTAGATGGGAAAAGCAAAGAAAGAGCAATTTTTGAAATCCAAGAGGTCTCTCTGACCTTCTGCCCTCTCTCTATATATTTCACAGCAAAGAGCTCCTTATTTTTTTAAAACCTATTGGTACATTTTTTAAAACCTATTGGTACAAAGACCTGAATGAAGGGAAAACGTACCTAAATAAGACTTTAATTTCACTACTAAACTATGAAGGTGTCCAAAAGAATACTTTATGGATCTTCTGAGGAATGCTTTGAATGATGCTCAATTTCCAGTTAGTCTCGCTCAATTTCATAATTTTCAGTTTGGCCCGCTCAATTTCCAGTTAGGCCTGCTCAATTTCCAGTATGGCCCACTCAATTTCCAGTTTGGCCCACTCAATTTCCAGTTTGGCCCGCTCATTACCAGTTTGGCCCGCTCAATTCTAGTTAGGCCCGCTCAATTTCCAGTTAGGCCCGCTCAATTTCAATTTGTCACGCTCATTTCAGTTAGGCCCGCTCAATTTCAAGTTTGTCACGCTCAATTTCCAGTTAGGCCCGCTCAATTTCTAGTTTGAATTTTTCCCATAATTTTCCTTAGTTGAAATGACATTGTGAAGACACTCAATAGACAGTAGGTGAAACGAGTTTAGGCATTGTAAGTAATTCCTTACCCATTACACTATACATTAGATCAAATTTAAGCACTCCCTAAACTTAAAACCCGCCCTAGGAGTTAAAAATCAAAATTCGCTAAGAAATCTCATATAAGCGTCGCTGAATGGATATTGCATGATAGATAGCGTCGCTGAATTTAACAAGCACCATAGCCTAGAGCCTCTGGTTTTCCACTCCCATGGCCTCGACCTTCATACCCAAGAATTCGATGTGGGTCATCTCCAATTCCAAAGCATTTTGGAGCTCTTTAAGAGCAGAACCATACTCCTGCAAGCTACAATAATGAAGGAAACGTGCCTCGAGCTCTCCTTCCCTATCTTGAAGAGCATTGACCTGGTTCTTAAGGCCATCGATCTCTTCCTCCAAGTCAGATCCGTCTTTGCCAACAACTTGTCTGATTTCCTCCTCCCTGGCTTCATCTTGACATTGAGTCTGTGAGATTTTCAAAGAATTCGAACCTTGAGTTTGTAGAAGGTAGTGATCTTCTTCGACTTCTTCTTCATCGAGACCGTTCATTTGATGTTGTTGAGGTGATTGAGCTTTTTTTCTGGTGACAATGGAAAAGAGAAAACCAGCCAAGGAGCCAAAGGGATGCCAGCTTTTGACCAACCATTTGATAACCAGAACCGCGGAACTGATCCGGAACCGAATCGTTTTTCACGATCCGGTTCCAGTTCGGTTCTATGGTGCTAATGGTCCGGTTTCGGTTCCAAAAACTGTGGAACCGTTAGGAACGGTTAGGTTCCGGTTTCACCCCAGAACCGGACCAAACCGACCCTTGTGCACCCCTAGAAATGACCGTGAAGTGCATCAAAATGACCGTGAATCTAAACGGAATCGCTAGAAATGACCGTGAAATGCGTGGAAATGACCATGAAGTTAAGTGAATTGACCGTGAAATGCATGAAAATGACCATGAAGTGAAGGGAATTTACTGAAAATTGAGCGGGCCAAACTAGAAATTGAGCTGGCCAAACTGAAAATTGAGCGGGCCAAACTGAAAATTGAGCGGGACAAACTGAAAATTGAGCGGGACAAACTGGAAATTGAGCGGGCCAAACCGGAAATTGAGCGGGCCAAACCGGAAATTGAGCGGCCAAACTGAAAATTGAGCGGGACAAACTGAAAATTGAGCGGGCCAAACTGAAAATTGAGTGAGACAAATTGGAAATTGAGTTGGCCAAACTGAAAATTGAGCGAGACGAACAGGAAATTGAGCGGGCCAAACTGGACTACGTGTCAAAATTCTACGTGATAGGACAATATTAGCTTTTCCGTTTTGGTTTACCATAGACGGTTCATGGTCATTTCCATTCATTTCACGGTCAATTTGCTTAACTTCATGGTCATTTCCATGCATTTCACGGTCAATTTCGACGATTCCGTTTAGATTCACGGTCATTTCAATGCACTTCACGGTCAATTCCCTTCACGGTCATTTCCATGCATTTGACGGTCAATCCCGGCGATTCCGTTTTCAAGTTTTTTCGGGTTGGTGTTTGTATGGCCCAACCCCAAGACCAACCCGATACATCCTACCCAAGCCCAACCCAATGTCGGGTGGGTCATAGGTTGGTCGGGTTAAACCGGCCCAACTTTCAGCCTTAAAATCATATATGGTACGTCAAGTAACTAATTTTGGTTTTGAAGATATTCTTGTTATATGAATAAAGAAAGAAATGAAAAAGGAGAGAATTTTTTTTATATGCTTATATATACATATTTATATAAATATGTGTAGAGAAAAATGTAGGTAGAATAAAATTCTAAATGTAAAAATAAAAATAAAAAGAAAAAGAAAAGTACACAGGATATAGCTATAGCTACGGTTATAATCCGTAGCCATAGCCTTTTGTTTGAATCGAGGATCAATCGCGGATTCCGCTATCCATCCCCAAATCCTATTGTGCATAGAACATCCCCACAATGTTCTATGTCTTCTACTACAAGTTTTATGTGTTTATATCGAAGAGCCATTGTTTTATGTTATGTTTGCAACTTTTCAGCTTTTGATTGTTTTATGTTAAATTGCCAGCAGTTACACCATCCAGGCATTGCAATGCCTAGTAATTGAAAAATCCAATGCATCTAGATGCCCCCAATTCAAATGATCCTGAAGTAATCTCACATAGTTTTGTTTCTTAAAATTCTAAAGACTTACCTTTATAATTGGTAAAATTGGAGAAGCTATATTGGTGGGTATTTTGAAAGTGGCTTATTTCCCAGGGTATTCATTATGTCAAAACACAGTTCTAATGTACCTAAAAAAATGCTATGACCAGTTTGATATTTGCCATGTTTCAGGACTTGCACATTTGTGTAAGGACAATGGATTTTCAAGCTTTTAGAGTTTATTAACTACTCCCAAGAGCAGTTGAAGTTGGCAAAGCTAGCCCTTCTCTCCTTGTTCAGGTCTGTTCATGGCTCTGGAGGTGGATGTCTCGCTCAATTTCCAGTTTGGCCCGCTCAATTTCCAGTTTGTCCCTCTCAATTTTCAGTTTGTCCCGCTCATTTCCATGTTTGCGCTCTCAATTTTCAGTTTGACCCGCTGAAATTCTAGTTTGTCCCGCTCATTTCCATGTTTGCCTACTCAATTTCCAGTTTGGCCCGCTCAATTTCCAGTTTATCCCGCTCAATTTCTAATTTGTCCAGCTCAATTTCCAATTTGTCCCGCTCATTTTCCAGTTTGGCCCGCTCATTTTACAGTTTGTCCAGCTTAATTTTCAGTTTGGCCCGCTCAATTTCTAGTTTGTCCCGCTCAATTTCCAGTTTGTCCCGCTCAATTTCTAGTTAGTCCCGCTCAATTTCCAGTTTGTCCCGCTTTTTCAGTTTGTCCGGCTCATTATAAAGTTTGCACGCTCAATTTCCAGTTTGGCCCGCTGAAATATGGAATTTGTCCCGCTCAATTTCATGTTGTCCCGCTCATTTTCCAGTTTGGCTCGCTCATTTTACAATTTGTCCCGCTCAATTTTCAGTTTAGCCCGCTCAATTTCTAGTTAGTCCCACTCAATTTCCAGTTTGTCCCGCTCAATTTTCAGTTTGTCCCTCTCATTTCCATGTTTACCCGCTCAATTTCCAGTTTAGCTCGCTGAAATTCTAGTTTGTCCCGCTCAATTTCTAGTTTGGCCCGCTCATTTTCCAAGTTGTCCCGCTCATTTTCCAGTTTGTCCCGCTCAATTTCCAGTTTGGCCCGCTCAATTTCCAGTTTGTCCCGCTCAATTTCTAGTTAGTGCCGCTCAATTCCAATTTGGCCCACTCAATTTCCAGTTTGTCCCTCTCAATTGGTGACCACGGCGGTGCCCGCAAAATCTCAATTATTTTATCCAATTTACACATTGAAATTATTCTTTCATGGATTTTCAGACAATAATTATCTCAAAAGATGAACTGGAAACAACTCTAGAGGGGGCTTTTATGAGCAACAGACTCTACTAATTGTTGTCATAAACAGAGCATACGCTGAAGAGAAGGGCATGCTAAATATTTTCTTTGAAATCTTTCGGTTAGGCGAAAATACCGAGTTCTTGCTTGGTCACCTCCTCCTCGACGCTGTCGACCAGACATCCTTTGATCGGTGCAATCTCCTACACCTGCATTGCTACAAACTTGTTACGGACGATGTAGATTTCACTGGAGAGAAATTATACATGTCGGGTGATTTTATTAAAATGATGTGGAGGAGAACTATCTTCCTTGCTGATGTTCTTAGACGTGGTTATAATTTCATCTTCACAGTGAGTCAACGAAAAAATGAAAAAAAAAAAAAAAAAAAGAAGAAAAGAAAGAAAGATGCGTTTCAGCTGCAATTGGGAGTATATTGCTTGGCCATCAGGGATGGAACCACATGGCTACAATGTCAGATAATCTGAACTGTCCATTATGAGGGCTCAATTTCACATTCAATTCCGGCAATTTCGTTTAGATTCATGGTCATTTCCATGCACTTTGCGGTCAATTCCCTTCACTTCACGGTCGTATCGATGCATTTCATGGTCAATTCGCTTCATTTCACGGTCATTTCCATGCGTTTCACGATCATTTCCAGTGATTCCATTTAGATTCACGGTCATTTCGATGCACTTTACGGTCAATTCCCTTCACTTCACGGTCATTTTCCGCATTTCACGGTTAATTTGCTTAACTTCATGGTTATTTCCATGCATGTCACGATCAATTCCGACGATTCCGTTTAGATTCACGGTCATTTTGATGCACTTCACGGTCAATTCCCTTCACTTCACGGTCATTTTCATCATGCATTTGACGGTAAATCCCGGCGATTCTATTTCCAAGTTTTATCGGGTTGGTGTTTGTATGGCTCAACCTTAAGACCAAACCCGATACATCTTGCCCAAGCCCAACCCAATGTCGGGTGGGTCACAGGTTAGTCAGGTTGAACCCCCGCCCACTTTCAGCCCTAAAATCATATATGGTATGTCAAGTAACTAATTTTGGTTTAGAAGATATTCTTGTTATATGAATAAAGAAAGAAATGAAAAAGGAGAGAATTTTTTATATGCTTTATATACATATTTATATAAATATGTCTTAGAGAAAATGTAGGTAGAATAAAATTCTAAATGTAAAAATAAAAATAAATAAATATATAATTTTTTTTTTTAAAAAAGTACACATGATATGGCTATAGCTACGGTTATAATCCGTAGCCATAGCCTTTTGTTTGAATCGGCGATTTATCGCGGATTCCGTTATCCATCCCCGAATCCTAACAGCGAGTTGCGGTGGAATCGTGGAATCCATGATTCATCGCCGGCTCTTATTTTATTTTATTTTTTTTGAAATTTCTGTTGCTCCTGTGGGCCCCGCCATGAGGTCTGTGTTATATCCAAACCGTCCATCTATTTGGCAAGCTCATATTAAGGCTTGAGACGAAAAATAATACAGATCTAACTATCAAGTGGACCACACTGTAAAAGGCAGTGAGGAATTGAACCTCTACCATTGAAACCCTTTTAGGGGTTACAGAAGTTTTGGATCATTACGAAATTTGTTTTTCCCCAGGCCTTTGTGAACTTATGAATAGATTGGATGGAAAATAAATGTTATGGTGGGCCATACAAAATTTTTGACGGTGAAAATCAATTTCCCCGTTGCTCTTTGTGGTGTGGTTCGGTTGATCTTTGGAAATGATTTTTTTTTTTTTTTTTGGATAATGCTCCGAAATGATCTCGAAATATGGATGAACGTTCTGGATATAATAAATATATAGCTGTGGGGCCACATAACTTTGATCTCTTTTAAGCCGTTCGTACAACTCTCACTTGGAGGAGCGTCAGCGTTGGGAAATGATTGGCTACCCCCTAACACCAGCCATTGGCTGATGGTCGGTGCTCTGTGGGGCCACCATGATGTATGTGTGTCATCCATGCCGTCCATCTATTTTTGCGTATCATTTTATGATATTATAAAAAAAAAATGAAGTATATCTCAATCTCAAGTGGACCACATTACAGGAAATAGTGTTAAATGAATTTTGACCATTAAAAACGTTTTGGGGCCATAAAAGTTTTAGATCAAGCTGATATTTATTTTTTCCCTTCATCTGGGTATTTATGACCAAATAAACAGATTGGATGTCGAATAAACAGTACAGTGGGCCTTAGGAGGATTGTAATTGTGAATATCCATTCATTATTGTTGTCCTATGGTGTGGTCCACCTAAGATTTATATCCTTATAATTTTTTTGTATCAAGCCCTAAAATGATTTGTAAAACTGGATGAATGGAATGGATGAAACACGTACATCATGGTGGGGCCCACATAGCACCGACCACCAGCCACGGGGCTGGTGTCAGGGGGAGTACCAATCTGTTCCCGTCAGCGCTCGTCTTCGCAGTCAAAAGGAGGGGTAGTTTCGTCCTCAAAGTCGCTGTCCGCACGTGCTAGCCTAGATTGGTAACTAAAGTTTGTATTCTTTCATAGAAACCGCTGGGTAAAAGGTTTTGTCTACAGTGGTCATTTTCTCCTCTCCAAATGCAAGAGCTACAGGCGTAGACAGCGGGAGAGCTATTTATATACTGGAAGCGGAAAGACTACTGTGATAGTTCACCGCCAAAATGGACAGAGTCCGGATAGTCGGGAACAGGGATTTCAGATTTCGAGTGGTCATGTCTCTGCGCTGACAACCGCACAGCAATTCACATCACAAGTATTCGGATTCATTAAGATAAAGAAATGTTCATAAATTGCTGCCTCATGAGCGAGGAAAGTTACATTCCAGTACCTTATTAATGAATCAAGTGATGTCGGTGATGACTTAACCCTGTATGCGTTATATATCTATCTCCATGTATATGCGTTGTATATCTATGCCATCCAACCGTTTTTATCGATTATTTTAGCAAATTGTCCCAAAAATAAACAAATACAAATCTCAGGTAGACCACACCATAGGAAACAGTGGTCATTGAATGGCTACCATTGAAAACTTCCAACTGTCCACCGTGATCCTTATTTGCCATGTAACCCGTTGTTCATAAGGTCACACAGATCTGGACGATGGGAAAACACAAATATCAGCTTGAATTAGTTTTTAACACTCAGTTACTATTGTTTCATGTGGTGGGTCAACCGGAGATTTGAATGTGATTTATTTATTTATTTATTTATTCTAAGAAATGAGAAGTCAAAAAAATAGACAGCGTGAATAAACAATATATACATCAAGGTGGCCACACGGTCAAGTGTGGATTAGCAACAAAGTCATGTTCCTTTTTCAAGACCTAAATCTTATAATGGACAGCAAAGCACCACGGTCATTATAATATGCTACTAAAAATCTCCATGGGCCCACCATGAAGGATGACTTCAATCCTTGTTAAGGTAGGAGTTTGCCCGCTCGTATTACCGCATGATCTAAAAAATGAGGTAGATCCAAATCTTTGTTGGACCACACCACAGGAAAGATGGTGATTGAACTGCCACGGGTAAAAAATTCCTAAGGCCTAATGTAATGTTTAGTTTCCATTCGACTCGTGAATAAGGTTATAAAGACATGGATGAAGAGAAAATACAAATATCAGCTTGATCAAAAATCTCTGTGGCCTGATAGGTCGTCAAGGGTGAGCGTCCAATCACCATTGTTTCCTATGAGGTGGTACACCTGATGTTTGGATATGCCTTAATTTTGTACTCATGCACTAAAATGATCCATAAAATTTAATGGATGGCATTGATAAAACACACACATCATGGTAGGGCCCAAAGAGCTTTTCCAATAGCACAAAGTACAATGATTTGTGGTGTGTGGTACTGTATACAATTCGAGTCTCCTTCGTCATCAGAAGCTTGATATGAGCGGCTCAAGTAGGCCTTCATGTAATGTTTATGTAAAATAAAGCCTAATGATTTATGAAATCCGCCTTGTCCATCTATTTTGCCGGTTCATGGATGGATAGGGTGTATTTCTCACAAACACCACGAGGAGCCTAAGCTAGCTTATGAGTGGAAGAACTTCTTACGACATGGTGTCGCAGGCAATCCATGTCCATATAAAATTCACTCTAAAATGTCCAACAATCCCTTTACTTTGTCGAGCAACCCTGTGACTTTATCAAGTGGAACCTAGTCACTTTTGTTTTGTGTAACCACATCACTTTGTCTAGTGGAACTTCGTCACTGTGTCACATGGAACCCCATCACTTTATAAGGTAACATCATCACTTTGCCTAGTAGACCCAGGTCACCTTGTCCGACAACCCAATCATTTTGTCTAGCGTGGAATGTGGCCACTCTGTCCAATAACCCCATCACTTTATCTAGTGGAACAAGGTCGCTTTATCCAACAACCTGTCACATTGTCTAGTGGAACCCTATCACTTTCTCTGGTAACCCTGTCACTTTGTTTTATGGAACTTTGTTCCTTTGTTTGACTACCCTGTCACTTTGTCTGGTGAAACCCAATTACTTTGTTCGGCAACCCAATTACTTTATGTAATGTAACTCCGTCACTTCATCTGACAACCCCATCACTTTGTCTAACTGAATCTCATCACTTTGTCTAGCGGAATCCCATCACTTTGTTTAACAATCTTGTCACTTGTCTAATAGAAACCCGTCACTTTATATAAATGAACCACGTCACTTTGTCCGGCAACCCCATCACTTTGTCTAGTGGAACTACATCACTTTGTCCGGCAACCTATCACTTTGTCTAATAGAACTCCGTCACTTTTTTCAGTAACCCTATCACTTGTCTAGTAGAACCATGTGACTTTAATTAGCAACCCCGTCACTTTTTCTAATAAATTTGTCACATATTGAAATTCAAAACCCAAGTATGGTGACTATGATCCTGAATTCTAGGTGTGAACTAATATTTAATACATTCATTGATCATTTCACATCCAAATTATCATACATTCAAACCAAATCTCAATTGAATCATTCAAACCCTAATATCCAAAACTCTAAATCACTTTAAAAAAATAAAAAATAAAAAATCTACTATAAGTTCATTACAACCTCTCGAATAAATAAAAATAAGTAAAACTAAATCCTAATAGAAATATCCATCCACATATCCTTCATCTTCTACTCCTCTTTCCTATCGTGAACCTGTAAGATGTTTAATTTAGGTGAGCTAGAAGCTCAATTAGATCATATCCACCACAAGTTTAAAACGGATGTGATGGAGGCAAGTAAAACATAACTTGCCACAAATCAAGGGAAGATACAAGGATATCATGAATTCGAAATAGACACGATAAAGATAGGTAAATCATATAACGAGATGCAATGCTATGATTCAAAATTTTCAGAATAAGTATAATGCCATGATGCGTGAATCATCAATGCATGCAATACAAGTCATCATGAAAATGATCCGCCAGGGAACCCCTTCTTAAATATGTCACCGCAATCATCTTTGCCACATGTACAAGGGAACTCCCTCTCGAGTATCCCATCAGAAACAAATCAACTTTACTATAGAGGTCAATGAAACCCCCTCTCGAATATCCTACCAAAATCATTCTAACCACGTGTGCAAGGGAACCCCCTCTCAATAATCTAACCGTAATCATCATTATCATATAGGTCAAGGGAACCCTCTCTCGACAATCCCATCATAATCAAATTATAATAAATTCAGTGCATTCCATGATGGGGCAAGCAATGCAATTTTTAAGCACTCCATGATTTCAATGCAGTCTAACAAATCTAAGCATACAGGTTTAAACACTCACAACTATGATGCATGCGAACACAAGAATCAACTACGCAATGTATGATACACATGTTAGAATACATTCATAGTTTAAGAATACACCATATACAAGTATGTAGATAAATTCAAGTACAAGTACGTAGATAAATTCAAGAAAATTCAATAACGTATATTGATTGCTTGCCTCCAAGCACAGAGGTTCGTGAATAATATCCCATGAATACAGGGTTGATCCCACAGGGAGATAATTTATGAGAATGAAAAAAATTAAATGCAAAACTAACTAAATAATGAAAACTAAACGGATGATTTGATTTTGAAGGTTTTGAATGTATGGAATTCAATTAATTTGAAAACAACACCCAAGTTTCAAAGATCCACATATAGGTTAATGTTTCATAAGTCATGATGACTTTGATAACATAATTAAGATCTAAGCACTATGATCAAACTAATCGGAAAATAAAACAGTTTAAATATTTTTAATAAATGATATAAAAGATTATAGAATCATGGATTAGCATCATTGATTTATATTCTTAAGCGCCATTGATTTTAATCATTTAATATCCATGAGATAATGAATCAAAGAAATATAACAAGTTGAGAACATCTCCTATCTAGGAAATCTAACTAATCCAGGTTAAGCCTATCCATCAATATGGATCTCATAAGCATATGGATCTCACATGAGGATAAAAAACCTAAATCTAGATAATTGATAACATGCATACATCATTTATCTCATCAATAAAAATAATCAATCATCATAATTTATAAAATCATTAAACCAATGTACTTCCCTTCTAGCTTGAGCTAGAGGGAACTAGAAAGACATAACTAAATTGCAGAATAGAGAAGCAATAAGAAAGAATAAATATCTAAAAGCTTGTAAAGAAAAATAAATTAAAATTATGAAACTTTCCAAAAATCCTAAATAAAACACTCTAAAAACCATATATCTTGCTTTGGAATACCTTAAATGATGCTTAAGAATGCCCTAAGAAGCCCTGTTTATAAGTGGAGAACTCCCTCCTTCAAACTGGTTTGAAAAATCCAAAAATCGCTTCAAATTTTCTCACTCCGCGTAGGCTCCATGTAAACCCTTCGATGACATCAAGCAGCCTTCGATGTCATCTAAGACTGGCTTTGATGACATCTTTGATGTCATTGAAGACTGCATCCAATTCGTCCAGTAACCGAACTTGATTTTCGTGTAATTCTTCAATGTCATCAAAGACTGGCTTCGATGATAACTTCGATGTCATCTAAGCTCAGATCCTGCGAATTTTTGCACTAATTTCTGCACTTCCTTCCTTTTCCACTTAGTTTTTTTGACTCTTGGGGTCTTAAAATCTTCAATCTTGGTCTCCAAAAGTCCATTATTTGCCTTGGTGATTCTTGAGCATCGAATTCATGCTTTTAACATTCTTTTTAAATTTAAGCTCTTAAACTCACCTTGCAACACAAACATGTATAAAATACACCATTAAACAACATCATGTTCATAAAAACCAAGATATAAATGGGGGAAAATATGCAATATTTGTCACTCAACATATATCTAGATTCAAAAGAAATGACAACAAGCCTATTATAAATGGATTACAACCATAACATACATTAAACCTTAGATTTTTAAGGATGTGAAATCAAGGGAAAATCCTTCAAATCAAAAGGGAAGAAAATGGATATTCTAAATCAAGTAGAACATGTGAAAAGCAACAATGAATAAAATCAAGGCAAGAGGGCTAAACCTAAAATAATAATATTTTATTACAAGTAAAGAGTATCAGTACACTGATTTGTGTATCTTATTTTTCAATCACGTGAGTCCTTATGTCATGTAGTACGTTGAACCTTTGGAAGCTGAAGACCGGGTACACAAGAGTACAAGAGCATCAAGGAGTAAAAAATAGGTAAATAAGGTGCATTAGTGATCCTAACCCTTGACTCAAAACAATCCTTAAACCTCTAGATGATATTGGATTAATAGGTAAACCTTTTTGATAATCCCTTAGCCTTAGGAACCTAAATGGAACATGATAAGGCTAGAAGAGGTGCAAATCTGTTGTGAAAACATACGCCCGAAATAACAAATTTTAAGTAGTGCTCGATCCCATTGAGCAGACCTCGAGGGGTCTTCGATGGCATCGAAGATCTCCTCGATGGTATCGAATAGAAAGTCGGATATGTCCAGCAAGAATTGATTATTTTATCCGATTTTCTCGATGGTATTGAGGTCTCCTTCAATGGTATTAAAGGTTCACTTCGATGGCATCAAAGACCACTCAATAACATAAAACAAGTAACTTAGATATGTCTATCAAGAATAAATTATATTATTTGATTTTCTCGATGACATCGAGGTACTCTTTAATGACATCGAAGGTCACCTCGATGGTATCGATAGAGTCGCTATCTACTAGTTTTCTGATATTTGGAATTCGAACTTATTATAAAGGGCATTTAGTTCTAGGGCATCGGTATGGGTTTTTGGTACAATATAAGCTTAGGTGAATTCATGAGCATATCCCTTATCCCAAGCCTTTAAACCAATGATTTATATGTCAACTTCCTTGAGATTAACACTCGAATGAAGATTTCGACCTCCACCTTGAAGATGTACTTGAACTCCTCCATTCTCTAGAATTATACTCAACCTCTATAGACATATCATTGTTTAAATCCTCTAAAAGACTCATCTAGGTAAATCTCCTAGGAATTACAACTTCCCATTAGTTGTAGGAGATTCAACCAACCTTCCATCACCTTGGTCACCTCAAAGGAACACTACATATAAGGTGTTTAATCTTGGAGCTGGAGCCTTGACAAAGCATCGACATCATGATCAAGGGAGCAAATGTGAGCTAATAAAAGCAAGAGAGAGCATCGATCAAGCAACCCGAGATAAAGCTACAAAAGGGGCTCAAACCGACAAGTAAGTTATCAAGTTAAAAGTCTGTATACTCTCTTTCCTTATGTATGTTGAGGGTAAGAGTTTGTGACCCAAAATCGATTAGCTTCTTGTGTAGGCCTAAAACCTAGGTTCTTTTGTAAGACCTTAGCTCTTGTGTAGGCCATCGAACATGGGTACATACATGTTAATTTCTATGGGAACCTCCGGTAAGAGTAAACGTAGGTCATTGGACTAGGACCGTGGTTGTTGGTTAGCCTATGGAAAACTAATTAAAGTCTCTTATGGGAGCCTTCGACGGGAGTGTACGTTAGTTGGTTTTGTGTGAGGATTGAGATTTGTGACGAGCATATAGAAAACCATATAAAGTCTCTTGCCGGAGCCTTTTCTTGTGTAAAATTGTATAAAGGTTAGAGGTTAACTTGATTTAAAACATCCGATAGTGAAATCCGGTACACTCATTGGTTGAGTGCATTCGTACGGGAGTGGAGTAGGAAAACTGAACCACTATACATGCTTGTATTTGAGATTGTTATTTGCGCACTTGTTTAATTATGCTTATGGGATTGAATATTTAACAATATATATGTATGATTAAATGAATGGTGGGAGTTGATAGTTAGCACATCCCCCACACACATGTATACCATCATGTTTATAAACTAGTACCTTAATTAGCGTATCATTTGTAGTTTATGTGATTGGACCCTCTATTGGCTTGAAAGCATTAGAGTTAATTGCATTACTTAGCTTAATTTGCATATTAGCTTAAGTAGAAAATTATGGTTTAAAAAGACGAAAACTTTATTTGGTCCTAATCACCCCTTCTAGGACATAACTTTCATTCCTTAGCTTTGCGTAGCTTCTACTCGCACAACAATGGTAATTTACACCACAGGTTAATTTTCAAAGAGAAGGGAAAATCCATTACCTAGGATCACTAAATACAAGATACACAATAAAGGAGAAAATTTAACAAAAATAAAGGAATTTCAATAACTTGGATGGAATTCAACGAAAATGAACTTGTGGAGAATCACTCTTAATGATGAAAGTAGAAATTCCAAGAAAATTCAAGAACTATTATTCAAAAGATAGTTCAAACTTGAAAGTGGATCACTCACCTGCTCAACGATACCAACTATATCTGAATATAACTTAACCTCTACTCGTCTCGGCCCTAAACTCAGACCTGGCTCAGTCTTGACTGAATAAGATGACTAGGCGCAACTCGACACTAATTTCTCTCTCTCTCTCTCTCTCTCTCTCTCTCTCTCTCTCTCTCCCTTGGATTCTTATGCCCCCATGACTAGCTATGACGCAAGTGGGCTATCCCTTCTACAAGCCTGTAGCTAATCCGAATCCAACTTGGTTCAACTCAGCGAGACCCATCAAGTCAACTTAGTGACTCATACCCTATCCTTTTTTTTTTCCCTCTCCCTCTCTCTCGTTTTATCCTTTCTCCTTCTCTCCTTCACTTTCTTTCTTTCTCTTTCTTTCTTCTCCTCAATCAAACAATGGACTCGAACTAAACTCAATTCGACTCAGTGAGTCGATCGAGTTCTCTCTCTTCTCATTTTTTTTCTCTCTTCGAAAGTTCACGGGATGTGTTGATCTTTATCTCTCATTGGGGAGGCTTTTATAGACCCTTCTTAATTCTCTTTAACGTTATGGAAAGTTGACTCAAAGATAGATTGGTGTGCGAATGGTTTATACACCGAGTTTTCTAACAGCGAGTTTCCCACACTGCTTTGATTTATTTTCTACAAATATAGGTGAGGTCTGATGTTGGGTTTTTTTCAAAATAAGAAGAAAAAGAACTTTTAATTTATAAAAGAGAATTTAGAGAAAGGGTTGTGGCTTTTGGTGATTGTTGGTGACCATTCATTTGTGAATGGCGATGTCTCTTGGTAAATGGAGCATCATTTAAAATTGAAGTGGTGGAGGGATGCCATTGTTAAAAAGACACAATGGAAGAAAATGTTTTTTCATGAAAATAGTCTTAAAACATCTCCTGTGATTCTATATAAACTCATCTTTGGGTCAATCCAAAAATAACAATTCCAACAATCTCCTCTCCATCTTCTTCTTCTTATTCTCCATTTTCGTTTTTGGATGATTTTTGAAAAGTTACAGTTTTCAGGCACTAAACTGTAAACAGTTTTTCAAGCAGTAAATTACAAACGTTTTTCAGAGGGTAAATTGTAACAACACAGAATTCAAGGGTGTACGTTGTAAAAGTGTGTTTGGGTTGCGGTTTTTCAGTTTTGCAAGCCGAAACCCACATTTCTTCAATCTCGGAGAAGAGGCTTATTGTATCATGGAGGTGAATTTGTTGTAACCCTATACAAATTGGTTTAATCATCAATAGGGTGCCAATATCGCCTTAAAGATACCGACATAGTTATGCGCCTTAAGCCTATCTTTAGGTGATTAGTTTTCTATCTTTCCGCCTCAACCCTAACATCTGATCCTATTTAGAATTTAGTGATTAGAAGATAATTTGACGGCCCACACTGTAATAGGTTTTATCGAATCAAAGGCCACACCATCTTCTACGGTGGACATTTATTGGCGGAGAAGAAGGGTTGTTTTGACGGCCTTTTTCCCTCCGGTGCTTCTTTCTCTGTTTCTTCACTTCTGAACGGTCCAGATCATTCATATAAAGGTTGTGGATGTTAATTTACGAAGCTCCAGGAAGATTTGCTTGGTGGGATTGTGGTTACAAGAATTCGACTACCGCACAAACCCGACGAATACGGAGGGGTGTTCGGCTGTTGATATCTGAATCTTTCGGTCGGTTTAATGGTTGGGAAGCGGCAATGGGTCCCACATTGTTGGATGATCTTGATCAGAGAAACTTTGTTGCGAAAGATGTAATTCTCGCCACCGCTTGCTACCGCAGTTGGGTAGAAAACGAAAAGTATCTCAGTTGCAACCGGTTCTTTCGATCGATCTTTTGTGTTGGAAGATGACAGGGATTTCGAAACTCATCTAATGTAGATTTAACGGCCAAGATTTGTTTTGTACGATGGTCTTTAATATCATTCCTAAAAACAGGAGGCTTTTGTGGCATTCTTAACGTTGTTAAAAGTCGATCCATGTGACGACGGACGGCTATGATTCTTCAGATGGACGGTCTTGATTGCTGGAGAATCCGTCTCTTGGATTCATGAAAAATCTTCCTTTGACTGAAAGAGAAATATTGAAAGTTTTTGGTTTGAACGGTCTTTCCACGTCATAACCAGATTCTGGTTCCAATTCTGCATGTGCATGCACATGCACACGTGCTTGTGCAATCCGAGGTCGGGTTAACACATGAGAGCTCCATCAGCTATGTCAAGCATGTTCGCCATTCTTATTGTCGAGCAACTCATTCAACTATCCGTTCATATATTTGTTAATCAATCTTAGTTGTTTAGTTTGAATTAAGTCAATTGACCTCAAACTTCAACTATAAGATTGCCTTTAAATCATTGATCAATAGATCTCAGGTTCCTTAAGGGTTTCTAGGTGTATATGTACGGTTAGACTATCAGATTATCGGCTAGATCGTAATCTTACACGTGAACATGTATGGAGTAGGGTGTATGTGTGTTTACCGGTTCTTTTAGAATTTGGTAATTGCAGGATTCTTCTTGGATAGGCTGGGCCCTCCGGAACTCTCTCCATCCATTGCTCGATTTGGAAATGGTAGGATTCTTCTTCGATAGGCTGGGCCTTCAGAACTCTCTTCATTCATTGTCTGATGAGAAAAGTAGCCCGGTGGATTCCTAGGGGGTTGTCCACGGATTATAATGGCGGTAGTTGTGTGATTTTTGGGTAAATCATATAATAAAAATACTATTATATTTTATGTACAGTGGATCTTGTGAATTAAGTCTCTAAATTAATAACTTATGACTCAATTGAATTAACTATGCATTGTATGAATTTTATTATGATTGAGTTCTCATAAATAAGTTTTATAAGGTTTGGTATCGGATATACACATATATACTGTAGAAAATTTAAGATAATCAATTGTGCAAACATTGTTAGTGCACTGATTTGTACATTTTATTTGTCAATCACATGCTTTCGTGTGTTAGGGAGGTAGTTAAACACTTGAAAGTTGAAGACCAAAGACACATGAATACTAGGGCATCAAGGAAGTGAATAACATGTAAATGAGATGCCTAGGTGATCCTGATGTTGACCTAAAATAACTCATACTTCTAGATGATACTAAACTTAATAGGTAAACCATTGGTGATTATCCCTTAATCGTAGAAGTTCAATTGGAATATGATAAGTAAGCTTAAAAGAGGTACAAAAATGCTATAAACATTTCAACCCAAAATAACAGTTTTCGAGTAAAGCTCGATCCCATTAAGGAATCCTAGATCGGGCTCGATTGATTGAAGGTCGCCAAAAACGTCCAACAACAAAATCACTAAATAGTTGGATTTTCTTGATCCATCAAAGGACCCTTAGATGCCATCGAATTGGAGTTCAATCCATCAAGGGCATCGCTGCTTGATTGATTGAGAAAGCCATTTTTTACTATTGGAATTCAGTTCATTTATATATGGCATTCGGTTCTTTGGCTTTTTTAGTGGTTTTTAGTGCAAATAGAGGCTAGGTGTTTTTCCACTCATACACTACATCCTATACTTCCATCCAAAGTGTTTCATTCTAATATTCTTGTGATCCTTCACTCTAATGAGTATTTCATGCTCTTATTCGAAGATGTAAATGAACTCTACCTTTCTAGAGATTAGACACTATCTTTGTCTAAACTCTCTATAAGACCCTCATATGTGAATCTCCTAGGATTACAATATTTCTATGAGTTGTAAGAAATTCACCTATCCTCCATTGCCTTGGTCACCTCATTAGCACATCATATGCAAGGCAAACGACTGTAGGAGCTGAAACATTAACAAGCATCGATATCAACAATCGGGAGAGCAATTGAGGAGCGGATTCAAGTACGGGATGTTGAGTGTGAAATATTGCATATTTTCCCTTATTTATACCTTGGTTTTATAAACATGATAGTGCTTAATCGATTTAATGATGCACGTTTTCATGTGCAAGATGATTTCGAAAGCTTAAAGGTGAAATTGATGCCAAAAGGAAGATTTATCCTCAAAAGATTAATTAATGAATATTTGAAGATTTAGAAGTCATTAATGAAGAATTCACATGCCAAAGATCTAAGAAAACCAAGTGAGGAATGAAAAGAATCAAAGATTTAAAGTGAAAAAAAAGGAATCTTAAAATTATCCTTAAAACAAACATATTCTTGAAATTATCCTGAAAAGACATATTCTGAAACTCCAAGTCTATTTTTGGAAACTGCATAGAGTGCATAAATTTGAGGTGATTTAAACTCTGAGCATATTTTGGAAAACTGCACAGAGTGCGTAAATTTGAGGCGGTTTCTAGAGTTTTCCAAATTAGTGCGAAAGTTGAAGTTCCACAATATAAATAGGACTCCCTAGGATGCTTCAAAGCATCTTTTAGGGTTTGGAAAGGTCTCAAGGAGCATACACAAGGGTGAAGAAGCCGCAAAGAGTTTTTATTCTTCCCTAGTTTATTTTTCATGCTTTATTTAAGAGATTTGGTTTCAATCATGTCTATGGTTGGCTAAACCTCTTAGCTAGGGCTAAGAGGTGAAGCTTGTAGTGTGTTTGAATGTTTATTTTGCTTTGATTCTTATTCTTATTAAACTTCATTGATTTCTAGTTTGATATTAAGGGAATATTTTTAGTTTTCTATGATTTATTGTAACTCAAATTACAATAGATGTTGTGATAACTTTGGACATCTTCTTTTCCTGTTTTGAGATAATGAGATTTGTAAATCCCGTTGTTCACCATCATCTGCTGGGTATGGTAGGGTGATTGAATCCCTTCCAATCTTACAATTCTCCTCCATTGAGAATTAGGTCAATGAAAAGTTCGGATTTGATTTAAACTACTTTATCTTCTAATTGGATAGGATAGGACTCCAATTCCAATTGTGTTCCTTGAATCAAGTAAGGTAGCATCTCGATAGCTACAAGTGGATCCTTGGCACCCTAGTTCCCACATTTAATTGATAGTTTAAACATTATTCACAATTACTCTCCTTTATTTCAAAATTCAGATTTAGATCTTCTTCTAGTTCTAGTTCTAGTTCTTTTCAGAATACGTACAAGTTTAGTCCTTGTGGATTTGACCTTGTTCTCACGAGTTATTACTACATCGCGACCCTACACTTGGGGTTGTGAACAAGTTTTTGATGCTGTTGCCGGGGACTACGGTTACATTTTTCTTAAATTAATTGGTATTAGAATTAGGTTAAGAATATTGGGGTTAACTTTTTATTTTATTTATTTATTTATTTATGTTATGATTTTTTCTGAAATTATTTTTAGAAACTAACATTATTTTTTGTTTTGTAGGATCTTAACATAACAATTCTAATCCGGTAACCTCTTTCTATTTCTCTCTTTCTTTTTTAGATTTCTTATTTACTTTAGTTTTCTTTTTTCTAGGTTTTAGTTGTTTGGTGCTTGAAGGCTGTGTGTGTTTCATGCCCAAGTGGGTTCATGAAAACACTCAATGTCTCTTGAGTGAAGGAGGATTAGTTGAAGGGTTTCCTATCCATCAGAGGATTAGACGCCACTTGAGATCCTCTCAGGTAATTGAAGTAATGGCTGCAAATCAACCTCAACCACCAGTTGAGGAAATTCAAGATGAAAACGAAGTACTTAATGCACCCCGCCTCGTACTCTACGAGATTATTTACAACCAGTGGGGGCGAGTACACCTTCCTGCATGATATTTCCATTAAATACAGGAACTATGGATATTAAACCAGAGGTAATTCAACTCCTTCCTAAGTTTCATGGACTAGAATCTAAAAGTCCATACTTCCATATGAAAGAGTTTAATGAAATCATATCTACATTACACTTCCCAAACATGTCTGAGGACATAGTTGATTGAAATTGTTTCCTTTCTCTTTGAAAGAAAAAGGCTAAGTCGTGGTTACATTCCTTAAGACCAAGGTCCATTGGCATGTGGGCTGAGATGACAAGGGAGTTCCTTAAAAAGTTCTTTCCTTATCATAAAACAAATACCTTAAGGAAAACAATCATGAATTTTGCACAAAAAGAGGATGAGACCTTCTTCCAATGTTGGGAGCGATTTAAGGATTTCATAAATTCATGTCCACAACATGGCTACAAATCATGGCTATAATAAGCTTTTTCTATGAGGGATTGACCTCACCCATGCGCCAATTTGTGGAGATGATGCGTAATGGGGAATTCATGAATAAGGAAGCCGATGATGCATGGGATTATTTTGATAAACTTGCTGAAAATGCACAATCATGAGATACCTCTTCAAGAATTACCACTTCTAAGCCTATTCAATTAAAAGAAATGAGAGGAATTTATGTTATAAAAGAGGAAGATGATATAAATGCAAGAGTGGCCAAACTCACAAGAAAAGTTGAGGCCACGGAACTTAAGAAGGTAGAACCCGAAAAGACTATGGAAGTTGTTTGTGGTATTTGTGCTTGTAGCATACATACAACTGAGAATTGCCCAACAATTCCTGCCTTTTAAGAGATATTGAATGAGCAATCAAATGCCGTAAACAACTACTAAAAACCTTTTAGTGGACCCATCTCAAATACATATAACTCAAGCTGGAGGAACTGTCTAAACTTCAGTTGGAGGAACGGACAAATGGCTACTCCTCAAGGGATCCTTAACCAATTTCTGAATCAAAAGAAACCTCGAGAGGATCCAGTCTTAAAACATATACAAAACCAAGAGCTTTTTAATCAGGGTATGCTGCAAGCCTTTCAAGATCTTACAAAGGTCATACAAGGGCTTGAAACAAAAAATTTGATTGGGGAGAAATGGATCCTTCCGGCTCAGCCTCTCCCCAACCCAAAATAGCGATATGAAATCAGTGACCCAAGCTCTTCAAAACAGATGGAGCAGACTAAGTCTATCACCACTCTTAGGAGTGAGAAGACAATTGACAAATCTATTTCGGTGAGGGTTGAAAAGCCTAAGGACACGGAAATAGACGAGAATGATAGACCTAGCAATGCTTCACATGGGTTAGAACCGAAACCTTAAAGTAAGCCAATTGCGTCATTCCCTCAACGGTCGATTGCACCAAAACCTCTCTCTAACTCTCAAGATATTCTAGAGATGCTTAAGCAAGTGAAGGTCAACATCCCTCTACTGGATGCCGTTAAACAAATCTCTTCATACGCCAAATTTCTGAAAGATTTATGTACGACCAAAAGACGACAAAACATACAAAAGAAAATCTTTTTGACAGAAAAAGTGAGTGTCATCCTCAAGTAAGATGTGCCACAAAAATACGAAGATCCCGGTAGCCCAACCATCATTTGTGTAATTGGGAACCACCGGATTGAGCACGCACTTCTTGACTTGGGGGCGAGCGTAAATCTGATCCCTTACTCGATTTATGAACAATTGGGTCTAGCTGAATTAAAACCCACCTGGACCACATTACAACTTGTCAATCGCTCAGTTCGTGTACCGAGAGGGATAATTGAGGATGTGTTAGTCCAAGTTGATAAATTCTACTATCCAATAGATTTTATTATCCTGGATACTTAACCCATCATAGATATGAGCACTCAAATACCCATCATTCTTAGTCACCCATTCCATGCTACATCAAATTCTATCATTAATTGTAGGAATGAAATTATGAATTTATCTTTCGAAAATATGACATTGGAGCTCAACATCTTTTTCAATATGAACAAACAGTTAGAGGATGATGACGATACCCACGACATTAACATGATCGATTCTTTCGTAGAAGATAGAGCACTTTTGACTCTATACTCTGACACTCTAGAGACGTGCTTGGCCCACTCTCTGATTTAGATGATGACATGATTAGGGAGATGGATGTCTTGCTTAATGCTACAACGGTACTTGAAGTTAACCGGTGGAGGCCACGATTTGAGAAATTGCTCCAAACCGGTGTAGTGCCTCTACCGTTTAGCCTCAAAGCACCAAAACTTGACCTAAAACCTTTGCCTGCTAATCTTAAATATGTCAATTTAAGTTAAGACAAAACATACCCGGTGGTGATCTCTTTCCACCTTGAGAAAGAACAAGAGAGTGTGCTCATTTCCACTCTCATTGAGCATAAAGGAGCTCTTGAATGGTCGATTGTGGACCTCAAGGGAATCGACCCTTTGATTTGTACTCCACCATATCCTTGAGGATAATGCGAAAACCTCTCGACAACCACAATGTTGACTAATCCAAATATGAAAGAAGTGGTTAAGGCTGAAGTAATTAAGTTGTTGGATGTGGGTATCATATACCCTATATCCGACGGTCAATGGGTGAGTCCAACTTAGGTAGTTCCTAAGAAGTCGGAATCACCATCGTAGCCAATGCCGACAATGAACTCATGCCAACTAGAGTTACTACTGGTTGGAGAATGTGCATTGACTACAGGAAGTTGAATACCATCACAAGGAAGGACCACTTTCTTTTACCCTTCATTGATCAAATTTTGGAAAGGTTAGCTAGTCACTTTTACTATTGCTTCCTTAATGGATATTCGGGCTACAATCAGATAGAGATAGCCCTTGAAGATAGCTGGTCACTCTTACTATGTTTTAATTAGCATAATTTTTATTTGGTCCTAATCACCCCCCAGGACTTCGCAATTCATTCTAAAGCTTCTCCAAGCTTCCTTATGTCGTGGTAGACTATTCCACGCAATTTCAAATGTAACCAGTAAGATTTAATTTTTAACATTATAAGACACTCTTAAGTGTATCATGATCATGATGTAGTGTTTTACTTCTTGATGATTAGGTATAAATGGCTTAAACCAAGTACATTGACTATTTAATGCTGACTTAAGGGTCCAAATTTAAATCGAATGGTTGGATAGCTTGATTAGCCTATAAGGAGTTATCTCGATGGTTGGATAGCTTGATTAACTTATAAGGAGTTATCTTGACAATTGGATCGATATATGATTGAGTAGATTATAAAATATAAGCTCAGCTTGTGTATAAGCATGTATAATGTATGTGTATATGTAAGAAGGATCCTTAGATTATAATCTCGACTGTAGGTTAAGCTTAACTTGGGTGACAAGCAATATGAACTTGTCAAAATTGTGATTAAATGTATGTACAAAGCAGATATAAAGATTTTAGAGTTGATTTACTATGATCAAGTGGTCTAGAATCGAGGTGGACGGTCAAATATCTTCATTTAGATATGAATAGTTATTTGGGCAGTTGGTTTGATAAACAATCAATAATATATGAGGGTCTAAAGTTCATTACAATATGTATGTGAGTCTAAGAGTATGTACATACATGTTTACCTCAACATCTCTACAAAAAAAAAAAAAAAAAAACTTCTTGCTAAAACACACATGTGAGAGAACACACTTTTACCTACTCGCGCAAGAAAAATTTTGAGTTATTATAGGAACCCTGTCACTTTATCTAGTAGAATCCGATAACTTTTTCTTGCAACCCGTCACTTTGTCTAATGGAACCCCATCACTTTGTGCAACAACCGCGTCACTTCGTCTAAGTCACTTTGTCCGATAACCCATGGAATCCATTCACTTTGTCTGGTAACCACTTTGTCCAACAACCAACCACTTTTTCTAGTGGAACTCCCTCACTTTGTATGACAACCCTGTCACTTTTTCTAGTAGAACCCCATCACTTTGTCCAGTGGAATCCCATCACTTTGTCTAGCAACCCTGTCACTTAATCTAGTAAAACCCCATCACTTTGTTTGGTAGAATCATGCACTTTGTCCGACAACCCCGTCATTTTGTCTAGTAAAACCCCGTCACTTTATCCAATAACCTCATTACTTTTTCAAGTGGAACCTCATCACATTGTCCTACAACCCTGTCACTTTCTCCAGTGGAACTTCGTCACTTTGTCCTGCAACCCCACCACATTGTCTAGTGGAACCTCATCACTTTGTCTTGTTTAACCCCATCACTTTGTCTTGTGAAACTACACTACTTTGTCATACAACCCTTGTGAGACTTGCACCCTGATTAACCTTCTGTACGTTTGATTTTCAGTGCCGGCCTGCCTCAGAATGGATCAGATTGGCAATTTCCAATCAATTACCTATATTTAGTACCGTAATGACCCAAGATATATACCTTAGTGACCATGCAGACGTTGTGATTCAAACGCCGCACGACACTACCCATTTCAATGGACGGATCGAAAGATGTGTGCCCCATAAGAATCAACGCATGACACACATCGTACATGTATACACACGTAACGTGGGGCCCACTTAGTATAAAATATCTAAAATATTAAAACATCACTTTCAAACCTAAAAATCAAACGCATTTACTGAAGTCGCCTCAACACATACCGAGCCATTCCTCTCCACGTTTTCTTGCCACTCTTTGCAGCGATGACCATACCATCCTCACCCATTTAACCCACTCCCATCCATCTCACCAACTTTATTGCACTCCTATATGAAAGAAATCAACGTGAGAAGGAAAGAAAGAATACAGAGAAAGAAAAGATAATTAAGGGAGTTGAGTGAGAGTTAGAGGAGATTAGGGAGGAGGATAGTCGATCTCAACTATTCATGTGCACCTCGTCTCCAAATCAACCATTGAAGTGAGTGCACGGGTTGTTTACCCATTGTCTTGATGTTGGGCCATCAAATGAACTCCATTTTAACGTATATGTTGATATCCATATCATCTTTCCTCCCCATTTCTCTTTTTCTTTGGCTTTAATGGATATCCAAAGTTCATTAGGCCCATCATGAGCTAGCCAACCTCATGGACGGAGTCGATCACCCATGTGAGACCTCACTATGTGTTTAAAATAAAAACAAAATGGGTAGTTGGTGTCAAAGGCACTGCATGCAAAGAGGCTATCTACCTTAACAAGGTGAGTGAGGTTTTTCACTCGTAATCCCACCTTGAGTCATTTGGTTAATCCATGCCATCTATCCTCTTTGCCAGATCATTTTATGGTCGAGGGTCAAATATGAGGTAGATTCCGAGATCAAATGGGCCACACCACAGGAAACACTGGTGGTCACCAACGCCCACTATTGAAATCTTCCTAGAGCCATAACATGACATTTATTACCATCTAATCTATTAGTAAGTTCACGTAGGCATGTATAAAATGAAAACACTAATATTTGATTGATACTCGACTTTTATGGAACCACCGTTTTGTGAGGATCCACACCATCCATCCATTTTGCCATGCCATTTTAGGCCTTAGTCCAAAAAATTGGCCTGACCTAGATCTTAGGTGGGCCACACTATAGGAAAAACTAAGACTAGAATGTCCACCATTAAAAACCACATACTATGGCATTTATTGCCACATGACTTTTCTAGAAGATGATAAAAGTGTTGAGACTCAAATAATACATAATTTCCCCCATTTATATCTTGGTTTTATGAACATGAATCAGCTTAATGTTCTATTTTACTCATGTTTGTGTTGCAAGGTGAATTTAAGAGCGTAGATTGAAAAGGGTGCTAAAAGCATGGATTTGATGCTTAAGAATCACCAAGGCAAGGGATGGATATTAGGAGACCAAGATTGAAGAATTCACATGCCAAAGATCCAAGAAAACCAAGTGAGGAATGAAGAGAATTAAAGATTTGAAGTGAAGAATCCTGAAATCATCCTGAAAAAGCGTATTATGAAACTCTGAAGTTATTTTGGTAACTGTGCAAAGTGAAGTCTATTTTACCAAATTGTGTAAATTTGAGGTGGTTTTTAGAGTTTTCCAATTTGGTACGAAATTTGGAGTTCCCCACTTATAAATGGGGCTTCCCAGGGCATTCCTAAGAATCATTCAAGGCATTCCAAAGCAAGATCTAGGGTTTTTAAAGAGTTTTATAGTTTTAATTTATTTTTCTTTATAAGCTTTTACATATTTATTCTTTCTTATTGCTTTCTTTCTCTATTCTAGTTATGTTTTTCTATTTTACTTTGGCCCAAGCTAGAAGGAAGCACATTAGTTTAATGTTTTCATAGTTATGATGATTGATTGTTTTAATGATGAGAAGAATGGTGTATGCATGTTATCTATTGTTTAAGTTTAGTTTTTTATCCTAACGTGAGATTCATATGTTTCCATCTTATGAGATCCATATTTATGGATAGGCTTACCTTGAATCAATTAGATTTATTAGATAGGAGAGATTCTCAACCTGTTACAATTATTTGATATTCATTATCTTATAGATATGAATTTTTAAAATCACTGGCACTTAAGAATATATATCAATGGTACAAATCCATGATTTTCTAATCTTTTATTCATTTATTTAAAATGTTTAAATTGTTTTATTGTTCGATTAGGCTGACCATAGTGCTCGGATCCTAGTTATGTTCCAAGTCATCATGATTTTGGAACATTAACCTATGTGTGGAACTTTGAAGCTTAGGTGTTGTTTTAATTCAGTTGAATTACATCCATTCAAAACTCCCAAATCAAATCATCAGTTTAGTTTTTATTACTTAGTTTGTTTTGCATTTGATTTTCTCTTTCTCGCAATTCATCTCCGTGTGGGATTGACCCTGTATTCACAGGATATTATTTACGAACCTCTGCACTTGGAGGTAAGGAATTAAGTTTTTGGCACCGTTGTCAGGGAGAGACTGAGATAGATTAGATCTGTGCAAGATAACTAAGGTAAGTTCTCTTCTAAACCCTCCAAAATTTCTGTAGATTTTTTGTTTTTCTTTGAAAGTGTATTCAGTTGGGTCTTTCAAGCACCAATTATGACATAAGGTTGCCCTACTTGGGATTTTATCACCCAAGTGCTATGGTTGTCCTACAGTTGCTGTTTGATCACAAAGATCATCCGCTGAATCTATTTTCCAGATTAGCATAGTTTAATTTCTGCATTAGTTTTACTTTTGTTGATTTATTTTTTATTTTTGCTTTGTGGTTTGAACTCTTATGGTCGGCTTTGCCGCCTGGGTTGTCGATTTATTTTTGCTTTGTGGATTGAACCCTCATGGTTGGCCCTGCCGCCTGGGTTGTTGATTTATTTTGCTTTGTGGATTAAACCCTCATGGTCGGCCTTGTCGCTTGGGTTGTTGATTTATTTTGTTTTGTGGATTGAACCCTCATGGTCGACCCTGCCGCCTGGGTTGTTGATTTATTTTGCTTTGTGGATTGATGTAATGTCTCGGAAAAATCCGTACAAAGACTCAAGTACCACCTCAAGCAGAAATCGCACAGGACCAAATCCTTTAGAAATTGGACGAAATTAACTAAGTGCTAAACTAGGTTACCTGTGAAATTAACATTAATCACTTTAAATATGAACTGCAAGACCGAAAACTTGCAGAATCATTGACGCTACATTACCCTATAATCTAGGATCAATCTCAAAACCTAGTTGCTATCGGGAGCATCACGAAACTTTGTATCGGACCTGGACCGCGCGTCGAAAGTCCGATTACTGCAAAACTAAATCGTTATGACTGCTTTGCTGGGCTTGACAACCATCTCGGAAATCAAATCCAGATAATATCCAGAAACGCACAACTTGAGCCCGGAGCAAAGTGTGTGAGAAACGCGAATATCTTTAGGAAACGTGCTCAGATTTAAGTGAATTGAGTCGTTCACTTGCAGGCCAAATATAGGGATTCAGACCGACATAATCTGACCCAATTACACCATTGGATCAGGGAAAATTTCTAACACATGTCAGTGTACTTGTGGCCCTGATCGAACGTCGGTGACCGTTGAACTGAAACTGGTCCGCCACGGTCGATCTGTAAATCCGATCGGACCAAAAACTTAACTCAACCTAGATCCAATGCTAGGGAGCTTAAGTCCGACTGCGCGCAGAAAAGGGGCCTCCAGAAGTGCTCCGTTAGATCGAAACAACCCCCATTTGGCTATAATTAACTTAAGTACACCATGGCCCTGGGGCCATTTCGGTCAGTTCTGGGCCTATATAAGGGCCTAAACCCACCCCTCTCTCATTCCATACGAATTCTTAACCCTAGAAGAGAAAAGAGAGAGAAAAGAGGAGGAAAGAGAGAGAAAGTAAGAGAGAGAGAGAGTTGACGTTTGCTTCTGAGATTTTTCCCTGACGCTTCACGTGCTTAACCACCACATCTGAATCTCTTTTCCGGCGATTCCGACTCCGTTCTTAGGTAAGAAAACCTAACCCTAATCTGTTTTAGGGTTTCAAATAGTGTAAGTGATGAAATAGCTAACTTATTTCATACTGTAGGTTGCTGTTGTGTCGTAGACAAAGACTCGGTATACAAACTGAGTTCGTTACTTGTTTACCGGCGAAAGGTGCGGACTATATATGTTTAGGTTATGGTTTTCAAGACTTTCAATGTCGGTTAATGATTTATTATTGACATGGGTGTTGTTTCACATGCCAAACGTGATGTTTGTTTCTCTTTACGAATACGTATGAACTATGTCAAGTGTAGTGTATTCTATGTATTTGTTGAAATAATTGAATACGTATAGTTTTTGAATTTGCGGTTGACATGATTATCTGTCATGCATATATGCTTGTTGTATATGCGACAACTCCTTGGCGAAAGGTTTTGCCTTAATACATATTATAACCAACATACGTCATGTATGTTGGAATGTGTAGACTAAGTGTTTGTAAGAATGTCAAAATGAACTAGTAGTTAGTTAATTGTACTTTGTATGAGTGTTGAGATATGATTCTCAACTACCTTAACTATGTGTATGATTTCCTCCATATAATTTATACTATAGTGTCTGTTTAGGCATGGAATGCATATGTGTGAATTCATGTTTAAGTTGTATTTCATAAAATGCTCGAATGATTGTAGGATTTGAATTATTGATCCATTACTACTTTGACTTTCTCATATGATTACTTGTTGTAATTAAATGCGGTTGGGACTATTATATAGTCCAGGCAATCGGTAACAGGTTCTGACCAGTTGGCTGAAGTTGTTTTGCCATACAGGATGTGGTCGATGAATCCGAGCTGTACTTGGGATGTCCACAGTGGTTAGGCCACACAGAGTGCTTACGCACTTCATGTCGATCAACTCTACGTACGCTCGTACTAGTCGAGCTCGTCAAGTAACTCGATTGACTCGATGTATATTCACCATGTTTGGACGTTACTGCTTGAACCTAAGGTACCAAACTCACCAGTGAAAACTCCGTTAACCTTGGTACCTCGATCTGCTAAGACTCATGAGCCGGACATGGTGGTATGGGACACTGTGGTCGAGCTGTCGGCCTACGCTAGGGCGACGAGCCTCCCCGTAGTGTCCAGTGAGCAACACAACCTCGTGAGCCGAATACGGTGGTATGAGACACTGTATTTGAGCTGTTGGCCTACACTGATAGGTGATGAGCCCTTTGTAGTGACCTCGAGCATACTCTGACCCTGTGTTGAGGCGACGAGCCTTTCCGTAGCAACAAGAGTGCAAACTAGGCCTATACTGATCAGGTGACGATCCCTTTGTAGTGACCTAGAACCGTAACATCGTATGAGATTTTTTAGGACTGATGACCCTAGAATGGATCATTATTTGGGAGATGATATAAGGGAGGTATCCTAGTTTTCCAATCCTGCTGTATGAAAAAGGAGTAATAAGAACTTGGTAATCACACTCATGCACCGCATTGCATGTGCCGTTAGCGTCGGAGTAGAGCAATGAGGAAGTGACTGACATACCGCGACCGTGAGATGAAGATCGCAGAGGGAGTGTAAGCGAGGGCATGCATCATTTATACATACCATTCTTGCATTAACCAGAGTACTTAGGAATGCTTGTTGTATTGCCTTATCATTACTGCTTGACTGAATTGATAACATGTTAACCTTTGCTTTATAGTTTCACTGAGTTGATCACTCACTCCCACGTTACGGGACGGTGTTGTACACACCAACCAGACCTTGTCTTAGTTGTAGGTGGTGCCGATGCCTACGAGGCGGAGTCGGACTTTGAGGATGAAGAGGAGGCATTCTCTTATATACAGTTTTCGGGTGGGTTCATGTGAGCCGTGTTCTGATCGACGGGGATTTCTGGGATGTTGACTAGATGACATTACACCTTTTGTATATTTTAGAATTGTACATGTAATTATTTAACCTGGTAACATTATCACACTCGGTAGACTTACCACAGTTTATATATTTTATATATCTATCACAGTTTTCCACTTGCAATTTCACTTGTCTCTAGAGTATTATATTTTGTTTTGGTATAATCCCATTCATGTTTCATGCACTAATATAGACAACATTTAATCATCATTTAATATGTTGCATAAGTAATGCGTTGGAACTAGGGAGTTGGGCTCCTGCTCGACCCCCGATTTTCAGGGCATTACAATTGAACCCTCATGGTCGGCTCTGCCGCTTGGGTTGTTGGTTAAGTTTTTTATTTTTATTTTAAGTATCATACTTGCTATTTGAATTAGTGATATTTGTTGTATGGTGTGGATGGTTTATGTCCTATTGGAATAGGGATCAAAACAATCGACTCTCCTCCTAAGGCGGACTAGTTCCAGGCCTTGATCATTCACTTAGAACTGGCACCAAAATCACTTGGATTCTAAAGTAGACCTAGTTGATAATCCAAATTCGATTCTGCCAGATCCAACTATAAATTAAAACAGAGAAAATTAACTTAATCCTCCTCTTGAGAATGAAAATGAAGTTCATAGGAATGTTAAATCAACTACGGACTTTACGTGAACGTCTACACCCTGAGAGATCAACTTTACCATCTTGCATAGTGTTCCCAGCTCACACAGGGAACATTGATTTTAAACCAGGTATGATTCAATTGATTCCTAAATATCATGGCTTGGATTCATAAAGCCCCTACTTGTATCTCAAGGACTTTGAGGAAGTAATTACAACATTACAAGTAAATAATGGGAATAGGGATGCACTTAAGCTTAGGTTATTCTCATTTTCTCTAAAGGATCGGGCCAAAGCATGACTCAACTCTCTAAGACCTAATACCATCACTACATGGCAAGCCTCAAGTAGAGAGTTTTTGAAAATTATTTCCCGAGAACAAAACAAATGCACTTAAACAGGAAATCATGTCGTTCTCCCAAATGGGGAATGAACAGTTTTTCCAAGCTTGAGAGTGCTTCAAAGACCTTCTACTTACTTGTCCACATCATGGTTATGAACCATGGCACATGATTGATACGTTCCGAAAGGGGCTCACCATGGATACCCGTCAGTTCATAAAGATGATGTGTGGTGGAACCTTTCTTGACAAGGATCATAATGAGGCTTGAGATTTTCTAGACATGTTAAGAAAGAATACGAAGACATGAGATTCTTTGCTAAACCGGACCAAACTAGACCCATTCCTAGAGAGAAAGTGGGGATGTACATCCTAAGAGAGGAAGATGACCTTAATGCAAAATTCACTGCATTGGCTAGAAAGGTTGAAGCCTTGGAAATTAGGAAGGTTGATATGGTTAAAGAAAACACTTCCTGTAACACCCCGGATTTTTGCTAACTTGGAGATAAACGTCCTTAGGCAATGAGTCGATCATGATACCTTAATTGACTTCTCAGAACTCGATCCTAAAGCCTCAAATTCCCTTTCAACCCATTTCCTTTAAAATCTCACCTTTCACCACTTTATTCTTAAGATTTTTCTAAGTACTTTCGCATTAGACACAAATCCTAAAGTTTAAGTGATGAAGAACAATACTTAAACTAAAACTTACTGTAAATAGTAAATACATAAATAAAATAGGCTTTTGACCATTAACCTTATGGAATCTCACAAAATGAAAAGGTTATTTAGAAAGATCAGCCTCCCCTGCCCTAGGGCCTTATTCTGTTGTAATTAAGGCATAATTTAGTTAAGTAAATTGAATAATCAGTTGAATTAGCTTGAACCACTTTAAATACGATCTGTAAGACTCAAAACGAGTAGAACTGTTAACGCTACATTACCTAAAAACTTAGGATCCATTTCAAAACCCGGTTGCTCTCGGGAGCACGTTGAAACTTCGTATCGGACCTGGACCGCGCGTTGAAAGTCCGATTGCTGCGAAACTATACGAATATGACCGCCTTATTGGGCTTGACTATCATCCCAAAAATCAAGTCCAAATAGTATCCCGAACCGCACAACTTGAGCCTGGAGCGAAGTATGTGAGAAACGTGAATATCTTTAGAAAACGAACTGAAACTTAAGTGAATTGAGTCGTTCACTTGCGGGCCAAATCTTAGGATTCTCACTGTCAGAATCTGACTCAATTACACCCTCGGATCAGGGAAAATTTTCAACATGTGTCAGAGTACTTTGACCCTGATCGAGTACCGGTGACCGTTGAACTGAAACTGGTCCGCCACGGTCGATCTGTAAATCCGATCGGACCGAAAACCTAACTCGACCTAGATCCAATGTCAGAGAGCTTAAGTCCAATCGTACACAGAAAAGGGGCCTCCAGAACATCTCCGTTGAATCGAAACTGTCAGGTTTTGACTATAACTTAAGTATACCATGGCCCTGGGGCTATTGAGGTCGATTTTGGGCCTATATAAGGACCTTAAACCCTCTCTCTCCCTTCACACACGAATTTCTAAACCCTAGAGAGAAAAGAGTGAAGAAAGAGAAGGAAAGAGAGGGAAAGTGAGAGGTAAAGTTAGGGTTTGTTCTTGGGATTCAATCCCGCTGTTCCACGTGCTTAGCTACCACTACCGTATCGCTATTTCGGCGATTCTGATTCCGTTTTCGGGTAAGAAATCCTAACCCTACTATGTTTTAGGGATTCAGATAGTGTATATGATGAAATAGTTAACCTATTTCATACTATAAGTTGTCATTGTGCTGTAGACGAAGGCGGAGTGTTCAAACTGAATCTGTTATGAGTTTACCGGCGAAAGGTGTGCGGACTATAAATGTTTAGGTTATGGTTTTCAAGGCTTGCAATGCCGGTTAATGATTTATAACTGACGTGAGTGCCATTTCACATGCTAAATGCAATGCCTGATTCGCTTTACAGTTATATATGAACTATGTTGAATATAGGCTATTCCATGTATAGGTTGAAATGACTGGATGTGTCGAGAATTTGGTTTTGTGCTTACCATGATTATTCACTGTGAACATGTGATTGTTGAATACGTGACAACTCCTTATGAAAGGATTTGCCCTAATATAGCTTATAACTGAGTTGTATCGCGTAGGTTGAAATGTGTAGTCTAAGTGTTTGTGGAAATGATTGAATAAGTATGGAATTTGAATCCCTGCTTGCCATGATTATCCTTCGTGGATATATGCCTATTGTATTCGTGACAACTCCTTAGTGAAAGGATTTTCCCTAATACATGTTATGGGCAACATACGTCATGTATGTTATAGTGTGTAGTCTAAGTGTTTGTTGAAATGACTGAATGAATATGGATTCATGATTTGTGCCTGTCATGTGTATGGAATGTAAGAACATGATTGATGTGTATTAGACAACTCCTCGGTGAAAGGAATTACCCTATTATATGTTGAAATCAACATACGTCATGTATGTCGGTTATGTGTAGTCTAAGTGTTTGACAAAATGCCAGAATGAGTTGCTGCTAGATGAACTGTAGTTAATAAGGTAGTTGAGATAGGATTCTCAACCACCTTAACTATGTACATAAATTCCTTCAAGTAGTTGTGAATCTATATGGTGTGTTTGAGTAGAATATGTATATGTAACATGGCATGTTATATGTGTTTCATTGTATTTTCAATTGTTATCCATGGTTGCAATGATTGTTAAGTATTGTATGATTAACACATGTACATATTTCTTACATCATAATGTATTTGGGACTACGACGTAGTCCAGGAAATCGGTAATAATTCCTGTTTGAGTAGCCGAGCTAGTCTCACCACAGTTGATGCGTTCGGTGAATTCGAGTCGTACGATGATTGTCGAAAGTGGTTAGCGCTTCATGTTGATTAATTCAGCGTACGCTCGTACCAATCAAACTTGTCAAGTAACCCGATTGACCCGATGTATGTTCACCATGTATGGACGCCATTGCTTGAATCTAAGGTACCAAACTCACCAATGAAAATCCCGTTTAAACTTGGTACCTCAATCCGTTAAGACTCATGAGCCAGGCATAGTGGTATGGGACACCGTGGTCGAGCTGTCGGCATACGCTGGGGAGACGAGCCTCCCTGTAGTGACTAGTGAGCAACACCGCCTCGTGAGCCGAATACGGTGGTATGGGACACTATATTCGAGCTGTCGGCCTACACTGATCAAGTGACGAGCCCTTTGTAGTGACCTCGAGCATACTCTGAGACTGCGTTGAGGCGACGAGCCTTTCCGTAGCAACTAGAGTATAAACTAGGCCTACACCGATCAGGTGACAAGCCCTTTGTAGTGACCTAGAATCGCAATATCGTATGAGATTTGCTAGGACTGACGACCCTAGAATGGATCATTATTTGGGAATTGATATAAGGGAAGTACCTTAGCTTCCCAACACTGTTGTATGAATCAATCTAATTAAGTATTGGCTAACATGAGCATGCACCACACTGCATGTGCTTTGGCGAGGAAGAGCACTCTCGGGAGGTTGCCATGCGCGCCGTGAGATGAAGACGCTGAGGTAGTGTAGGCGAGGGCATGCATCATTAATACATATCATGTTTGCATTAATCAAAGTACTTAGGGATGCTTGATTGTATTGCTTTATCATTACTGCTTGATTGAATTAATAACATGTTAACCTTTGCCTTTTAGTTCCACTGAGTTGATCACTCACTCTCATGTTACGGGACGATGTTTTAAACACCAACTAGACCCTATTTTAGTTTCAGATGATGACGATGCGGAGACGGACTTTTATGATGATGAGGGTTTCTCCTATATGCAACTATCAGGCGGGTCTATGTAGACCATGTTCTGATCGACGGGGTTACAGGGTTGTTGATTAGATGCCATTACACTTGTTATTTTGTACTTTTGGAACACCCATGTATATTCATTTTATTCATTTTTGGAGTATACATGTATATATTTAACCTGGTAACATGTTCACACTCTGGAGACTTACAACAATTTATATATTTTATATATCTATCACAGTCTTCCGCTTGCGTAATTTAACTGTCTCTGGAGTATGATATGCTGATTTGGTATAATCTCACTCATGTTTAATGCACTAATACGAACAACATTCAATCATCATTATCTATGTTGTATAAGTGATGCGTTGGAACTCGGGAGCTGAGCTTCTGCTCGACCCCCGATTTTCAGGACGTTACAAGATGGTATCAAAGCATGATCTGGATTAAACTGGACCTGGGTTATGGTATTACGACGTAGTCTGACGCACTCTGATTTAGGAAGGGGGTGATGGAATCTAGAAACCATATTAGAATCCCAAGTTTCACCGACAGACGAGATTAGCTACAGTAGTTTAGCCCATACACGTTGAAGATCATGCGAATGGATCTCAATCACATTTAGATCGTTAGTCGACGAATTGGAGTTGTACTTGACAATTTCAAACTCGAAATAAATCCAAAAAGGCGTGAATATGTGCATGTACAGTTAGGAAAAACGGACCCAAACTAAGAAATTTAGAGGGGAGTAATGAGATAACTAGGACCTTGAGAATGAGGATTATATAAACAACAATGACCATCAAATGTTCGGACGTTTAGAGTTTTGGACATAGAGTTGATACTCCTAGATTTCGAAAGATCTGACGGTATGAGAAATCCAATAAATTAATAACGTGAACCCTATGGCCTCCGTAGCTGGTATGGACATATGTGAAGTGCTCGAGCACAGTTAAATTCAAGTTCGGGCAACTCGATTTCAATCAGACAACTCTTGACCTTATGCGATAAAACAATTTCTTATATTAGAAATGGTATGAAATCATCTAGCGTATGAGCGTAGACTTTGGATTACAACTATTGGATTACCGTTACTCATAAGTTAAGACTAGGCTACTGGTTATACTAAGGAATGTAAAGGACTGAATATGCTAAGATAATTGAAAGATAGACTTAGTTAGTTGGCTTGATTAGGTTGGAGTGAGGCCTTATTCCTTCGTTAGATCCCCTTGATACTTATGGGCTTCTTTAACAACTCTTAGGAAGCTTGTTTGATTAGAAACTATTCAAGTGCAGAGAAAACTTATATATCCGTTGGATTTAACGTTAGGTCAAATCAACATACCCCTTAGAATTGCCTTCCCAAGGACTTGTTACAATTGGGAACATGGAGTAGAGAAACTATATATAAGCGAAGTATTCGCGGTTTGAATCGAATTCTCAATCCTGGTAGTTGTAATGAACTCAATACTCTGATCAAGCAGAAGATCGAGATCAACTAGGATTAAGAATTGATACGACACATTTCCTGCCATAGCTAGGCAGAAGGTTTATGTATCCGGTTCAAACCCACTACACAACTTTCCTTCCGTGTTGGCTCGACCACTTACAACCAAAAGCTTATTATTTCACCTTTGAGAAGTGTTAAGAACATATAGCCAATAGGGATTTTTTTTTTGGCCCAAGAAGTTTCTCAAATGGGCAACAGACAGTTAGGAATTAGGTCCCGAATCATAGATCATTCTAGCATACATATTGTGCATATGAACTTAGAAAGATAGCCTGCCCGTTAACCTATTTTGTCCAAATTCCTTATGTACTAATAATCTATAGATTATCTTATAGTATTAAACCAGACCTGATTAGAAAGGGTAAGTCGAGACCGTAGTTAAAGTCTTTCTTTGGTAGAATTAGGCATCTTGCCACAAACTCACACCCGTCCCTTGAATTAACCACAACACCCATCATTTTAGCTCCTTTCTATAACCATAGGTACCAATGCCACAGCACACATCATCGATAGGAGGAAGACTAATGTGTTGAGAGATCGTTTCCCATTTCATGCCAAGGATAGGTCCTAAATTATACATTATTTCGACATACGGATCAGGACACAGATCCTTGAGCCTTGAGAGTAGAAATAATTTTTAAGGGGGGTGGAACATTATAAGCCCAATCTACTTAGGTCAGCTAATAGATCCGTTGGATCAAAGTGGTGCAGCGGAACCATGCTTGGCCCCTGCCCCACTGGCCTAGGATCGAAGGAAATTGATTCAGGTTATACGTAAGGTTAGGTCATTAAATAGGATCTGAATCTTCCTTAGAATGTCAATAATGAAGTCTTTGAAGGAAAGCAATTAGGGTTCAAGTATTCAACCAATTCATATTAAAGAATAGGCTTAAAAATGGGTGCAACTGAATTGCAATAGCCAATGTCAGTGTATCTACAAGGTGCTCGTTGAATACGGACCCAATAGGAGCTTTAGCCAATTTCAAGGCGAAACAGTTTTAAGGAGGGTAGACTAAAGTGACCCAGACTAGCATAAATAGTATACACCCCACTATGCATATAAACTTGAAACCCATAAAGCTTAGACAAAAGGAATAATAGAATTTGTACTCATTACCCTTAGCTAATTTCGGGGACGAAATTATTTTTAAGGGAGGTAGATTGTAACACCCCGGATTTTTGCCAACTTGGAGATAGACGTCCTTAGGCAATGAGTCGATCATGATACCTTAATTGACTTCTCAGAACTCAATCCTAAAGCCTCAAATTCTCTTTCAACCCATTTCCTTTAAAATCTCACCTTTCACCACCTTGTTCTTAAGATTTTTCTAAGTACTTTCGCATTAGACACATTCTAAAGTTTAAATGATGAAGAACAGTACTTAAACTAAAACTTATTGTAAATAGTAAATACATAAATAAAATGGGCTTTTGACCATTAACCTTATGGAATCTCACAAAACGAATAGGTTATTTGGAAAGATCAACCTCTCTTGCCCTAGGGCCTTATTTTGTCGTAATTAAGGCATAATTTAGTTAAGTACTAAACTGAATAATCAATAGAATTAGCTTGAACCACTTTAAATACGATCTGTAAGACCCAAAACGAGTAGAACTGTTAACGCTACATTACCTAAAAACTTAGGATCCATCTCAAAACCCGGTTGCTCTCGGGAGCACGTTGAAACTTCGTATCGGACCTGGACCGCGCGTCGAAAGTCCGATTGTTGCGAAACTATACGAATATGAGCGCCTTATTAGGCTTGACTACTATCCCGGAATTAAGTCCAAATAGTATCCCGAACCGCACAACTTGAGTCCAGAGCGAAGTGTGTGAGAAACGCGAATATCTTTAGAAAACGAACTAAAACTTAAGTGAATTGAGTCATTCACTTGCGGGCCAAATCTAAGGATTCTCACCGTTAGAATCTGACCCAATTACACCCTCGGATCAGGAAAAATTTCCAACACGTGTCAGAGTACTTGTGACCCTGATCGAGTATCGGTGACCATTGAACTGAAACTGGTCCAACACCGTCGATCTGTAAATCCGATTGGACCGAAAACCTAACTCGACCTTGATCTAATGTCAGGGAGCTTAAGTCTGATCATACGTAGAAAAGGGGGCACCAGAACAGCTCCGTTGAGTCGAAACATCAGGTTTTGGCTATAACCTAAGTATACAATGGCCCTAGGGCCATTGAGGTCGATTTTGGGCCTATATAAGGACCTTAAACCCTCTATCTCCCTTCACATACGAATTTCTAAACCCTAGAGAGAAAAGAGAGAAGAAAGAGAATGAAAAAGAGGTAAAGTTAGGGTTTGTTCTCGGGATTCAATCCCGCCGTTCCACGTGCTTAGCTACCACTACCGTATCACTATTTCGGCAATTCTGATTCCGTTTTCGGGTAAGAAATTCTAACCCAAATCTATTTTAGGGATTCAGATAGTGTATGTGATGAAATAGCTAACCTATTTCATACTATAGGTTGCCGTTGTGCTGTAGACAAAGGTAGAGTGTTCAAACTGAATCCGTTACGAGTCTACCGGCGAAAGGTGTGGACTATAAACGTTTAGGTTATGTTTTTCAAGGCTTGCAATGCCGGTTAATGATTTATAACTGACGTGGGTGTCATTTCACATGCTAAATGCAATGCCTAATTCGCTTTACGGTTATATATGAACTATGTTGAATATAAGTTATTTCATGTGTAGGTTGAAATGACTGGATATGTCGGGAATTTGGTTTTGTGCTTGCCATGATTATTCACCGTGAACATGTGATTGTTGAATACGTGACAACTCCTTATGAAAGGATTTGCCCTAATATAGCTTATAACTGAGTTGTATCGTGTAGGTTGAAATGTGTAGTCTAAGTGTTTGTGGAAATGATTGAATGAGTATGGAATTTGAATCCCTGCTTGCCATGATTATCCGTCGTGGATATATGCTTGTTGTATTCGTGACAACTCCTTAGTGAAAGGATTTACCCTAATACATGTTATGTGTAACATACGTCATGTATGTTATAGTGTATAGTCTAAGTGTTTGTTGAAATAACTGAATGAATATGGATTCATGATTTGTGTCTGCCTTGTGTATGGAATGTAAGAACATGATTGATGTGTATTAGACAACTCCTTGGTGAAAGGAATTACCCTATTATATGTTGAAATCAACATATGTCATGTATGTTAGTTATGTGTAGTCTAAGTGTTTGACAAAATGCCTGAATGAGTTGTTGCTAGATGAACTGTAGTTAATACGGTAGTTGAGATAGGATTCTCAACCACCTTAGCTATGTACATAAATTCCTTCAAGTAGCTATAAATTTATATGGTGTGTTTGAGTAGAATATGTATATGTAACATGGCATGTTATATGTGTTTTATTGTATTTTCAAATGCTATCCATGGTTGCAATGGTTGTTAAGTGTTGTATGATTACCACATGTACATATTTCTTACATCATAATGTGTTTGGGACTACGATGTAGTCCAGGCAATCGGTAACAATTCTTGTTTGAGTGGCTGAGCTAGTCTCACCCAGTGTTCGAAATATCGGTATCGCACAATGTATTACACCCTTGGGATATAGATACGTATCGGTTATCGCACATGATATATCGTCTGTATCGCATAGTTTATCGAACTTTTTGGGAAACATGGGGAAACATTGGGAAAATGGTTGAATTTTTTAATGAAATTTTAGGGATTATTAAAAAGGCTCTTAATACACACTTTTAAATCATAACATCTCAAAAAAAAGATGCACGTAATAAATTTCCTTTGTATAAGGTCCTAAGTTATGTGATGTTTAACTGAACTAACGCAACTATATTTAACTTGATGCATTATATTTATAAATATATCATAGTCTTGTATGAAAACACAACTAATTCATTGGTGTGGCCCACAATATGAACATATCAACAAGTCAGATGGAAAGTAAAGGACATGGTGGACCCTGAAGTGACGCACCAAGTTCTGTGGGGCCCACCATGATGTATGTGTTGTATCCACACCATCCATCCATTTAGAGATATCATTTTAGGCCATGAGAAAAAGAATGATTAAGATCCAAAGCTCAAGTGGACCCTACCACAAAAAACAGTGGAGAGAGTGACGCACACCATTAAAAATTTATAAGGGCCACAGAACTTGGTGCGTCACTTCAATAGCCCGTCTGGCTATGCAACCTATCAGTATGGCGCGCGCGGGGATACGGATTGGCTACTCCCCTGACACCGGCCTCATGGCTGGTGGTCGGTGCTCTGTGGGCCCCACCATAATATATTTGTTTCATCCATTCCGTTCATCCATTTCTACAGATCATTTTAGGAATGATACAAAGAATAATAGGGATATAAATCGCAGGTGGACCACACCAAAAGGAAAACAATAATGATTGGATATCCACCATTAAAATCCTCCTAAGGCCCACTGTACTGTTTATTTTACATCCAATCTGTTGATTGGGTCCTAAAGACCCAGATGAAGGGAAAAAAATAAATATCAGGTTGATCCAAAGCTTTTATGGCTCCCAAAACATTTTTAATGGTTAATGTTCATTTAACACTGTTTCCTATAATGTGGTCCACTTGAGTAGTGTATATGGTTCAATTTTGGGCTCAACACCTACAATGATCAGTAAAAACGGATGGACGACGTGAATAAACGACGTGTAATCACGGTGGGCCCAACAGAGTTTACTCAGTAAGATAAGAGCGTACTAAGTATGCATATTAACGCCCGTCACTGACGGGCGAATTCGGATTGCGTACTAAGTTACTCAGTAAACTCAGTTGGGCATACCGTGAATGTGTGTGGGTTATCCACGCCGTCCATCCGTTTTTCCAGCTCATTTTATTGGTTGAATAGAAAATTTAAGAATGCCCAGAGCTCAAGTGTGCCACACCACAGTAAAAAGTGGGAATAATGACTTCCACCGTTGAAATCTTGGTAGTGCCTACGGTGATGTTTATTTGTCATCCAACCATTTCATAATACGACACAGATATGGATGAAAGGAAAAAACAAATAACAGATTGATCCAAAACTTCTGTGGCCCTAAGAAATTTTCGACAGTAGAATTTCAATTCACACAGTTTCCCGTGGTGAGGTCCACTTGAGATTTGGATATACTTTATTTTTGGGCTAGAGCCCTCAAATTATCTTTTAAAATGGATGGACGGAGTAGATAACATATGTAAATCATGGTCGACCCCACAGAGTTTACTCAGTACCCTTAGCGTGCTGAGTTACTCGGTACGCAATCCACATCCCTGACGGGCCACAAGACGTCACCAAGTTACGTGGGTCCCATCATGATGTATGTTTTCTATCTACACCGTCCATACATTTGAAGAGATCATTTTATTGCATGAGCCAAAAAATGGGTCAGATCCAGAGATCGAGTAGACTCCACCATAGAAAACAGTGGAGAAAGGTTTCAATGGTGGAAATTAGTATCACCACTATTTCCTATGGTATGATCTTATATTTTTCTAAAATTTGGGATCAACCCTTAAATTAGATGGGAAAGCGTATGGACGGTGCGGATGGACCACATACATTAAAGGTGGGCCCAAGTAAGTTTACTGAGTACGATAAGACCGTACTGAGTAACGCTCCACCACAACCTTTACCCCATCTGGCGAATCGGATTGCGCACCGTGTACTGAGTAAACTCTATGGGGCCCACTGTCATTCATGCATTTTATCAAATCCGTCCATCCGTTTTATCATATAATTTTAGGGATTTAAACGAAAAATTAATCATATCTAAAGCTCAAGTGCACCACACCACCTGAAACAGTTTGAATTGAAGTCCACCGTTGAAAAGTTCGTGGGGGCCCACAAAAGTTTTAGATCAAGATGATATTTGTCTTTTGCATTCATCCATGTCTTTGTGATATTATGAATAGTTTGGATGACAAATAAACATCATTGGGGGCTTATAAATATTTCAACGGTGGAAATCAATACTTCCATTGTTTCCTTTGGTACGGTCTACTTGAGATTTTGATATAATTTATTTTTGGGCTTAACCCCTAAAATGATCTGGAAAAACGGATAGACGGTGTGGATGAACTAACAAACCCCACAATGGGCCCTACAGAGTTTACTTAGTACGATAAGAGCGCACGGAGTAACTCAGTACGCAATCCTTTTTCCCCATCCGTGTCGCGCCCCTCTTTCGCTTTCCCTCTCCATTTTCACTGCCATCCACGCAGTCCGATCCGAGTCTTTCATGCACGCAAGCTCTCGTCCCCTCAAATCTCATTCCGGAAGGAATGGTTCGTCGATCCGGCCTGATTATTCGCCGGAATCTCCGAGAAAGAGGGAAGTTGAAGAAAATGGCAAGAAAATCCTACTTACCTGTCGAGTGGCCCACCTCCGATCACCGCTGCAGCCAGGTAGGCTCCAATTTCTTCTTCTTCTTTTTTTTTCTTTTTTTTTTCCCAATGGAGAGGAAATCTCTCTATATCGTCGATATATCATACGATATTGACGATATATCGGCTGATATTGCGATTTTAGATTTTTTGGTATCTTCCGGTGGTAATCGGGGGTGTATCGTCTCGCAGTTGTGCGATGCCGATAATATCGGCCGATAGTATCGATATTTTGAACACTGGTCTCACCACAGTTGATGCGTTCGGTGAATCCGAGTCATACGATGATTGTCGACAGTGGTTAGCGCTCCATGTTGACTAATTCAGCGTACGCTCGTACCAATCGAACTTGTCAAGTAACCCAATTGACCTGATGTATGTTCATCATGTATGGACGTCATTGCTTGAACCTAAGGTACCAAACTCACCAGTGAAAATCCCGTTTAAACCTTGGTACCTCGATCCGGTAATACTCATGAGCCGGGCACGGTGGTGTGGGACATCGTGGTCGAGCTGTCGGCATACGCTGGGGCGACGAGCCTCCCCGTACTGACTAGTGAACAACAACGCCTCGTGAGCCTAATATGGTGGTATGAGACACTGTATTCGAGCTGTTGGCCTACACTGATCAGGTGACGAGCTCTTTGTAGTGACCTAGAATCGCAACATCGTATGAGATTTGCTAGGATTGACAACCCTAGAATGGATCATTCTTTGGAAATTGATATAAGGGAGGTACCTTAGCTTCCCAACACTGTTGTATGAATCAATCTAATTAAGTATTGGCTAACATGAGCATACACCGCACTGCATGTGCTTTGGCGAGGAAGAGCACTCTCGGGAGGTCGCCATGCGCGTCGTGAGATGAAGACGCCGAGGGCATGCATCATTAATACATATCATGTTTACATTAATCAGAGTACTTAAGGATGCTTGATTGTATTGCTTTATCATTATTGCTTGATTGAATTGATAACATGTTAACCTTTGGCTTATAGTTCCACTGAGTTAATCACTCACTCCCACGTTACGGGACGGTGTTTTAAACACCAACTAGACCCTGTTTTAGTTTCAGATGATTGCAATGCTTACGAAGCAGAGCCGGATTTTTATGATGATGAGGGTTTCTCCTATATGCAGCTATCAGGCAGGTGTATGTAGACCATGTTCTGATCGACGGGGTTACAGGGTTGTTGATTAGATGCCATTACACTTGTTATTTTGCACTTTTGGATCACCCATGTATATTCATTTTGTTCATTTTTAGAGTATACATGTATATATTTAACTTGGTAATATGTTCACACTCTGGAGACTTACAACAGTTTATATATTTTATATATCTATCACAGTCTTCCGCTTGCATGATTTAACTGTCTTTGGAGTATGATATGCTGATTTGGTATAATCTCACTCATGTTTAATGCACTAATACGAACAACATTCAATCATCATTATCTATGTTGCATAAGTGATGCGTTGGAACTTGGGAGCTGAGCTTATGCTCGACCCTCGATTTTCAGGGCATTACACTTCTTTAGGTAATTTTTGTAGCATTTATGGTGGTGCAGACCATGACACAAAGGATTGTCCAATAATCCTAGTTGTACAAAATATCACGCATGAGCATGAGCAAGCAAATGCTATAAATAACTACCAAAGGTCAGTTATGTAACCAATGAGAAACACGTATAATCCAAATTGGCGTAACCATCCTAATCTTATTTGGGGTAATGAACCACAAATTAATGCGTCCAATGCACCTCAAATGCCTCCACAAAACAACTTCTTTGGGGCATCTAACAATGCACCATATGTGCCCCCATCAAATCGAACATCTGTGGAGGATGCATTGACCGCATTCATGAACTCTCAAGCTCAAATGAATCAGTCTCTTATCCAATCAAATTAGGAATTAAAGACGTCCATGGCTAGGATTGAGACTCAACTAAACGCTAGGGAAAAAGGCACCCTTTCTTCTTAACCTGTGCCAAACCTTAGAAATAAACATTTCATTGAAACTCAAATCCAAGCGAGCTACATCATAACAAGCTAAGTTCATCATTACCTTGAGAAGTGAAAAAGAGGTTGATAACAAGATAATGCAACCGGTAGAAATACCGGAGGATGAGCCACCGTCTTAAGAGAATGATGAATCAGCTATGCTTCAAGAGTCGCAACAACAAAAGGATAAAGAGACTAAGTCACATGAGCCTCCAGTTCCGTTCCCATTTAGACTTCGGAACCCAACTGTCCCCATGAAATATCAAGAAGTGATGGATGTGCTCCAAAAGGTTACTGTCAATATTCCTCTGCTTGATGTCATTACACAAATTCCATCATATGCTAAATATCTCAAGGACTTGTGCACTCTAAAGAGGAAATTAAATGTGCACAAGAAGGCCTTCCTCACTGAGAAGGTGAGCGCTATCATTCAGAAAAGGGTCGTACCCAAATATAAAGACCCGGGAAGTCCCACTATTCCTTGTATTATTGGGAATTTCCAAATTGAGCATGCTTTGCTAGATTTGGGTGCAAGTGTCAACTTAGTACCTTATTCGGTTTACCAACAAATGGAGTTAAGCGAGCTTAAACCAACCACGATTACACTCCAATTCGCTGACCGCTCCATTAAGGTACCAAGGGAAATTTTATATGACGTGTTAGTCCAAGTGGAGAAATTCTACTTCCCCGTGAATTTTTTGGTACTAGACACTGAACCATGTGTAAATGTTAGCGTTCAAGTTCCTATCATTTTAGGCCGCCCATTCCTAGCAACTTCAATGATGAACTTGTCTTTTGGTAACATGACTCTAGAGCTAAATATTTTCAATATATGTAAGCAGCCCATTAACAATAATGAGATCCATGAGCTGAATTTCATGGACTGCTTGATGGAAGAAGAGGAATTTGAACCTAGCCTGACTAAGGAATTGATTCACGTCTTTGGGGACTTAAAATTTCTGATTTAGAAAAAGTGTTTGCTGAAATTTGTGATGATAATGGGAGTACTACCACCTAGGACATTGGTATGTACCAATGGAGACCGCGTACTCAAATCCTATCTATCGAAGACTCGTGACCTCTGCCATCACCAACCAATGTTCAAAAGCTTGATCTAAAACAACTACCAAATGAGCTTAAGTATGTATACTTGGGTGAAAATAAAACTTATCCGGTGCTGATCTCTTCATTTTTAGACAAGGATCAAGAGATTAAATTGTTGAATGTCTAAGGGACCACAAAGGATCCTTGGGCTGGACCATTTCTGACATCAAGGGAATAAGCCCTTTCATATGCACCCATCGGATCCACCTCAATCAGGACGCCAAACCAATTAGACAACCTTAAAGGCGTCTCAATCCAAACATGATGGAAGTTGTAAAAAATGAGGTAATCAAATTGTTGGATGTGGGAATCATCTACCCAATATCCGATAGTGTTTGGGTGAGTCCAACTCAAGTAGTCCCAAAGAAATCCGCAATAACTATCGTGCAAAATTTTAATAATGAACTAATACCAACACGTGTCACCACAGGTTGGCATGTTTGCATTGACTATAGAAAATTGAACCAGGTCACAAAAAAAGATCATTTCCCTCTACCATTCATTGATCAAGTTTTAGAGAGGGTAGCAGGTCACTCCTTCTAGAGTTTTCTTGATGGATATTCCGGATATAGCCAAATAGAGATAGCCCTAGAAGACCAAGAGAAAACCATGTTCACTTGTCCATTTAACATGTTCGCTTTCAAACGGATGCCATTTGGATTGTGTAATGCCCCAACAACTTTCCAACGGTGTATGTTAAGTATTTTTTCAAATATGGTTGGGAAGTTTCTTGAAGTTTTCATGGTTGACTTCTCTGTATTTGGAAGTAGTATTGATGAATGCCTCAACAATTTATCTCTTGTCTTATCTAGTTGTGAAGAGAAGCACCTTGTCTTAAATTGGGAGAAATGTCATTTCATGGTTCAAAAAAGAATTGTTTTGGGCCATGTTATCTCCAAAAATGGAATCGAGGTAGATTGCTCAAAACTCAACATTATTGCTAATCTACCTATCCCCCGAACTGTTAGAGATATTAGATCACGTCTAGGGCACGCCGGTTTTTATAGAAGATTCATCAAGGACTTTAGCGCCATTACTAGATCCTTGACTAATCTTCTCCAAAAGGATGTCCCATTTAGGTGGACATATGAGTGTATAAGTGCCTTTAATAAAATTAAATCATCCCTTACCACTGCACCTATCACGCGTCCACCAGATTGGACACTTCCTTTTGAACTGATGTGCGATGCAAGTGATTATGTCATAGGGGCCGTTTTGGGCCAAAGGAAAGATAAGTGGCCCTACGTTATTCATTATGCAAGTAGAACTCTAAACTCGGCCCAAGCGAACTACTCATCAACTGGAAAGGAGTTACTTGCAGTAGTTTTTGGTTTGGATAAGTTTAGGTTGTACTTCCTGGGATCTAAAGTGTTCATTTTCACGGACCACTCAGCTCTGAAATATTTACTATTTAAGAAGGATGCAAAGCCGAGACTTTTGAGATGGATCTTCCTACTCCAAGAATTTGACTTAGAGATAAAAGCTAAGAAAGGAGTAGAAAACGTGGTGACCGATCGCCTTTCCAGATTGGTGTTAGATGATTCTATTGAGGAGATGTGTCACGCCCCAAACTCGGAAACCGGGCTCACAAAATTTTCGATCGTCGAATCCGGTGCCGACAGCCTCCTTAGTACCCCATTCTCGCCTCTCAGTTCGCGTACGCCAGATTCCAACTTGGGATCCTACAAGGAGGATTTTTTAACGTACTTTTGTCTCATAAGAAGCATAACCACAAGTGTACCCAAATTACAAAGGCAGCATCATCATCACATATCCACTAATATAAACAGTTGAATACAGTGTTGAAAGGGAAATACATATGTCAAAAGTTCCAAAAGTCCGTTGCACGCTTCAAGCTCAACGCTGTTGCAACCTAACGCCACCTGCATGCATCTATCATGCATAAGCTTATAGAAAGCTTAGAGGGTGGCGAAAGTGTGTGTACAAGGTAAGTGCCAAGTATGTAATACAATGCCATAAATCATACAATATCGGAATAAGTGAAAATACTGACAAGATCATGAATCATGTGATATCAGAGTAAGCAGAAATATACTGGTAAGTCCATGAGTGCCATCAGCCATACCAAGGCTATGCGATGCAAGGCATGAATGCTAATGACTATATCAATGCAGAAACATGGCAACCCAAATATGCTAAGTGCTGCGGATACAATGTAATATGTGGTGCGAATGAAATGACCAAGCTGGAGTGAAGTCGGGATGATAGTACGTAGTATCGTTGGCTATGGGGTCCATCACAAGGGACTTATATCCAAACCAGTCCCATACCTAAATTTGGATAGCCAGACACAATGTATTAGACTCCTGATCTCAGGTTAGTCGCGCACCCCAACTGAAATTCCTACCATTACGAAGGTACATAACAATTAATTGCGTACCACCAGCCCGAGCGGATAGTGAATAAATGAATGAATGAATGAATGAATGAGTATGCAACTCCTACTCAATAAGTCCACATATCAGTATGGTTCCTCTTTAGGAAGTCACCAGGGTCTATTACACTCTAAACCAATTGCCGCCCCATCGTGCCCAACAAGGTGAGTGGAAGAGACCTCACTATCCGCCTGCCAATATCGGGCTCGACTCGTCGATAACGGACCCATTCCTCGAGCTGGTTAAACTCAGCCTAGCTTTGCCCCCTCCTCTCGGGTAGGTAAGGCCGCACCCCCTTCTAACCGACCCCGACACAGTGGGAGACGTGGCCTAACGGTATACGGCCCTCACTCGCTCATGCATCCACTCGGTCTAGACGTTGGAGCAACCTCTGGAATCAAGTGGGTTTAGCGAATTTCATCCAGGGATATCTATAGTACCCCATGTAGAACAGATTTTCGGTGTCTCATCTGGCCATCCACAATATGCCTGTGGAGACTATGGCCCTGATGTCGCTAGGACATACGGTGGTCATATCATAAAATGCGAGATACATGAGTCATATCATCCAGTCATGCGTTAAATTTGCGCGTACCGCGTGCTCATGTGGGGTAACTCTGCCTGCCAGGGAGTCCCATGATAATTTGCCCAATAGCATGTGCTATGATCAATCACTCCTCATATCAAGCATACATATGATGCGCATGGGCATAAGTCGTGAAGCTATACTAAGCATGTTATATGATAATGGTGTACTTTCCTCATATTAAGGATAGGCCTAGACAGCTTATTCATAACAAGAATGGGCCTCATAATGGCCCATGAGAAGGTCATAATGTGAACATCTAACCATCATTGCCCATCAATGTGGACATTTAACCAACATCGCTCCCAAGCAGTGGCCCACATAACATCATTACATACATTATAGTGAAATCACACATTACATCAGTCCGCACATTCTTCACATTAGGCCTCACTCAAGGGCCACGTATACACCACATCGGGCCTCCCCATACAGGCCACAAATACATTACAATGGGCCTTATCAACTAGGCCACAAGTACATCACAATGGGCCACATACCTGGGCCGAAAATACATCGCATTGGGCCTCGCCAAATGGGCCACAAATACATCACAATGGGCCTTATCAACTGGACCACAAATACATAACAAGTGGGCCCTGCACATGACCCTCAAATACATCACAATGGGCCACAACCCATGGGCTTCAAATACACAATAGGTGGGCCCTACACATGGGCCTCAAATATAGACAACATGTGGGACTCAAATACATCAAATCGGGCTCACCGTTCTAAGTGATCTATCTACACCATACATCTTTATTTAGAGATCATTTTAGAGTGCTACCCAAATGGATCACAATGGAAGATCATTTGGACCGTGCCACACCTAACAGTGGTGATAAGGGTTCCCACTGTTAAAATCCTAGTGGGCCCCACCGTAGTATTATTTCCTATCCAGTTTGTTCATAAGGTCACAAAGACCTGGATAAGGAGGAAAAAAATATATTATGTTGATTCAAAACTTCTGTAATCCTAAAAGGGGGTTTCAATGATAGACGTTCAAACCCACTGTTTGTTGTGGTGTGGTCCACCTGATAACTGGATCTGTCTTAGTTTTAGTCCCAAGCCTTGAGATAGACTTGCAAAAAGGATGGACGATTTTAGATGTAACACAGACATCAGTGTGGGGTCCATATATATGGCCCAACACGCTAGATGGATGGGCGGTATGGATACAACACATGAGTGCCAGGGGCCCCACCGTGGGACAGCAGGTATAAAACCCACGTACCATATGAGATCCCACCGTCCAGATATTGGATGGTGAGGATACAACATTTATATCATGGTGAGTCCACGTGGTGGCCCACCAGAACTTATTAATTATAATTATTAAATATATATAATATCATATAAATATATATATATTATTATATAATACATCCCCAACCAACGTCCAGAGCTGGATGTCCATCGTCCACACACCGTCCATCAAGGTGGACCATCACACAAGGAAAATAAAAATAAAAATAAAAATAAAAACGAGAGGGAGATAGAGAGACGGAGATCGGAGTAGCGGAGAGACCTCGCCACTATGGGTCCCTCATACAAATCATACATCAAGATGGGTCCCACCACAAGTAGGCCCTCAAATCACAAAATCAATTCATAAAATCACCCACCTTTGATCTCCTCTTCCTTCATCCGCCTATAGCCTCTAGAGCTCTAAGGAAACGATTCCAACGGTTGAGATGGACTTTGGATGCTGGAGATGGTAGGTAGGAAGGTGGGCCACATTAGGCTCTCATCTCCTTGGAAGCCATGGACGTTCACTCTCCCTTGGTTGCTTGGGAGATGGAGTTTGAAATGAGAGAGAGAGAGAGAGAGAGAGAGAGAGAGAGAGAGAGAGAGATGGGATGTAAGAGAGAGAGGGATACGTGAGTGAGTGATGGGTGATGGGGAGAGTTGACTTTAGGGTACTTATGTAAGAGAGAGGTAAGGGTTGCTTGTACTTGAGGATGGGATGTGTACTTGACATTTGATGTGATGTGATGGGATTGATTCGAAAGCTCTCTCTTGGGTTTTGCAACTGCGTGACGTATTTCCTCGAACTGAATGCGGGCCCACATCTCCTGGCCTGGGTATCGTCTCGGCGCGTAATACGCAGCATCGGAACTGCGGCAATGGAACCTCTGCGACGGAACCTCGGCGACGGAACCTCGGCGATGACGCGGTCGCTAGGGTACAAGTCTTAGGTTGAGCTGACTCTGGAATAAGGGATATAACTCAGGATCGCGCGCAAACGCCTATTACAGATCACGGGTCACCGGAATCCGACCGAGAGGACCGCGGAAGCCTATGGAACGGTACAGTCTAGGATACGGGTCTTACAAGATGCATATCCAGGTCACTTTCCCTGATGAACAATTATTTGCGATCTTCAAATTGCCTTGGTATGTGATATAGTGAACTATCTTATAACGGAAAAAATGCCATATCATTGGAAGTCATAAGATATGAAGCGTTTTGAAACCGAGGTTAGGAACTTCTTCTGGGATGACCCGTATTTATATAAATATGGGACTAATCAGATTTTTAGACGTTGTGTCCTAGAGGATGAAGTTCAGAGTGTTATTTCTTTTTGCCACATGGAAGCATGTGGTGACTATTTTTCTGCTAAGAAAACCACTGCAAAAATCATTTAATGTGGTTTTTACTAGCCCACCATGTTTAAAGATACCCATGCTTTCTCTGTTGCCTGTGATAGATGTCAAAGGTTGGGAAGAGTGTCTCGACGCAACATGATGCTTTTATCCCCAATTTTACCATTGGAGATTTTTTATTGTTGGGGTATTGATTTTATGGGCCCATTTTCATCTTCTTTTGGATTTATTTATATATTGGTTGGTGTGGACTATGTTTCAAAGTGGATTGAGGTAGTTCCAATTAGGACCAATGACAACAAAGTGGTCATACGATTCCCCATGGAAAATATTTTTTCTAGATTTAGAACTCTAAAGGCCATCATTAGTGATGGTGGGTCTCACTTTTGCGATAGGACATTTGAGGCTTTGATGAAGAAATATGTCATCAAGCATAAAATGAGCACCCAATACCACCCATAAACGAGTGGGCAAGCTGAGATTTCTAATCGGAAAATCAAACACATTTTAGAGAAAACTATAAGGCTAGATAGGAATGATTGGTCCCTCAGACTATCCGACGCTTTATGGGCTTATAGGACTGCTTATAAGACCCCGATTGGAATGTCCCCATACAGATTAGTGTATGGGAAGGTTTGCCGCTTGCCTGTGGAATTGGAACATAGAGTCTACTGGGCAATAAAGAAATTAAACTTTAATATGGACCAAGCAAGTGGATAAAGGAAATTAGAGTTAAATAAATTAGAGGAACTGAAGAGAGACTCGTATGAAAATTCTAAAATCTACAAAGAAATGACCAAAGCTTTTCATGACAAAAAAATTTTGAGAAAAAATTTTGAACCTCAACAAAAGATCCTATTATACAATTCCCGTCTCCAGTTCTTTCTAGGAAAATTAAGATCAAAATGAACAGGCCTCTTCATTGTGAAGAATGTTTATACTCGTGAGGCTGTTGAATTGAGAATCCACGTAATGACAATGTGTATAAGGTTAATGGTCAGAGATTGAAGCCTTATGTGAAAAACTTCCATTTGGGAGAGGAGTCCGTCCCTCTTCATGAGCCAGAATATTCAGATTGATGTTCCTAGTCTGACGGAGCATTTATGTAGGATTTGTATTATATTAATTTTTTTTAGTGTCACCTAACAGGTGAGTTCTTCATGGTAGGTACTCTCCACCATTTCTTTTATTTTTATTGTTCTCTGCATTACATTATCATTACATTAGGGACTGTAGATTTTCGGTTGGGAGGTGTGGATAGTCATCCATGTGAGTTTTTTTATTTTTAGGTTTTAGTTTATTATTTTTTTTAAAGGTTTAAGTTTATTTTTTAGGTTTCTGGGAAAAAAATTTCAACATTTTCAAAATAATATGTTTATATACAAGAATGTGAACATGATATTATGCGAATTGCAAAGGCAAAGTTAATACTTAGTCTAGGTTAATAGTAGTCAGAATTCTGATAACTAAAAATTATAGACTTGAGCTCGATTATCTAATCATTAGTTTAAAGTGAGTTGTAATTTGATGTACTGAATTCACAATACACCCTAGCTAACTAAGTGAGGAATATGATATGTGAACTAGAATAACAAATTTTTATTCAAATAAGTTGAATGAACTAGTACCATTGATATATGCTTAAAAGAGAGAATATTGAAAAAAAAAGTGACGAAAAAAGAAAAATTTATTATAGAGTATGAATGCAATGACCATAACAATCGTATTAGTAATCCGGAGTAAGGATACTTAAGCATCCATTACTATTACCATTACAAGTACGATACCTTAGGTTATGAAGCAAACCCGGTGGGAACCTTCATCAAGGGTGGTCTATAATAATGAGGATATGATATTAAAAGAAAAAAAGAGCATGAAGGAAATGAGATAACTAGAGATTTCACATTCTTGGGATGATTGAAAGGAGTTAGATAGAGAACATGCATATTCTCAAAGTCAGACTAGTGTCACTAAGCACCTAAGTATATTGGACCATAACTATTTTAAATTTTGATTAGATCTCTGAACTCAAGGATGTAATGGATTAAGAAATTGAAATTCTAACTAACTTCAGACTTAGGACAAGTATTGTTTTGTTTTGAAATTCATATGATGAATGGAGGCATAATTGTATAAAGTTCTGAGTGTTGAACTATTTTTCATGTTTAAAATGTTTGTGGGTAACATTTCCGGAAATCCTCATGAGACTATAACTCGTCTACTAGGGAAAACCTAGGGGTTTAAAGGCTTGTTGCATATGCTAAGTGCAATCAAGATTACCTGCGAAAGTGGTGTAGTTAGAATTTTTGTTGTCGTTTTAATTTTGTTTCTAGAATTAGTTTTTATTCTTATTTTTATTTTTCTTCGCTTATTTTGCTCAGAACTAGCAAAATGCTGGTTGGGGGGTTGTGTTGAGACTCAAATAATGCATAATTTCCCCCATTTATATCTTGGTTTTATGAACATGAATCAGCTTAATGTTCTATTTTACTCATGTTTGTGTTGCAAGGTGAATTTAAGAGCTTGGATTGAAAAGGGTGCTAAAAGCATGGATTTGATGCTCAAGAATTACCAAGGCGGATGGATCTTAAGAGACCAAGATTGAAGAATTCACATGGCAAAGATCCAAGAAAACGAAGTGAGGAATGAAGAGAATCAAATATTTGAAGTGAAGAATCCTGAAATCGTCCTGAAAAAGCGTATTCTAAAACTTTGAAGTTTATTTTGAGAACTGTGCAGAGTGAAGTCTATTTTAGCAAATTGCGTAAATTTGAGGCAGTTTCTACAGTTTTTCAACTTGGTGCGAAAGTTGGAATTACCCACTTATAAATAGGGCTTCCCAGGGCATTGTTAAGGATCATTCAAGATATTCCAAAGCAAGATCCAGGGTTTTTAAAGAGTTTTATAGTTTTAATTTATTCTTCTTTATAAGCTTTTAGATATTTATTCTTTCTTGTTACTTTCCTTTTCTATTCTAGTTATATTTTTGTAGTTTCCTCTAGCCCAAGCTAGAAGGGAAGCACATTGGTGTAATATTTTCATAGTTATGATGATTGATTATTTTAATGATGAGAAGAATGGTATATGCATGTTATCTATTGTTTAAGTTTAGTTTTTTTTTTTTTTTAAATCCTAATGTGAGATCCATATGTTTTCATCATATGAGATCGACATTGATGGATAGGCTTACCCTGAATCAATTAGATTTCCTAGCTAGGAGAGGTTCTCAACCTGTTACATTTCTTTGATATTCATTATCTTGTAGATATGAATTCTTAAAATCACTAGCGCTTGAGAATATATATCATTGGTACAAATCCATGATTTTTTAATATTTTATATCATTTATTTAAAATGTTTAAATTATTTTATTTTCCGATTAGGCCGACTATAGTACTCGGATCTTAGTTGTGTTATCCAAGTCATCATGATTTTGGAACATTAACCTATGTGTGAAACTTTGAAGCTTTGGTGTTGTTTTAATTCAGTTGAATTACATCCATTCAAAACTCCCAAAATCAAATCCTTAGTTTAGTTTTTATTACTTAGTTTGTTTCGCATTTGATTTTCTCATTCTCTTAATTCATCTCCTTATGAGATCGACCCTGTATTCACGAGATATTACTTACGAACTCTGCACTTGGAGGCAAGTAATTAACAAATTTGATAGTGACATCCCAAAACAACAAGTGGTCCACTCGTGGGATCCACTTTGATGTACGCACTATGCCCCAGAGGGGCCACCATTATGATCGCCACATAGGACAACGAGCCTTGGTGGGCCAACCTGCCAGTGGGCATGCCCTGTTTTGTTGATGGAAGGGCGCTTTGGGCAGCCTTGTTAGGCTTTGTTTGAACTAGTTTGAAGACCTTTCCAGGGGTTGTGGGACCCATGGTGGACACCCACAAATGTGTAGATGAGGCTCCCAGGTGAACCCTCCAATCTAATCGCTACAAATGGCAATGGGCCCTTGTGGGTCGTTGGATTGTTAGTACGAATAGTACCCTACTTGGCACTTGTTGGACAACAATATTGACCCGCCTGTTTAGTGCACTTGTGGGGCCCATTTTGGGGTCCTAGTTGGTTGGGTGTGTGGGATACTTGGCCCCTACCTGAGGGTGGAAGTGTGGCCCGATCAAAGGTGGACCCACCAAGAAAGTAGTGGTGATTGAATGCTTACCATTAAAAACTTCCTAAGGCACACTACGATGTCCCACCTAATGTATGGGTTTATTAACTCCATTCATCTAGGGAATGATTCTAGAATGATGTATGCACGTGGTTCATCTATCTTGATAGATTATTTCAGAACAGGGGCCACTCAAATGTACGTGTTGTATTCAAGTTGTCTATCTGTTTTTACATATCATTTTAGACTGTGAAACTACCTTGATGTATATGTCTTATCTGTATTGTACATCTATGTTACCAGCCTATTTTATATGCACAGGCTTAAGTGTGGACTGATGCAATTCTCAGGTGGACCATGCTACATGGACATTTAAACTTCTAATAGGGCCCATCATTCGGGTCCTCTCACTCTCTTTATATTGAACTATTTAAGGTGGATTATCACATATATTGTGCACCCTACATTCTATACATGAATGAGAATATTTATGTATGTGCCAGGATTGGTAACATTCTAATATACCTAGCCCTGATAAGGTCAACATTGATAATATGCGTAGTATAATGAAGCCCATGCCATTCATATACCCACACGCATAATCTGTATGCCTGTTATGGATTTCAAATGATCATAGCATACGTCTTTCGACTTGATATACTTAAGGGACCCGTACGAGACATGGTCGCTCACATGATCATCATATGACTTGAAGTATGACTTGAATAGTGTGATTTATGCATGACGCATTATGTATGGCATGTTGCATGCACTCCTTAGTGACACTAGGGATGTAGTCCTGTAGTCGGGATATGGCTAACGTATATGAGTATGGACACCGAAAACTATTAAGGTTATAGGGTGTCATAAGCATCACGTGTGAAAGTCCTTAAACCCTGTGGTACCAGTAGGATGCTCCAATGTCTAGACCGAGTGGATTCAAAAGCACACGATGGATAGATATTGGTAGGCCACGTGTCCCACAATGTCGGGGCTGATTGGAAGGGGGTTTGACCTTACCCGCCTGGGGTATGGTAAGAAAAATCCTCTTTTGTAGAGGACGTCCTATATCATAGCGTACCGAGTGCTCTGCTTCAAATTTTGTATGCTTCAAGGTTGTCATCGAGTAGCTTGTTCTGCTGGAGATAGGTTGTGATCAGGTCCATCCACCTCGGCGTCGAGATGACAGGAAATGCTTCCTCCAGTTAGGTTGGCCGATGCTAGTCTCGGGCAAGAACTCAATCGGGATTGATTTGGTGATGTCGTCGTTGGCCGCCGTAGCTAGTTTTGTCAAGGCATTCGCTGAGAATTTTCTGCTCAAGGCACCAAGGCGACTTCACACTTACTGAATTTGACGATAAGTTCCCTCGCCTTCTGGAGTTAGGCGATCATTTTCTCTCCCTTTACCCAGTACTCTGTTGAGGGTCAAATATTGCATATCAGACCCCAGCTATTACTTGGTTTTATGCACATGATAATGCTTAATGTTTTATTATAATCATGTTTGTTTTGCAAGGTGAATTCAAGAGCTTGGATTGAAAAGGATGCTAAAAGCATAGATTTAACGCTCAAGAATCACCAAAGCCAGTGGACAGATCATCCAATCAGCCGATAATCACTTATTTGGGGCCCACCTGATCTTTGGATAGGCCTCAATTTTGGACTCAACCCCTAATCACTCCAGAAAACCACCTTGTATTCATCCATTTACAAAACTGACAGTACAATCACCCAGATACATGACTAGAATACCAACTATCAAGTCTTCCTATTTTTAGCATGACATCTGACCCTCCATCGTATGTAGATCACCCAAACGGGCCACCTGAATATCATAATAAATCGATCATTTCGAAGATCTTATGGTGTATTCCAAGACCACCGGCTAACTTCCCTATTAGGTGTATAAAACATTGTTTTTAGACTTCAGAGTGGTATTGTCCATTAAAAAGACATCTGAGTCATTTATGAGTGATCAAGGTTCAAACATAGACATTAGAAAGAGCGTGAAAAATAACAAGTATTGGTGAAATTTCATCTCGTTTGCACAGTGCAGTCAGAAGATACGGATGGCAAAAGATTTGACAAAAGAAAGGGTAGAATTGCAAATAAGGGGATGCCAAGTGCATGGCACTGTTGGACAATCTCAATTGAAGTTTTAACGGTGAGTATTCTTGCTACTCGCTGGGACTGTGCGGGCCACCTGATTAACTAAACCACTTCATTTTTTACAGAGTTTCCTAAAATGGCGTGACAAATCGGATAGACAGAACAAATCTTCAAAATAAACATGTATGTGGGCTGCAAGAATGTGTAACAGATGTTGGGAAGCGTCTACTTATCACATGGATTGTGGCCCACTTAGAACTCAGATCTGCCCCATCTTTTGGGCCATGGCCTAACATGACCCTATGAAAGCGGTGAAGGGCATGGATTCCCCGAGAGACCATCACAAATGGACCCCACCTAAACCAACTAATAAACCAAAGTCGGCAACTTTTCGCAACTTTCTGCACGCTGTAATAACAGCGACCAAACCGAGTAGGTTTCACCGCACCTTCATGCTTCGTTTGTGGGCCGCCTGATCAACTGATTCACTCTAACTTTTGGCCCATGTCCCAACACTTGATCAACTTTTGTGGGCCACCTGATCAACTACTTTGTTTGTGGGCCACCTCCTCATGCTAATCCAGGGAGTGGATTTTCCCAAGCAATGATGATCGTGGACCCCACCGATTATGCAATATCAATCCATCTATGACCGACGCTCTCCTTGTTTCACTACGCAGGAGACGGATTGCGTAAGCCAGACTTGCGTAAACCTTCGCTAAGAAGAATCTAGAAACCTCACTGCACAGTTATAAAAGGCACAGTCACTAGTAATCTAGAGAGCATGGTTAGGAGGAGCAAGAGAGAGAGAGAGAGAGAGAGAGAGAGAGAGAGAGAGAGAGAGAGAGAGAGAGAGAGAGAGAGCGTGGAGCGGCAGTCTTCAGAGAGTTTTTTTTCTTTCGTTTCTTTAATTGTTTATTTATGTTTTTAGTTCAATCATGTCTATGATCGGCTAAACCTCTTAGCTAGGGCTAAGAGGTGAAGCTTGTAGCGTGATGGGTTATTTTCTATTGCTTTGATTCATGTTGTTGAAATCTCTTTGATTTTAGTTTGATTATAAGAAATACTTTTAGTTTTTAATAATTTATTGTGACTTAAATTACAATGGATCTGCGATAGCTTTGAGTATATTTTTTTCATTATTGACATTGTGATTTTAGGAAATCCTGTTGTTCACTATCGTCCCCTGGGCATGGCCTGATGATGAAATTCTCACAATTCTCTCAGACTGGTTGTGGATTGGTAAATTTTGTTGTTTGCTCTGTCTCATGGGCATGGTTTTGTGATGGAATCAATTCTAGTCCTCGTACCTCTCATCCATTGAGAACTAGATCAAAGGAAGTTCATATTTGATTTTTAATGATATATTTTCCAATTGGATGAAGATGGGACTCTTATTTCAGTTGTGTTCGTCAATCAAGCATAGATCTCCCTGATCTCTACAAGTGGATCTTTGGAAACCCTAGTTTCCCACTTTACAATTTCACTCGTTTTTCATTAATTTTTTCACAATTAGTATCTCGCTTATTTCAGATTTAGGTTTTCATCTTCTTCTAGTTCTAGTTCTAGTCACTTCATAAAACACACGAGATTAGTCCCTGTGGATTTGACCTCGGTCTCACCGAGAATTATTACTATATCGCAGCCTACACTTGGGGTTGTCAACATACTCGTCAGTGATTTGGTTGATGATAAGCTAGGAATTGTTGTGGACTTTCATGGCTCGGGCTCCCATAGCTTTCGCTAGGCAAGGAGTGCTTCGTACTCCGCCACATTGTTGGACATCGGAAACCCAAATCTTAGGGCATATTGTGTGCAGGTCTGGTCGGGTGCGACAAGGATTATTCCAGCCCCACTGCCTTTTGAATTGGAGGGCCCATCAATGTCTTAGTCCACTCTTGCAGGTCAGTTTCCTCATTGTCTTTGACTTCTTCAGTAGGCTCGATATCAGTGAACTCAGCAATGAGGTCAGCTACTGCCTAACCCTTGATAGAAGTTCAGGGTCAGTACTCAACGTCGAATTCTCTAAGCTCAATCATCCATTTTGTCTGTCTCCCTGATACCTCGGGTTTTTGGAGCACTTGATGAAGGGACAGATTGGTCGGGACCATAATTGTGTGGGCCTAGAAGTATGGGAAAAGGCGTCGCAACGACACGATTAAGGCCAGCGCGAGCTTTTCGATATCAGGATATCTAGTCTCAGCTGGGACCAGTGTCTTGCTGACATAATCACAGGAAATTGCTTGCTTCCAACCTCTCGTACCAAGGCCAAGCTGATCACTGTGGTTGAGACAACCAAGTAAAGCAGCAGTGACTCCCCTTGCTCGGGCTTGTAGAGTAGCGGGGGTGACCCTAGGTACTACTTGAGCTGTTGGAAGGCTCGTTCACAGTCGTCATCCCATGTCGGCTTTGTCTTGCCCTTCAACTGTCGGAAGAATGGCAACCACTTGTATGTTGCTCTGGAGATGAACCTATTGAGGGTCGTAACTCTGCCTATGAGGTATTGTTCTTTGTAGTTTTGGGTGAGCTCATATTCAACAATGCCTGGATCTTGTTGGGATTTGCTTTAATTCCCCTTTGGTTGACCAAGAAGCCGAGGACTTTCCCAAACTTGCCCCAAAGGCACACTTGTTCGGGTTTAGCTTTATCCGGTACTTCCTTAGGATGGTAAACATCTCTTCGAGGTCAGTCATGTGGTCTGCTGCCCTAATGCTCCTGACTGGCATGTGGATGACATAAACTTCCATAGAGTGTCCGATTTTCTTAGCGAATATCTTGTTGACAAGGCATTGATACATCGCTTTGTCGTTCTTCAACCTGAAAGGCATGACCATATAGCAGTAGAGCCCTTTGTCGATGACAAAGGTCGTCTTCTGCTTGTCGTGCACATGCAAGACGATCTGATTGGAACCCAAGTAGGTGTCCATGAAGCTGAGGAGCTTGTGCCCTATCGTGATTCTCGGGAGAGGGAAATTGTCTTTAGGGCATGCCTTATTCAAGTCATGTAGTCAACACATACCCATTATTTTTCATTTAAGTTCTTTACCAGCACAACATTCGCTATCTAGTCGGGGTAGTAGATTTGTTCAATGAATTCGGCCTCTAAGAGCTTTTCGAACTCCTCTCCAATGATGGCGTAACATTTTAGTTCGAATGCTCGTTGCTTCTTCTTCACTAGTTATTGGTCGGGATCAACGTTCAATCTATGAACCATTATCTCTTGTTCAATGCTGGGCATGTCCTTGTGGGACCATGCGAAGAAGTCGGCATGTCGCTTCAGTAGTCTAATGATCTCCTTTCGTTGACCTGGGGCTAACAACAAAGCGACTTGAATTGTGCTGGTCGGGTTGGTCTCGCAAAGGGACACCGCCACAAGGTTTTCCACAGGAGACTCTCTTTCAGCCGATTCTTCTCGGGGGTCGAGGGAGGTGATAGCCATCGTATGTTATCATGCTTTTGCCCTTAATGTTGTTGAATAACACCCTCGAGCATCATGCTGATCGCCTTTAACTTGACCGACCCCATGGTTGGTTGGGAATTTCATCGCAAGGTGATAGGTAGACATTGCTACTCTTATGGCGTTGAGGGATGGTTGTCCCAAAATGATATTGTAGATGAAGGGATAGTCAACTACCAGGAAGTCGATCATCAGGGTAGTCTAGTTGTGACCCTCTCCATCAGTGACGGGAAGTAGTATACTTCCTTCGGAGGTGATCTGCTCTCCTGCAAACCAGAGCAAGGGCGTTCGGATGGGACATAGTCAGGATCTCCTTATCCCCATCTTATCGAAGGCAGCAACGAAGAGGATGTCAGACAAATTGTCGGTGTCCACCAATATACGGTGCACCTAGTGGTTGGCCACTGTCATGGTTACCACCAAGGCATCGTCGTGCGGGTGGTGGATTCTTCGGACATCCTCCTCAGTAAAGGTTAAGTTACAAGGAACCAACTTCTGCTCCTTTGCTGCCTTACTTGTTAGATGAATGTGATGATTTGTGCTGTTGCTATTGATGCTCCGAGCATGAGCCCTGCGTGCTCTATTTGAGTCCTTGCCCCCCGAGGGTCCTCTGAAGATTGTGTGTATGTCACATGTCGCTTTGTTGTCATTTCTGTTGCTTTATGCTTGTCCATCTTTTCTCGTCGCCCCTCCCTTCTCCTGTGGATGTACTCCTACAGATGTTCGTCCCAAATGAGGGACTCGATCTCTTCCTTGAGATCAAAGAAGTCGGCAGTAGTGTGTCTGTGATTGTGGTGGAAGTGGCAATACTTTCTTTTCTCTCTTATTCGCATCGACCCTCATCCTGCTCGGCCACTTCAAGATCTTTTGTTGCGAACTTCCATAAGAACTTGTTTGGGAGTAGTGTTTAGCGGGGTAAAGGAGTGGAATCTGCTCTCCGGTTGTCGATTAGGGCGTGAGCCTTTGTTCAGGTCATCATCCCTTCTCTTCTCGCTGCTGATAGTGGGTGACTTTCCTTTGATATCATGGGGGGCCAGAGCTATTTGGTCGGAGTAGTTGTTCACTTGCACTGCCTCCTCGTTGAAGCGGATAATGTAGTCTTTCAGTAGCTCCTTTTGGGTAACAGTGAGGAGGTGGGTCGCTGTCTTCCTTCTATCATTTTCTTCAATAAACTACATGATGAAGGTTTTACTGAGCTATGTGAAGGAGCGAATGGACTTTGGCTTCAGCTGCCTAAACCATTTTAGTGCCTCTCCTGACAAGGTTAGGGAGAAATCTCGACACATTACTGAGCTTGAAACGCCGTGCCACTCCATCCATGCTCGGAAGGATTCGAGGTGTTCCGCTAGATCTTCGGCTCCTAAGTATGGAGTGATCTGAGGCATCCGAAATCTCGGAAGAAGTTGAGATCTCATGATGTCGTTGGTAAATGGCGGTTCTGTTTCCTCCAACATGGCATCAATTGAGGTCGGAATCCGAGCGCGGTACGCTTGTTGAATGTTGTTGAGTTGTCCTCAGATCTCCCTGAGTTCGGCCTCCGACCGGACCTCGTTCTCTGCTATCACCTTGGGAGCTTTCCCACGCCTCCTCTTCTCCAAGGTATGGCGTAGGTCGGAGTCAGCGAGCGCAATGGTTCCTGTGGTATATGTGGGTGCGTTGCTATGTTGCCCTGGTCGTTGCTTGATCACACGCGAGTCAATGGGTATTTGAGGAGGTTGAGATAGCTTGGTTACCGCATCTGCTCTCGCTCCCTGGTCGGGAGGTGAGTTCTGCCTCTCCAATATTTGCATTATGAGATTTATATTGCCGGTCAAGGCCTCGACTTGGTTTTCCAAGGAGACGAGCTGACCTCCCTGGTTGTGAGACCGCTGTGCGGGCACCACCGGGGTGGAACCAGCTTGATGTTGTGAGGGCGGATCCTGGAGATCTGTAGGCGGTGCGGGAGCCGATGCAGTGATAGCAGCCAAGGTGAGTGCTTGTGATCAACGTCGGGAGGCGAAGTCGTCGTCCAGGGTCGATGCGAGGCTTTAGCTCGGCAGCCAAGGTGAGTGCTTGTGATCAACGTCAGGAGGCGAAGTCGTCGTCCAGGGTCGACGCGAGGCTTTAGCTCGGCAGCCAAGGTGAGTGCTTGTGGTCGTCGCTTGGTCGATAGCAAAAGTCGAGTTAGGTCGATGTCTATGTTCCCTTGGTTGCAATAGGGAATAGATTGACCAGGCAACCAAGGTTACCGTTCCTTGCGCCTGGGTTGTTCATAAGGGTTGAGGTCAGTATCTTGAGCCGATCTCTTCCCGGCCTTCTCATCCGAGCTGAACTGTCGATCAGTCTAACCTTACTCAGTCCAATTTTACCCACAACATCGGGCATTTGGTCACCACTGTTTCCTGTGGTGCGGTCCACTTAAGATTTGGATCTGCTTCATATTTGAGCCCATGCCTAAAAATGAGCTGGCAAAACGGATGATGACGTGGATATACAACACGAGCATTAAGGTGGACCTCACAGTCACGTCTTCGTAGATAAAGCATCCCCAAAACTACCGTTGTTGCTGGAGCTCTCCGTGAATGAGAGAGAGAGAGAGAGAGAGATTTGACTTGCATGGAAGATTTACTTATAAGTTGCAAGTCACAACTGCATCTCCTCTCCTAAACACCACATGTAAGTCAGTTACATATTTAAGAACATAAAAGGCATTCAAATGCCCCTATGTCTTTGTCCCAGCATCTTTCTCAATAAGTCTGACGATTGGACTCATTCTCTAGTTGGCTCAAGCAATCGAGATGCTTGACCCCGAACCCAAGCAAGATTCCCCTTATCTAAAGAGCGTGGTGTAGGAGGCATAATCTATTTGTTGCAGAGTTACTTTGATACCCGTTGGCGGATTATTTATATCTGCTCTCTTTCAACATCTTCTGCTACTTGAGAATGTATAGGTGGACGGTTTGATTGGATTCCCTTAGGGCTGTCACTGGACATGGCTGGCTAGTCCGGCTCAGGTCAGGGTTGGGCTGGAGAAGTGAGCCCAGGCCTAAAATTACAGTTCATTATACGCCCAACTAGGGCTGCTAGTGTTTAAGAGCCCATCAGCTCAGCTTGTCCGGTTTAGGGTTTCAAGGGCTTTTTTTTTTTAAAAAAAAAAAAAAAATTTAATTTTTTTTTTAATTTTTATTTTTTTTAAAAAAAAACCATATGTCATGCTTGCTCGGGCACAGCTCAGATCTTGCATAAAAGAGGGTGGTCGGGCTCAGGCTGTGAATAATCACCATATGTCAGGCTTGGGCCTGTTTGTGTGGCTCCATCATAGGCAAACAGTGGACTAAGGCCTTGGTTTTACTATGCGGCTGTGGGCCACGGTTTGGTAGATCTAACGGGCATAAGCTCCTCCGTTTGTTAACCCTATATTTGGGACCTTCCAGCTGGTGGGCCAACCACTGATGGGGTTAACGTTTGAAATTTCACCCATCAGACAATTCTTGGTCCAATCCAACAAAGACTGACCCTTTGTTGAACTGACCACAAATAGGATGGGTCGGGCTCTAAATCTCTTGGGCGTGGGTGCTTTTGTGAAAGGCTTGAACCCATCTAAAGCTATCAGAAGCACGAGCATGACCCACTTATTCTGAAGGCCTGAAATTAAGCACAAGGCCCTCTTATAGACTGAAATTCGGACCCAATTCCAGCAACTCAAAATTGTGAATGGGCTTGAACTCCAGCTCTGGTGGACTTCAATAGCATTGTCAATGGGCATGACCTAGATTCATTTAGGCCGAGATGGAGAACTGATTGGGCTGATTATTCAAAATTTTGAATCTAGACCAGGCTGGGCAAATTTGCCAACGGATGCTTCAAGAAAAAGAAACCAAAATTGAACCCGATCAGGGCTCTTTGACCCACCATTCTCTCCATTCATCTCTAACATGTCTGTTGTTGATGGATCCATGGACTGGTCGATAATAGATGATCATTGACATCCAACATTTATCTTGGCTCAGCTGATTGTTTTTATACCTTCTAATTTCATATTGAGCAATTTGGACCATTGGATCTCAATTTGAGAGATTGGATGTTGGTACGGCAATGTAGACCTCTCGATCTTTTTTCTTTTTTTTTTTCACACGCACACACCCCACACACTCACGCTAGTGGAATTTCACCACCTATGGGTACGGCAATGTAGACCTCTCGATCTTATTTTGAGATCTCGGATGTTTTTCTACAATTTGGTTTCGATGAGTTTATTTGAGTTTCATATATTCAGCGTTTACAATTTTCAGTACATGTATGAACCAATGTTTGTCTTTGTTGAGTGGTCGGGTTGAAAATGGTTCGATCCAATCTAGTCGAAATACAAAAACCTGAAATATATATATATATATATATATATATATATATATATATATAATATATATATATATATATATTAAAATCTAATTTGAAAATTCCTAACCCTTAAGTGGGAAGCTCAACAAATAGATTTTTAGTATAGAAAATAAACCAATGGTTCACAATCAGCCGAAAAGGCTGAAAATGCATATAGGTTGGATCTTTCCATTTGACAGATATTTGTGCGTGAGCAGTGGAGGTTATGTTGGATTTTGTGCAGTCGATCAAACACCCATTATTTTCTTATACACTTTGATGTTATTATAATTAGTGGTTTATGAGCTAATTAGTGATCTATATTTCTTGCCAATAAAACTATGGTTTATATCTTCCATGTATGCACAGTTTCTTTATGTTTGTTTCCACAGACGCTGTGTACTTGTTCATATTTAGTGGTGCAAGCACACACGCCAAACAGGCCGTCTGCAGAACACCTGGACCGTGATATGATTGAAGGGAAAACTCAGGCCGGTCAACCATCAGGAAGGCCACACAAGTATGGCATTGGCAAAAATGGATGGTTAAAAAAACTACAACTTTTAGACCGACCATTATTGCACAATTATGGAAGTGGCAACAATGGATGGTTAATTTTTTTTTGCAACTAATTGATTTTCCATTATTTCCATACATGTACGACCGTCTAGAGATTTTGTCAGTCCCACTCGATGCATACAGATTTGAATGCTTACCCATGTTTAGAGGTGCATGTAGAAGTGGGAGTTGAGCTAGCAACCTTCTTTGTAAGAGGTTTTGTATTTGATGTACCATATGCACTAAACCACTTCACAGTGAATCCCCACAAGCTTTGGAATCTGGAGGTGAGACTTCTCTTGTTAAAACGAGGCTGATAGTCATTTTACTGTATTGCATGCAGGCTGTCAACAGCCACCACCCCACCCCAGCAATTGAGTTTTGGACCCTAACCCATCCACCACATATCCTGCCAAATGAATGTTGGAGATGACTGGACTGATACACCAAACCAAATTTCCGTGGGAGTGTACAATTAGAAGTTGATAATGCACAGAAACAAAATTGCCTCTTTTAATAAATGAGAGAAATGATAAGCTGAAAATATGGAAAGGAAAAAAGGATTACTAATAAAAAAAATAATCCTCAAGAGTACTTATTTTTCTCTTTAATTCCATCGTTATTTTTGAATGACAATTGAAAATCTCATATTTTTTAGATAATGGTCACATAGTTTCTTTGTTATCCAAACATTCCCATGTCACATCAATGGAAACCTTCTCCATATGTGTGTGTGTGGGGTCTCAAGTCCAACTGGTTGGACCACAGGTAATGGTCCACTCAGCAGATTGGATGTCCGCTATTAGGAGGATTGGATGTCCCAAGAACTAAACAGTTTAGAAGTTATCCACGACTGTAAACTGTGGTCCAACCAGTTGGACTCGAGACCTCTGTGTGTGTGTGTGTGTGTGTGTGTGTCCACCCAAGACCTGAAAGAAGAGATTAAAACATCCACTACAATAAAATCAGATGTGATGTAGTCCTGAGAAACAAAACAAAATGAAAAAAGAACATATATACCCACTCGCTAAAGATTAAAATCATAAATCCATAAAAGTCTTAATAGAAATGACAAACTAAGATACTCAGAAGCAAGCACTTTGCTTATGCACAGTAAACCACTTGGTAAAGCAATATAAGATTCAACCCTTTGGACCTTGCTGCAACCACTACAGCCAATCTCGATAACAAACTTGTAGGATTCACCGACTCTTAGATCCTTCATCACCATCAACGTAGAAGCCAAATTCCACCATACCTGAGCTGATTATCAGCACAGAGGGTAATGACAAGATGCAAATGCCAGCAAAATTAAGAATTTTCGGCTGCCCAGAGAACAGTGCGATTAGCCTCGAAATTGGGGATTTCGTCGAATTGCACCTTTGCAGATAAAGAAATGAAGAGAATCAATGGGTTGAGGGGAATTGGCGTAGCCAACTTTTCTATTCACAAGGGGCATTTCAAGTGATGATTTCTCTCACCAGCCAGTCCAGACTAGGGTACGCAAAGTACAGCATCAGAAAGGACGGCAAGGCAAACAGAACAGTAACAAGGATGTACAGAGCCATGATGGCAGCACTGGCAGGTATTGCATACAAGACGATCAGGAGGAATATGATGACCAAAGGGAACTTCGTTGTCAAGTTAACAAAGAAAACCAGCGACTTACGCAGGGAATCGTGGAGCCTTCCTACATTAAAGTAATCTGCAACAAGGCTAGCATGATTCGGGTCCCCCGACTGCTCGGGATGCTCATATGAAGCCCTTCTGAGGTTACTGTCACTAGCTTGATTCCTGATGGATGGCCCATTGCTTGAAGACCAACCCCCTTGATGGTCTCCACAAAAAGCAGAATCAGACTTCACCCTGTCGCCATTCATGCTCTCGACCATCCAGAGTAGGAAAAAGTTCTTTCGTGGAAACATAAGATGCCCTTTGTACACCAGCCGAAATGATAATAAGTGGCACCATGGGCAAGAGATGAAAAGTGGTAGCTGGATCGGAGAGGGGAATTTCACAATGGCCCATTGGAGTCCCAGGACACAGTTCTTGCAGAGGGTGTGACCGCACCATAACACGTAGGGTACATTCTCAACAATATTGAAGGATTCCATACATATCGGGCATTCCAGGCCTTCTTCTCTGCTAGTGCTCGATGAAACATCATCATCTGAGCATTCAGAGCAAGCTTGATTTGGCTTTGCAGAGTTGTTCTTTGGGCCTATGCTTCCAGCTATAGCATTGGAAGCAAAACTCCACATGGTGATGGCAAAAAGAGCCTGACTAGATTTGTAGAGCAAGAACCATGGCAAGGATACCCTCAATCACAAACACAACCATAGAAGATAGTCAGGTTGCCCACCACAGGAATGGTTCCTTGAAGCCAACCTAAAAAGCAATGATATTTTGTAAGGAAGAGAATGATTTCAATCCTGGCATCTCGGAACAACATCCATCACGAACATGCTTGCTAAACAACGGAAAACAAGATCGCATCTACTGTGCCAAGATACAGAATGTTTATCATTACAAATACAACTTGGCACTTTCCAAAAACATGGGTAAGGATACTTATATCTGATACAACCTATATTTACAGAGCCATATGGGGATTCTAAGACCTAAGGGTAGTTGGATACATTGTTTGGTGAATTCCCGATATTATCCCTATCTCCAGATTGGTGATATCGATAACCCCGGTAGTCTCAGAAATTCCAGGCATCGGCGATGTATTGCTAAGTACCGCCAATGTATCAATATCGCCAATATTTTCGACTGTGTAAATTCCAGATGTTGCTTGTATCGCCAATGTATCGATATTGCCAATATTTTTGATTGTGTAAATTCTAGGTGTCGCCGGCATCGCCAATGCATCAGCGATATTTCAATAATATCGCAAAAAATCTGTTTATTAAAAAACTTTCCATTTTAAATTTTTTATGTGTGCATGGGGTTATATGTTGTGTTCTAATTGTTGATGATAATATTGATCATATCACAATATTATCGTTATCACAAGTCGCATCATGGGCAATATTGAGACCAGTCTTTCGTTTCCTTTCCAGTTATCAAGGATTTCTCAGTTAAATATCATGTATTGTCGATATTTTGAAATATCAATAGATATTTGGATGGAAGGTTGTATGGATAGATGGGATGGTTGGATAGATGGGACGGATGGGATGGTTGGACTGGTTTCTTATAGCAACACATGCTTTTAGGCCCCTATTAAATAGAAACTTATTATGTATGCATTCTTTTTCTAAAAAATTTATTCCTAAATATGCAAATATGTGAATTTTAGCATCTCCTGAAGTTTCACTAAAAAAATCCACTGTTTTCCCCATGTTTCCCTGCATTTCTGGTCATTGACAATATTATCAGCGATATCGACATTGTTTCCGTATCCCTGGCTAGCGAAAGTTGTAGCAATACCGATACTTTGAACACTAGTTAGATATTGGCATAGACTTAGTAAGATATGGTTAAATGGTTATCATGTCATACACATAATGTTTCAGTAGCTGCACAGTATTTGCATGCATACTCAGACATGGATTTGAATAGTGGTTTCAGTGTGCTACAACTCCCATTAGGGACCAAAACCTGTAAAATTCGCCCCAACTCAGTCTGTCTCAGTTGTTTCACTCCTGTTAAGTCTGGAGATTCATTTCGTTGCAGACTAAAACCACTAAATCATGTAATAAGGTGTTGTAGAAATGATTAGGGCACTTAGGGCAGCAATTTGGCTGGAAACACTTTATAAATGAAGAAATTATCTGACATGATCTCTCTACCACTCAAAAGGACAACAACCCAAGTTCATGCACACAAGTTGATGGACCATCAGAATCAAAAGAAACAAAGATACAAACACATCAATCTTCTTCAACATATTGATACAGTTCTAATCGCTTCTTAACTCTTTAATATCCAGCAAAACTAAATGCATTTATCTGGCAGTATCAATTATGAGGGAATTCCATGATGAAGTTTCCTTTCTCTTACTAAACTAAATGCCAAAAATTGACCGTGGAAGTGCAATAGAAGATCACAAGTACACAAGGGAACGGGAATCAGATCCGGATCTAATGATTAAAAAAATAATGTGTGCACATCGGGGTGGGGTGGGGTGGGGGGAATTTCCAAGAAGCTTTGCTCTGCTTCTTAAAAATAGGTGATTGAGGGCACCTTTGGTACCATGGACTTCACATAACCATTGCAGTGTTACATAAACATGTGGCACGGGTGCCAAGAGACAAAGTGTCCAGCACGGCTAACTTAAAAAATCTAGGCACAGGGACACTTCCGTGCAGAAATAAATAATAACTCAAATAAAAAAATAAATTTAAATACAAAAATGGAAACATTAAATACAAAGGAAACTAGAAAGAATATTCACGTAGTTCTGCTAGGAACATATCACTAGTAGTTTAAACTAACAAGCACTTAATTAACAAAACATAAAAAAAATCACAGATAATCAAGTTAGGAAATAAAAGTTCTTATGAATATCACGTGTTCTGTTAAAATATTAGAACCCAAACAAAAGAACAACAAAGCGTGTACTATTTGGTTATATTGGTCATGGTACATTGGTACCTATAATGGAAAATGAATTGGAATCTAGATAGAGAGAAAATCCTTAAAGGAAGCTTGGTAGAGGGAAAAGGACACAAGTCTTGGAATGAAGTCCCACTTGGGCATTTGATCTTTGAATTCCAGGAGCAGCTGCTGGGCCCAATTTTCAAATGCCACCAGGTAACGATTTGATAGGAAAGTTTGAGGTTGATAAGGCACGGGAATAGATGGAAGGGCGTTAAAGGATAGGCCCCCTTTCCACTCTTTATCATCCTTTAGAATGTTGAAATCTTCAATAAAAAGTAGGTTATCAAAGATTTCTCCTCCCACGGCTATGGATCTCCCAAATTGGCGAGGTTTTAAGAGAAGTCAAACATAGAATGGGGGTTACACAAAATTTCCCTTTCCAAAGAACTCCAAAGACGGTGCTTTCAGCCCATAGCTGATTCATACTCATTGCGTATCTTCCATGGAAGAAATTTCCATCATCTTCAATAATAGGAACTTAGTTCCTATCTTTTTTCCCCCATTTCCCTGTATTTTACTGAACTCCTAGAGATGAAATTCTTTAGCTAAGAGTGCATCTGGCATAGTTATCAAAATTCTAAAATTTTCAATTTAAGTCAAACTTAGGCAAAACAATTTGAGAGAGAGAGAGAGAGAGAGAGAGAGAGAGAGAGAGAGAGAGAGAGCGTCTCTCAATAGGAGACTTCTACTCTTGGACTTAGCAAAGTTCAATTGGTAACAACTACAAATATTTAAATTTGAGATGCCGACGATGACGATCTGAGATGCCGACGACAATCCGAGACGTTGACGACGATGATCTAAGATGCCACCAACGATCTGAGATGACGACGACGACGGAGAGGACGAATGCGATGGAAAGAAAAGAGAGCATTGGGAACTATCGATGGAGATGAACATAGCAAAGAGGTGGTAGAGCGGTATCACAATGAAGCAGAAGAGCGAGCAGATTGAGATGTTTGGAAAAAAATATCCAAGACCCGAAGGGTTAAAGACATGGGAAAACGTAATCGCAGAAACACTTCGTCTTACCCCACTCTATTCGTTAAGGGATTTCCCGAAGGTTGGATGCCAATCAACTTCGAGAAAGTCTTCGGATAGGCTGGAGTAGTGATGGATGTGGTGTTGCCAAGAAATAGAGTCGACGAATCCTTCAGAGGATTCGCTCTAGTCAGCATGAGCTCTAAAGAAGAGCTGAGTAGAGCGGTAGAGATGCTGCATGGTGAAGGTTTTGGAGGGCTAAAGCTGTTTGTGCAAAGAGCGAAATTTGGACCCGAACTCAGAAATCTCAGCAGAGGTAGAGTGAGTAAAGATAAGAAGGTGATCGATTTGAAGAACAATAATAGGGCTGGACCAAACGGGTGTGGGGAGAAGAGTTCCTCAATCTATACCGGTAACACTTCCTTTAAGGAGATTCTTCTCAACGCGAATGGATGGAACTCTAGAGAGGAAGATCAGGCAGACAGCGCAGGGGTAGTAACAGTAAAGAAGACTAGGCGAAGAGGAGGGGAAACAAGATAGGGACGTCTCATGGGTTTACATAAGCAAAGCATCGTTAGACCAATCCAGAAAATTCTTCAATAATCGGTAGTGGCGACTACCAAAGAAGGTGCGACAATCGCCCATGTTAGAAAATGGTTAGACGAATGTTGTAGATTTCCTCAAGAGGTATACAATATTAAACCCATCGGAATCGACGTTCTGTGGATTGCAGCGAGTCTGGAGGTTAATCCTGATCTGTTGATTATGGCGGGAGCAATTCACAAGGATGGCCTGATTCTTAAAGATTCAGAGGTGGGATAAATTTTCTATGTTTGGCACGGAAGAAATCTGGATCTTAATGTGGTTGGTTCCATTTGAACTCTGGAACGAAGATTTCTTCAACGCAGCAGATGCACAAGTAGGGCAAGTAATCGAAATCGATCCAAAAACGAAGATAGGGGAGGAAATGGGGGTGATCAGGGTTAGAGTGAGTAGGAAAAAGGGAGATGCCTTTCCAAATCATATTCAAGTTATGATCAATGACAGGAAACTCTTCCTGCCAGTTTAAAGGGAATCTAAGGAAGTTTGCATCCCGCGTTGGGGCGAAATCTGGAGTCAGAAGGAGATATCGTCGGGTAAGACTCGGGGAAGGAGGGGTCTACGCGCAGAAGCCACGGATGAAGGAGCACCACGTTCAGCCTCTCGAGGACTACCGTATCATTTTTTTGATACGTGTCGCCTGTCGGTTGTTGGCAGTAGTGCGATTGACAGTCTTGGGATAGAGTATGAGATACGTCTTCAGCGGGCGGCGGACTGTAAAACATGTCCTAATTCTATTGACTCCAATTTCTCGTAGCTCGAGAATTCGAAGCAGTGCCATCATTCTTCTTACTTCCTGCAGAAGACGTGTCAGCTCATGGTTAATCCTGCTACAGATGGCAGCCTCGGAATCTCCTGCAGACCCGATCGGGAGGATCGGGTTCTACATCTAGACTTGGAGCCTGACTTCGAACCTACTGCGCCCGAGACATGTGTGTCGAACCTCCCCGCTTCTCATTTGGAGCCTTCATTTGCTCCTGACCCTCGAGCCGATCGTCGATTATTCCAGATTTCAACAGCGTCGAGTCCAGACCATCAGCGGTCACAACATGGGGCCATCAAGACACATGTAGCGGGTCGATCTTCGACATGGACCATATCTCCGCACGCATGTGCACTTTCCCCACGTGCCATGGGAACGCTATTCCCAGAACCCTCGTATCCCTATTCCCTTACGGGAATAGACACTTCTTTTGCTCTTCTCACACGGGGAGACAATATCGAAGGCCCAAATCAATACATATCATCTTGGTCTTTTGGGGAGGAGAATTCTTTGTTGTCTTGTTCTTCGTCCCCTACAGACTCTATATCGAATCATGCTATATCAGAGATGTTTTGGGAAGATATCAGAGAAGAAATTATCGAGGCGAAGCCCCTGCAAATCACGGCTGGAAGTCTGCAGCCGACTACGATTTGTGATATGCAGGATTATAGGGACTCAGAAGACCAAAGGACGGAGCTCATCAAAACCATCCAAAAGAAGAAATGGATCAGGGATGCTATGGGGCACGTAGGCAAGACAATCGAAGTGTCATTTGGAGACCACCCGGAAGATTTCATAACTTTGTTTCATTGCATAGAGGAGCGCAGTCGCCCTTTAACTCGATCAACAACTCCCAGGAAAACGCCACACAGATCTCACGGCAACAAAGAACTCTAGAGTCTCGTTCTCAGTCCAACACCCTCTAACTGATCGAACTCCGCAGTCCGGGCCCTAGCTCTTCGAGGAAGCTTTGTTCCCAAATGAAAGTTTTATCTTGGAATATCAGAGGGGCGGGGTCAAAGCAGAAGAAAAGACTCCTTAAAGGTATTGTGACAAAAGTAAAGCGGAGGTGATTTGTCTTATGGAGACCAAGGTTCAAAATTTCAACAATAAACTTTTGGGCTCTCTCTGGAAAGAACCAGATGTAAAATGGGTGGTGCTGGATGCAATCGGCAGCGCAGGAGGTATCTTGGTGGCGTGGAAATCTTCCTTATGGGTCCTGATCGACAGATGGAGCGGTGTCTTCTCCCTTTCTGTCATTCTGAAAGATATTTCTTCTGATCTCAGGTGCCTTGTCATGTCAGTGTATGGTCCAAATCAGGAAGATAGAAGAGCTGAATTTTGGGAAGAGCTAAATGAATCTAGGGAGAAATTTCCTGGTCCTTGGTGTATCTATGGTGATTTTAACATTGCGCATCATGCTGCTTATGGAGGAAGAGTTTTTGCGGGTATGCGTCACTTCTCTCAATGGATAGAGGACCAAGAACTTGTGGATCTTCCTCTTCTTGGAGCTAGATTTACTTGGTCAAATGGGAGAGCCAATCCTATTCTTTGCAGATTGGACAGATTCTTGGTGTCTCCAGATTGGATAGAATTGTTTCCTTTAATCTCTCAATCAGCTCTTCCCAAACCCACATCTGATCACATTCTCATTCTTCTGGCAGTTGATGAGCAGAATTGGGGTCCTAAGCCATTCAGATTTGATATTTCTTAGTCAAAGATTGAAGGTTTCCATCAGCAGATCGTTGATTGGTGGACAGGTTTTAATGTGGAAGGGTACGCAGGTTTCAAATTGTGTAGTAAGTTGAGACTTGAAAGGTAAGATTGAGATATGGAGAAAGGAAGAGCTTCACAAAAGAGATCTTGAATCTGATGCAATTTTGGCTGAGCTGCAATCGAGTGATCAGTCAGTGGAACAGGGTCAGAATTCCTCTCAGATTCATCTTAAAAGAATTCAGTTAATTCAAGCTTACTCGGATCATATGAAGGAAGACAATTTCTTGGAGGCAGAAATCAAGATGTAAGTGGATCAGAGGAGATAAAAATACTAAAATTTTCCATTGCATGGCAAGTATACGTGCTAGAGTGAACAAGATCAGGAGCATTGTGGTGGATGGGGTCCACATTGAAGAAAAGGAAGATGTAGCCGAGGAGGCTACTCGCTTTTTCAGCAACCTCCTTAGTGGAGAGGGTTAAGGCCTAAATTAGATCATCTTATTTTTTATCGTATATCCAAGGAGTAGGCCTGTGCGCTGGAATCCCCTTTCTCGATCCTTGAGGTGAAAAGCGCTATCGACAATTTGGGTGGAGACAAGGCTCCTGGTCCAGACGGTTTTCCGATTACCTTTTTCCAAAGCTTTTGGGAAATGCTTCAAGGAGACATGATGGATTTTATGTCTGAATTTCATGAGAGAGGCAGGTTGTCCAAAGATATTGGGGCCTCGTTTATTGTGCTGATTCCCAAGATAGCGGGGGCCGAATCCTTTAATGACTTCAACCGATTAGTCTTCTTAGGGGGCCGTACAAGATCTTGGCAAAGGTTTTGACTTCTCGTTTAATAGGGGTGATAAGAACAATCCAAGTGCTTTCATTCCAGGTCGTCAGATTGTGGACAATGCTCTCATTGCTTATGAATGTTTGGATTCGCAATATAAATCTAAGTGGCTCCTATGCAAATTGGATCTCAAGAAGGCGTATGATCATGTAGAGTGGGAATTCCTTCAATATATGTTATCTCGGATGGGCTTCGGTGAGAAATGGAGAAGATGGATTGAGGAATGTGTGGGATCGGCGTTCTTTTCGGTCTTAATTAATGGTTCCCCTAAAGGCTTCTTTCGTAGTTCCAGGGGCCTGCGGCAAGGAGACCCTCTGTCCCCATTCTTATTCCTTTTAGTGGGGGAGGCCTTTTCTAGAATGCTCTCCAAAGGGCAGGCTGAAGGTATCATAAGCGGGTTTTCAAGGTGAAATGTATGTCTTCTCCGATTTCTCATATCCAGTTTGCGGACGATACGCTACTATTCAGCGAAGTAGATCAGGTTAAAATCAGCAACTTGTGCACTATTATAAGATGTTTCGAAGCGGTTTTGGGCCTTCGGGTGAATATGGCTAAATCCAAAACGCTTGGGGTAAACATGGAGGATGACGAGCTTAAAACCCATGTTGTTTTCTTTCGTTGTTCGGTGGGTCGCTTCCTTTCTACTTTTGTGGGTCTTCCATTGTGCATTGGTAATCCCCCGAAATCCTTATGGGACAAGGTCATCGACGGATTCGGTTCGTATCTCGCTAGATGGAAAAGCAGATATCTCTCTTTGGGTGGTTGTCTTACTCTTATTAAGGCAGCTTTGTCTAACCTTCCCCTCTACTTTATGTCTCTATTCAAATGCCCAGGTTTGATTTTGAAAAGTATGGAAAGGCTTAGACGGGATTTCCTATGGCATGACAAGGAGAATAAAAAAAAAGTTTCATTTGGTTAGTTGGAAGGAAATATGTAGGAGTATTCAAGGAGGAGCGGGCGTTAAAGATCTTAAACAAATGAATCGAGCTCTTTTAGGCAAATGGATTTGGAGACTCGGGTCAGAGGACAGGACATTTTGGAATGATTTAATCAAAAGTAAATATGGTCAATCAAATGGGGGTTGGTGGACTAAGAACTCTTCCAATTATAGAGCTTCCACTCCTTGGAAAGTTCTCTCCACGAAGGCAGAGGTGTCCAAATGGGTTAGCGTCGTCATCGGCAATTGGAAACGTACTCGGTTTTGTATAGACATTTGGATTGGGGAGGAAGCTCTGTGCGTCGCTTTTCCACGTATTTTCCGTATTGTGAAGAATTAGAATATCACAGTGGAGGCCTCTTACTCGATTAGAGGAGCTGTGGTGTGGAATATAGAGTGTAGAAGATTTCTCAGAGATAGTGAAATTGAAGACTATGCTGCCCTTCTCAGCCGGATTTATAGCATCAGCCCGAATCAGCATGCGATGGACAGATTAGATTGGTGCCTGAACAAAAATGGCAAATTCTCCGTGAAATCCCTTTATAGTCTTCTTGTGAGCAGCCCTCCTCCAAGTGTAGAGTATCCTCTTTATCAAGGCTGGAAGTATCAAGTCCCCCCCAAAATTGCAGTTTTTGATTGGTTGGTTGGTAAGGATAAGGTGCTCACAGTTGATAATCTGAGAAAGAGGGGAATGACCATCACAAATATCTGCTTACGTTGTATGGCGCAAGAAGAATTGGCGGACCACCTCTTTATTCACTGTCAGTTTACATATCAAATTTGGTCAGCCCTTCTAGCTCGTTTTAAGGTTCATTGGACCTTTCTGAAGTCTGCTCATGATCTTCTTCAAGCCTGGCATGGAGTTAGATGTGGGAAGCAAAGATCTAAGCTTTGGAGAATGTCTCTCCTGGCGGTTTGGTAGGCCATTTGGGAAGAAAGGAATGGAAGATGCTTTAACGATTTCTCTAAATCAGCCGAGGCTACTTTTCTTAGGGTGACCCATCTCTTAATTGAATGGGCTTCTTTTTCAACTAAGATGCAGGATTGTAATTTTCTCTTTTTAGGAGACTAGCTGGTCGGCCGTCTCAGCCGTCCAGTCTCCTATCTTTTGTTTTCTCTCTTCTTTTAATACAATTTAGTTATCTTTCAAAAAAAAAAAAAAAAAAAAAAAAAAAAAAAAAAAAAAAAAAAAACACAATTTGAATCCATCTGTCCCCTTTTTGATGAATCAAACAATTCTACAATATGAATCCTACAATTTATGTTTTGATTCCCAATTTATGATTCAAACTATGCTTATTCAATCTTTTAAAGGTCATTTTTTTAAAAACAATATTCTCTATAAGAACTTAAATGATTGATAAGCTTCAATTTTTATTTATTTTACTCCCTCCCTCCCTCAAAGGTTTATTTAATCTTTATACGAAATCGAGAAACTTATTAAAAGATTTGTTTTTGAAGGAAACATTAGGAACTTGCACTTTATGGCTTTTGACTTCAAAACATAATAGCATTTATGCTGTAAGGAGAACAACATTATTTTAAAGTCCATCGGGTTGGTGGCAATACTTTTTTGGAATGATATAAATCTTATTATGAGTGATCATGACATGTATACACCCATTAAATGGGTTCTCAATGCATATTGATGGAAGATGGATAGTTGATATGTTTTCTTATTTTTCCATTGTATTTATGTTTTTTTTCAGATTTTTTAATTAAGTTATAACAAAAAAACTTATAATTTACAATATGATTCAATTCAACCCTACTACGATTTGTGACACAATAATGATTATGACAACATTGGCATTTGGTTGCACCAAATATCATGGTATTTCAAGATATTTGGCACCAAATTAGAATAAATGATCATGTAATCAAGAAATTTCTTTGCAACCAAATGCACTTAGAAAGATTGGAATTCA